>OX376375.1:72588063-73133063 GCA_947369275.1 Nemotelus nigrinus | reverse complement strand
AAAAGCCTTGATATTTTCTTGAAAGCAACAATAATTTTTGAATTAAAAAACTATCCCAAGCTCATTTACAGTCTTTTCGATTGAATCAATTGATTATTGTATTCGGTACAATGTACATTTCGATGCGTGTCTCTGATTGAGTAAAAATGAAGATTCGATCAATTAAGACCTCGATATCTTCAGCACACTGTGAATGTGATGTGTCAGTGCATTTTCTGTAGCTCGTTGAGTATTTTGTTTTTGTCGGTTGGTTGGATGAGTACCGAAGACACAGGTATTTTTTTCCGTGTGCCACAAGCAGAGGACAAGGTCATAAATTGTCTCTAATAAAAACATTAGCAGTATAACAACAATAAGCTTTGATTCGTTTAGGACGGGATTTTTTGTTTGTTTGCAATCTGACAATCAAATGAATTAAACGCATGTTGAAGTCATGCTGAGCTGTCAAGGGCTAAATAGTGAAGACTAGTTTGTCGTTTTTCTTTTCAGGTGTATAGTAAGGTATTGGCATTAAAATGCAAAATTATAAGCTGATCACCTCATTTGTTGTTGTTAAAAAGAACTAAAAACTGGTGGGCTACAGACAATAAATTGACGAGAAGCTTCGAGTAATTGGGCTAAGTGTTTAAGCTTTTGAAGGACTTGCACGGATTCGACAAAAATAGAAATAATATTAGGTGCGTTTTTTTGCAACCTAGCAGAGCAGGTTAACGTAGAGTTGCAAAAAAACGATCCAGAGCAGAAAATCGCAGTGTTCGAAAATGTTGTTGCATTTGCTGAGATTTTGCTTAGATTGGTTGTTAAATTAGAATAATCCATAGAAAAAACCTGAATGAAATCTTACATAGATTTTAATCGAAATCAGACATGAAACTTGCATATGAAACAATCTACAATGTAATGTGCATCGAAACACTCAAAACTAGTCAGCACACTACAAAATTTAATGTAAAATAATTGAAAATTGCAGAGTGCTATGCAAATTCATTCAATTCAAACTGCCGATTTCAGCAGTGATACGAACGTTTAGAACACTCTTACTGTTATCAGCACACTCTACATGAAAACCCATAAACTACTACTGCTTAATATTTTTTGATTCAGTGACGCCACAAGTGCAGGATTTTTGTTGTTATATTCAATATGCTTAACAAAATTTGATCTGCTCGGGTGTGCAAAAAAACGCACCTATTGATGTCAAAAATATGTATTTTAACTATCTATGTCAATTTTTTTAATCAGAATGTCTTATTGAAATAGATCTACAAAAATTAAAGAAAAATTAGCTGATCTAATATTCAAACTGAAAAAATTCTGAAAATTGTAGAACTCATCGCAATTTTCTACGATCGAATCAAATCTCGCAGCTTATAAGCTATTCATCCACTTATTTTAATAGGGCCTCAAACACGAATCAAATGATCTTCCGTACACAAAAACAAAATACTCAAAGCTCTCGAGTTGAACCTGTGCTTATCGTCGGTATCTGCATGATAAACAAACAACATACTGTGAAAACACCATATTAAAGCTTAATCGATTCATCTAGTCCAGAATGTGCGATCATAAAAGTACACATTTGTACAGGCAAATCATTCATTTGCTTACTCATTCATCTCACCTACATCGATCAAAACTATTTAATTTCCGATCTATGATTAAAAGCACGATCAGAAAAAGTGATTTAATTTTGTTTCTGTTTTTATCATCGTACCTAATCGATAGCAAAAAAGAGACTTAGACAAAATTCAATGTTTCGAAAGAGAAAAAAAAATTAAACTGGGCGGCTGCTTGCCTGACTTAGCTTCTACCATACCACCACAGCCAGCACCTACTCAACTCCATAAGTTCGCCTAGTCAGTCCTGACTTGCATCCAGCAAAAACTTACAAAAATCAAACCACAAGTCTTCTAACGTGGGAAACACTTGACTTGATCTAGAGTATCTTTATGCCTGCGGTGGCACATAAGAAATCATAGAGATACCTGACGATAGGCAACGAGTGCCTGGGACATACCTGTTTGACTCCGTGTGCAGCACAGGTGTTTCAAGTACAATCGATCAACGCAATCGAGGAATTGGTTCGGTGGTGGTTCGATTTCGCTGAAGAACTTTGTGGACCCGGTGAGGCGATCAGTGATCCAGTGAAATTTTGCCAATTATTATGAATTTTTGCCAAATGCTTGGTATTTCGTGATGCTGCTGCTGGCGCAGGAACGAGGAGTTTGAAGGACAAGTTGCTAGTTTAGTTCAGGTAGATTTTCACGTTCGGGTCATAAATCGCTCGAGGTATGTTGGTAAGCTTTTATCAAAGTGCTGGTATTTTGTGTGGGCTTTGTCATGAAGGAATGAGAGTGGACTTAACCCAGGAGATAAGTGAATTGAAATTGCCAAATGCCTGAAGTGAGATGAGGCTAAGTGCTGAAAATTTGATTCGGGATAGCATTTTGCACTATACATAATTCAAGTTCGATGGGTCTTTGCGGAATAACTTTACTGAAAACGCACTGGATCTGATAAACATGTCCTCTCTCAGCAAATCCTTTTGACGTCCATGGGTTAAATCAGATCTAATACTCAACAAACCAGATTCGAGTCACCATAATAATCTAAATAGTTTTTCTACCACACAAGCAGGTTTTTACCAATCGAATCCTTCAGAAGAACTTAGATAATTCATGGAATTCGACCTCGCACAGACTTGTGCTTATGCTTAGCACAAATAAATTACAACAATAATTGTTCAGATGGTAGCGTAACACCTCAGAATGTTTAATAGAAGCTGCGATTTTTTTCACAATGAGTTGGCTTAGTATAGCTTAGCTATGCTGCGACGGTTGATATTTCATTACAGAAACCAGACATACTTAGATATTATTGTGCCTGCGATGCAGGTGTTTTGCGTCATATTTATTGTAATTGATTGCTTGGAAAAAGACTCGTGAGCTGAGATATTTGAAATATTAGCATGACTCGGCAGAGAAGAAAAAAACATGATTGTGTTTGTGTGTCAGAAAAAAAGACAATTATGATTTTAATTAGACTAGTAGTTGATTCTAAGGTTCGAATTAAATTAAGACGTTATAAAGTTTCAGTTAGTAGTGTGTGTCTAATACAATCAATTTGATTGGCTCCAAAGATATTAATTAAAGAAAAAACAATGACTTTGCAGGTTTGCATTTGCTTGTATCCGTTTAGGCCCACAATGGGCGCCTAAAAACGAGCAGATTTTTTTTTGCTTCCTCAACAGAAAACATTCAGAAAAATGTTGATGTAGATTATTTTGCATGCTAAAGAGGGTAAATTTAAGATCATAAATAAAAAACTACTAAAAAAATTAATTTAAAGTGATTTATCACTAGGGCGAAATAGTAGGTTTGACGATAATGTGCTTGTAAGAACATTATTGTCATAATCAGGGAAGCACTGTGGGGCTGGTAGTCGTCATGTGGCACTTCGAAGAGTGAACTTTGGACATTCAATTTTTTAAATTATAATTTCATAAATTAATTTTGTTATTCTATTCTTACTTATTTAGACATAGAGTTTTGCTTCAACCGAAATCGAAAGTAATTTTTATTTTGAAGAGCAATCAGTTCTGGTAGAAGTCTTTTTGAAAACACATAACGATGGCTTTTTTTTGGTAGACATTTTTTTGCAATAGTAAAATTTATAGCAAAGTTTAACAGAAGAAAATGAGCATTCAAGCTACTTCTACACTAACTCAAATAACAATTTTTTTGGTGCAACAGATAGGAACAAGTCACATATTAACATTGTCTTGATATGGTTAAAAATTTCATTTTGGTTACGTTTATCTACGAAAAACTGTCTGCATAGACTCCACATACAGAACTTCGACAGGGAATTTCTGACAAAATATGAAATATGTGGACAAAAAAAAGCGTTTGATGGAAAAACCAACTTACGTATAAATGGGAAGATCTTGAAAGCAAAAATCCAAATAAGGCCAGCCCCATTACTCATATAGAAATTCGTTTTAAAATGATCCGCACCTGAAGCAGTTAATTAATTAACATGTTTTACTACTTGAAAGTTATTGAAAATTCGTTAGAAAGGTTCCAACCTAAGACTTGTCCTAAATGCTGCCATAACTTTAACTATAACTTTTCATCGAGAATAGTCACCACCGTTTTTGGCAAATCATTTTTACTGAACGATTTTGGCCCAATTGGTTTATTTAATTTTTAGAAATTTACAAAAGGTAAAAAGTAACAGAGGAGATCACTTCGAAGCATAAAATAAATGAAACAAGAAGCGTCGTTTAGCTTCGAGGAATATTTCACCTCCTTCCACCGATACACCTTTTTGGAGATGCTATTCCTCATCTTAATACACATCTGTCCCAAACATATGTGATATTTCTGTATTTTTGTGCTCACGTAACATCTCATGACTATACTTTCATCATATGTGGAAGTTTACGGTATTATCATCAATGTCTGCTATTATAATGCATCAAATGAATATATCTACACGATACTTCATTTTAAATAGCTTCTCTATATTTCTAGTACTCTTCGTACCGATACCGATTTTAGTGTCTATACCTGTGTACTCAGGTATCCATAAAATTTTGTTCATCACTGCCATTCGGATATTTCATTCAATGTTTTCAGCGCGATTTAAAAATAGATCAATAGCATCCCCGACTCTCACCCTGGAACCAATGATTAGAACAGCAGTCAGTGTTAGAAAGTGACTGAGAATAATCGGTAAAAACGTGTTTTTTTAAATGATGATAATGCCAAAGCTCGGGGGATTACCCTTTGAAGCGAGTGCTTAGCTGTGGAAGTTTGGAGGAATACATAGAAGAAGCAGGTTTATCTAATCTATTCGCTGAAATTAGTCGCCAGGTTTATTTTTACCGCAAGGATTATGCTCAGACGCTGAATTTCAAAGCAATATAAGATGTACAACCAGGAGTATATGGCAGGATCCAAACCCGTGAGCAATAAATCACTGCTCTAGATTGGCACCTTATCGAGATATAGCATGAAACATCGATTGGAAATTCACATTAAAAATCGCATGAATGATTTCATGAAAAACAGGGTGACAAATCCTGTAAAAAATGCTGTGAAGAATCGCACGAAAAATTCCTTGAGTCATTTCATGAGAAGCCGTATAATATTAAAAGCCCCAGTTTAAATTCCATGAATATTTGCATGAAAAATCTCACGTGTCGTGTCATGAAAGTTTTCGGAAATATTTCTGTACATATCGGAATGAAAAACTGGGTTAAAAAACCGATGTGAAAATTCGATGAAAATTCACAATGTACAAAGCGTAGAAACTTGGAAATTCGGATGAAAATCTCATGAAAGATCCTATGAAAACTCGTATCAAAAACCCTGTCAAAAGCCCGAGAAAAAGTCCATGACGAATGAGATTTTTTCATGGGGTTTCGGGTGAGATAATCCGGTTTTTTTGTAGTTTTCCATTGGATCTAAGAAAAGATTTTCCTCGCGATTTTCTTTACGATTTTTGGAAAGTTATTTTATGGAATTTTTCACGCAATTTTCAAATTTATTCATGGCTCAAAAAGAACTTTTCATGGAAAATTTAATAGAATTTCGAAAGGAATTTCGCATGCCTTTTTCCAGGTGTTATTCCAAAAGGTTTTCCATTTGTATTTCCAAAGGGTGGGAGCTTTTATGGGGAATTTCATTTAAATTCACATCAATTAATGGAATTTTCGCACGAATTTTTCACAATGTTACAATTAGTTCACAAAATTTTCCACCGTATTTTTCATGAAACATCTAATGGGATATTTCATGCGATTTTTGGTGCGATTTCCCATTTTATATTTCATACGATATAACCTTATCCAAATCGACTGACAAATGTTACCGATTTTCCAATTCGTCATAAACACAGGGTGGGGCTAAAGAACATCATTGCAGCTAGATTTATTCTATTACCTGCCAACATGGCCAGGGCAACATACAGGGAGATTTTGTATTCCTTCCACTTTGATGTGGTTTTGTTGCGGTGGAGGATCTTCAAAGTGGCTCGCACTGTTGTCACGTTGTAGCAGTAATTTAATTGAAGGGTTGCTAATATTATACCTAATCATTATTATAATTCTCACAAAGCCAAAAACAATCAAAATCAAAAGAAAAGATTCAAACTTATGAGCTATAAATTCATGTATTTGACCCTTTTGAACCTTTTAGCAAAACTCAATCAACTTTTTAAGATTGTGCACTCAGAAATTATTCATAAGAATGTTTTTACTTTTAATATATAGCCGAAATGTTGCGACACCAGTTGATAACTATCTGGAAATCATCAGATGGGAAGTTCTATCCTCCCGTCTTATGGCCCAGACCTTCACTTTTTTGACTATCATTTGTTTCGATCGATGCAACTGGCCTTAAAAAAAATGAGCAACATTTTATTGGAGCGGAAGTCACAAATTACCCGAAAGATGGAGCAAGTTTTGGTTGTTCGTGTTTATTTAAAAAAAAATTACAATTAAAAAAATTTAAAAAAACTCTTATTTTCAAAATGAATTCCATGCGCAGATGCTTCCGCTTTGTTTAAGGTCCGTATTTGGTATTTCTTAAATATTTTTATTTTTTTGTAAATGTAATATTTGTATTTTGCTGATTATTTCTATAGAATTTCAAATAAGAAAACATTTTGAAAGCATGTCCTTCAAATTGACTCACATTCACATTAAAATTAGAAATAATTATTTAAATTTTTTGAAGAAATAGCAACAACTTAAGGGTTAAATAAAGCTGCAAGGTTTGGTTTATGCATTTTTTATTGGCTTTCAGGGAGCGATATTTTAGTCTAATCAAAAAATCTAAGCCACTAACCCACTAATCGCTTCATAAAAAAAAATTGTTTATTTTTTCTTCAATATTCTGACCCGTTAGTTAGTACGAAGAGGCACTTCTAAATTTTTATGATTCCGTGAAATAGTTTTCCAGATAAGTAAATATTTGTAGTTGCCTAATGAAAATCGGAACATTTGACAAGATGACCTAAACCACGAGGATATCTTATAAACTTATCGAAACGTTGAGATAAAGAAACAACGCAAGTTTGCAATTTTCCGAGATAAATTGGAAAAATATCACTTGATGAAACCACCTTTAGTAGTCATTTCTCAAGATTAAAGTATCTTCAAAATAAGCCGAAGTAAAAATTTAATTTCACTGAGAGAAAAATCTTTATAAAATCAATAATTTCCTTAGTTGTTTTTGCGTCAACTACGGGCTACAGTTAAAACAACCATAAGAAAATTGTTGATTATTTTTATGTACCATGACGCGTGGTTGATGAACAACGTCCGTGGTGCAAAAAAGTAAGCAACCACAAAATACGGTATTCCAACAATGTACATAGTAAGAAATAGTAAATGACTATAGTCTGTGGTGTGGAATTATGTTTGTTGAATTTAACAATTGTAGAGTGGTTCGCTTACTATGAAAATGGTTGATAATTCAATATTTTGTAGTTTTAAATGAATTGATGCTCATTTTTCTATAGATCAACTATTTATCGTACTTATGAACCAATTAACACAGTTGAATCCTCTAAGGTTTCGATATTTTTTTTCTGCTATGCTAAAATAGTTCATTTGATCATACAAATTTATTGTATGATCAAATGAACTATTTTAGCATAGTAGAAAAAACCATTTTCCGTAGATCATTCGACAATTTTAAATGAATTGTTGCATTACTATCAATTATTGTTAAATCAACCACGACTTTTTCTTTCAGTGTTGAATTGTAGGAAGAAAGATAACTTACTAGTAGTGTGCTTAGACATATAAGGTTCATGACTCTCACCTGCAAGAGAGAGAAAAAACAAATCATTAATATATGTTGCTAAAGTTAATGTTATTATTTAAAAAATGACGTTGTCAATGTTAGTTTATTTTTAAAAATATTTTTTGCCATAAAAACGTACATTTTAAAAATTTAACTTATGCTCTATTGGTTTAAGAATTTTTCGTAATATGGGTAATTTATTTAATAAATATGGGTCGAAAATTGCTGAATCGCGAGAAATTGTCAAGTTTAAATCAAATTAATGTTCGTTTTAGAATGCAGTCTTTTTTACACATTTCTTGTTGTTGTGTTTCTTATTGTGTTTTTAGACTCAAATCATTTTTGTAAGACTGAAGCTTTTCATTCTTATTAATGGCGATTAAGTTAAGCACACCAAATTGCATCACAAATTCAAAGAAGCAAATTTAAAATTTCACTCAATTTGATGTCAATAAACCTTATTTTCCAAAGTCATAAAAACCCTTTTACGAATTCGTCGAACATGATTATTCTTCATTATCAACTATAACCATATCAAATCGAAAATCGTAAGTCACACAAATACTTTCCCTTTAATCCTTATGCTAACAACATTATCTACGCCTAATTATCATTCATCTATTTTTTTTTAGTTCTAAACAACACATGTTCGACAAACGAGAAAACGAAAGTAATTCGCGTCAAAGAAGACACAAAAACACACCACGATTAACTTTAAACATATTTTGCTCATGCTCGATTTCGACAACGCTGCGAAAGCGAAAGTAATTTGTAAAAATTTCTGCAAATCTAATAAAATTCCAAAAAATTCATCGTACAACAACATCTGATTAGTTAGTTACTTTCTAGCTACCTATGATTAACTAAATTCAACCGCAGTAGGTAGGTACAATGCGAGTAGATACCGACTAGATTGTTTTCGCATGCCTATAGTCAAAGTGAGTATCTTAAATGTGTTCAACCTTAATCCGAAGCATCTCGCTGTTTAGCTAATAGCAAGATACTATCAATTTGATATAATAGCTGTGGCTGAAGCGCATTACTAAATTCCATATTGATATCTATGGATAAAAATAAAAGTGCTGCCGATTTAACTAAGCTTTTTCCTATGAACATGCTGCGATCAATCGAATTTACCGCACTTTTAGACCATCAACTACTTATATACAACATGGATATAATTCGTTCAGGCTGACGACGACAAGCGAATAGATGCTGAATTTCAAATTCATGATTTGCACGCTCATACAAACACATGTACTTGGTAGTCACTGCAGAAAAAAACTCCAACGTTTTTTTCTACAGTTCCACCATGTATCGATTAATTCGACGATTTCTATGCAAATTTAAAAGATAATTCATAATTCTATTAATTTCGCTTTCGCTCGAGCACCACCAAGCAAACCCATAAACGGATTTCTTTAGCCCGCGTTGGGCGCACATATTTCAACTTAATACTTTAGGCATTTTATGCAAAATAAGATAATCCACGATTGAAATTATTGTGCGTGCGCTGTTTTCTGCGGACTTTTAAATCATGTGCCAGTACGGCGGGGCCTCAACGAACAGCAGCCCGCATTGAAGACACAGTAGTCGATTTACCGCCGCAACCATTACTACTAAGTTATTACCAAAAGATATGTATCTAACAACTACTGCGACGCCATCATCGCAACTTTTCCATCCACAATTTTTTTTCTTCTTTACTCTCTTTGGCACTAGGAATGAACCTATAGTATTTTCAGTGTGCTAATTCTTGTAAAATATCTTATATTAATTAATGATTTCGGCGCGGCGATGCATTTTCGCTAGCTTTCAGCGAAACATTTTGCGAACGGCAATGGTAAGTTAGTGGCGCGATTAGGCGACCTTTAATGTATAAATCAGCACGAGAAATCGATAGTGGTCGTTCAGCAGGTAATATTTTCATGTTATTATTAATTTGTAACATAGTTAGCGTTCATTGGCTTTTCCGGTTCGGATCAGAGGTGATAGAGATAGAGTGGTTTGATGCTGGCGACCAATTGGTCGAAATATGTAGGAAAACACGTGGAATGGAATGGTTTGGCTTTTCTTTTTTTTTAAAAATAATAAACAACTTTCAGATTACTCGTTCCACAAATTACACTATTTATTTCACATAAACAAGCCAATATGTTGATACGAATAGAAAACACGTTTCGTTTCGAAATAAAGTCGCATATGATTTTGTTGTGCCTGCACATGTTTTTTGTTTCGGAAGCTTTCATTCATTGTTTCATGAGTTTGGTGAATGAACGAGTGACAGAAGAGGAACGAGCAGTGTGGGAAGCACTGACTACCGTTAAGGTTGTTTTATTTCACTGAAATTTAGCCAAATGAACAATAACCAATTGGGATGAATGTGGTCGAAACGAATCACTCGACCGTGACAATTACCCAAATTTGGGTCTTTGAACTTGAATGTGAACGTTTTGGGGTTTGATTTGAATGAAATTGATTAGTTGAGGACTTAAAGTAAGCTTGGTGATCATAATTGATTTTTGGTAGTGTTGTTTTTCAAGTTGGACATGTTGAATGCTAAATAGTGTCATATTGTAATGGTATCAACATAAAACTCCCACCTAGTTAGCTGCCTAATATTATTTTCAAACCTTAAACCATTAAAGTATTTTTAAAGGCCTAATTATTCTATTCTGTACTAAAATCCAGATACGTCTAAATTTTAAATTTTCATGCTTCAAATACATATTGGTCCAACATATTGGCCAAAAACCCACTCAGGCTGGGAATGAGCCCAACATCAGCCCAGCTCGCACCAAGGGGGTGTACACATATTGGCCAGAGCCTCTCTTGGTCTTGCTTGGGCCAATATGTATTTTCTAACTCAAATTAAGTCAAAACTACTCAACTTTCAACTACTCTACTTGTGAAAATGACTCAAATTTACTCCAAACTACTCAAAGCCTCCCAAAACTACTTACAATATCTGAAATATAGGCAATTTTTTTTTATGAAGCACTGCATCTTGCATATTTTTTGAATATTTGCATATTTTTTGTTTATTTATGCTTTGATATTGAATGAAAAATCCCCCACAAAAAATCGATGCTATTTACTTTTTAATTGTTTTTAGATTAAAGAAAAAACTATATATATTTGTTAAAATCCGCTTCATATTAATGCTAGAATTATAAAAAAGGTTTTGTTGTTTGGCAATTAACATTATTTTTTGATAAATCGTTTTTTATTGCTGCAACGCAATATTTTTTTGGTAATCTCATTTATACAAATGAATGTGTTTGGATGCTTGCTATGCCCTCATTTAGTTGTGATGAGACTTTGGAAAGGAATTGATTATTTGCCTACGAATTTTCTTAGCCTCTGAATTAAGGGGGTAGTACCATTTATAATTTTGAAAAAATCAGTTTTTTGTTAATAGCATTTTTCAATTTATTATACCTTCAGATATCACGTCTCAAAATTTTATTAAGATATGCCCAAAAACAAAGAAGTTACGTCAGTTTACGGCAGACCGCTGCTACTAATTACTGCGAAAAAAGATGAAGAGCGCATAAGTCAGGCAGAAAAAGCGGCAAAGGAAGCGCGTTTGGCAAAAAAAAAAAACTACCCAACAGCAAGAGCAACTGGCTTATGTGGACTCAAGAACACTTATATATGGTCCAGGGATAGCAATTGTAGGTGATAAAAACATATTTTTTAAATAATATTCAATAAATAAATAGATAAAAACTTTAAACGCGTTTTTCTCGAAATGACGTTTTTTCAAACTGCGGACACTTATTCTCCGGATTGGCCGAATCGATTTAAGACAAATTTTGTGCACTACTTTATTCAAGTATCTTGTGTGGTAATCTGACACAATATAGGCCAAACGAAAGCCCAAAGAAATTTGGCAAGCAAAACAAAAAGAAAAAAAATTCAATTTTTCGAAAAATATTTTCAAAAAACCGCCATTTTTTTAATGATTTTTTTCAAAAATATTGTGGTAGATTACCACGTAAGAAACATTCCTCTTTAAAATACGATTTGGTTTTTTTGTTTCAGATTCGTCATTCCTGAGATTATCTGTCCGCAGTATGACGAGGCATTTGTCGAGACGTCAACTTTGGCCTCCTCTATAAATAAGTAAAAAAAAATGAAAAAATAACAAAATATTTGTTTTTTGTAATCTCCCAAACGTGTATTTTACCCATGCAAATTTTAAAATTTATACAAAATACAGAAAAAAAAGAATACATTGAAAATTAGGCTGTTTTTTTAGCATTCTAACTGGTACTACCCCCTTAAAGCAAATAAAGGGACAGAAAAAGTGTCGGGGCTTCATGATTAATTACTTTATCTTCGAAATCTTTTCGGCTACAGATTTGAAACTTGGTTTGTAGAGTCTTCTTAAAATATAAAAGAGCATTTGCTTTGAATTTATAGAAATTTCGACTGAAAAAGACGGAAGGAGAGCATGCCAGCGTCACGAAAATAAACCATTTTTTCGGAAAGTGTATTGCAAGATACTTGAAATTCGGAATCTGAGCAGAAAATAAGAGAAAAAAACATGTTTTAGCTCAGCTTCAAACTGGCGCAAAAGAGGCTATTTTAATGAAAAAACTCATGTTGAATGAATCACTGAAGCTAGGAGGCTCAAATTCGGATTGTCGATCATGTACGCATTTGAAAATTTCTGAAAATCTTTTATAAAAATTGCAAGAAAAGGACGGATAGGTATATTAAAGAAACGAAAGCTGCTAATGTGGCTCTTTTTAAAAGCGTTAAAAAATATTCGCAAAATATTGAGATCATTTGAAAGGTAGATTGAAATGCAAAAGCACTAAAGATGCATATCGGAAATATTTTGCCTCAACAAGATAAAAGTTAAGGAAAAAAATCATGATGAAAAACAAGATAGTGTTGCTGCTGTCGAAAATTAGTACGTGGCTTTCCTGAGTATTAAAATTTGGAAAGGAAGAAGACACAAACATTATTAATAAGTATTCAATTTATACAAATAACGGTAAACCAAAAATATGGATTTTCCCAAAGATTTCAATAATATACTGTTTACAGAATGAAAAAACTAAAAATTTCTTTCTTTCATTGGCATAGAGACGTGTGCTAGGCTTTTGCTTGTGCAATATAAAGAGGGAAAGTGCAGACATTTATTTTTTGATTTTACAAAAATAGATAATTATTTTCAATTTGGTAAATAAGATTTTAAAATCGAATTTGATTCAAGCAAATCATTACAGAATTTTTCGTTGGGTTTCCTTGACTATTTCATACAAATATTACTAATAAGCCACGGTTTTTTTTCAAATAAAAAATAAAATCATAGCCTAAGTCTAAAAAAATATAGTGAGTAGGAGAAACAAATGAAACTGTGTTTAAAACATTGAAATGAATTGTAATTTTTGAATTGAAATAATAAATGTTTGAAACAAGAAATAATTTTTATTTTGAATTAACTATGTGGTTTTAAACCTTTTATTAGTGTACTATTTTTATTTAATATAATTAGTCCCTTTTTATTCATTTATTCTTGTTTTGTATTTTTTCAGTGTTTAATACTTTTGAGTTTTTTGTTTACAACCGCTGGTTGTGCGAATTATTTGAATCCTATCCTATATCCTTTGATCTTTAAACCAGCATCAGCCACACCATATTTTTAAGGACCATTTAGATGGCTGGTATCAAAACTCTAAGGTGCGAAAATTCTTCTCTTGTGATACGATATTAAGTTAGGAAAAGTAAAAAAAATATTTTTTCCGGTAGATGGGTTAAGTCATAAATTTCTCGTCACCTATTAATGGAGCATGCTAATACTTATACTCGTTGGAAATATATAATTCCGTCTTTTGTTAATGTTCACATTTAGTTGCGCACTGTGCTGTGCACAAGATGGACGTCAATAAGGAGAAAATTTAGTGCATTTAACAATGTGCCTTCTATAAAGGGGAAAAAGTAAGCCAGATGGTGGAAATTGTGAATGGTGCCTATGGTTTTGATATGGTCGAAGTCAGCCACGCGATATTTCGGTTTCGTCTATTATTAAGGATGGACCTCGCACAAGTCATCTCTTCATGTCGATAAAAGTATTGAAAAGATTGGCACGTTAGGATTCGTTAATATTACAACATTAGAATAAAAATGGATTCAAAAAGAAGGTCGAAGCTTGGGTACCAAAATAATTACCAAAACCTGGGCAAAACGGAGACAAATTAAGTCATTTCGAAAACGATTGTTGGTTTGCATACGACAATATTGTATGAAAACGATCGTTGTGAAATAAATACCGAAACAGCTCAAAATGGTAACCAAATTAGCATTAACAGCTAAACAGATTTTGCTGTCTGTTTGGTGGGACTGGAAGAAAATTATATACTATGGGGTAAAAATTAGACAGTTTGGAGCGTAAGTAGGTAGAATTGGCCACTTGGAGAGAAGTTTTACCACGACAATTGCAAGCCACATAATTGCAAGCCACATCCATAGTGACTCGATAGGAACTTCACGAGCTTGGCAAAGAAGTTTTGATGCATCCACTAGTCCAGACCAGCATAAACTGATTGCAATCTTTTTTGTTATATCAAATCTTCGTTGGTATGCGGAATAGTAATTCTATGACAGAGCTATCATTATATCACCTTTTAAATTATTATTTGAATAATATTAATTGATCCAAATCGAACAATCCTAGCTATGTCAAAGAAATCTTTGAAATAAAAGAGAAAAATAATGAGTTTTTAATTTTGCTGATTATTTTCAAACCAAAAACTTAGAATACCAGGATATTTTATACAGTATTTTTCCGAAAATAGCTCTATTATTTATATTCTATCATTTAATGCAATTATGTATTTTATTTTTGGTGTTGCGTAAAAGTGCAAAGTTAAATCAATATATTGCTAACAAACATAGCTTATCAGCCATTTTTGTACTGTATACCACATGTTTTGAAAGAATATTCAAACTTCCATTTTTACTAAAATAGCTACTGCTTTTATTGGACTCGATTTATACTTGGAATTGGGAAAACATAGTGCCCAATTGGTGCCTTTTACGTACATTTACTCCTTATTTTTGATCGATTGCAACGATAATTTTTCATCTATTTGTGAACAGAACACCTTATAATCGAAAGACAAATCCCAAACCAACTACCAAATTATATTGCATACTTCATCATAATGCTTAAATCATGGTTTATAAGCAGTGTAAAGTAAATCTTTAAAATCGATGAAGAGCACCCACGTTGGGCGCATTTGATTTTTGGGTAGTTTATTCAAGTTTTCGAAACATATGAGCAATTCCTTATGGGTTTCGAAGGTTTTATGTTGAACGAATGTCATTCACGTGTGACATAGCTTTTTTGTATTTCAATTTACTAGATCATTTTATAAAATACGTTTTTATTCATATCAACCTTACATCTTAATTTATTTTTTCATGTTATGATAACATGCAGGTTTTAGCATATATAAACTGATGAGTCCTTACCATCAGCTGTATTTTATGATTAGTCAATTAACGTTGCTCCCTAAAAACCTAATAACCTAACCCACTTCGATTTAATCGTTACTCAACCATTCGATTGTTATCTAATCTTTCTCAACAGTCATAAAGTAATATCGAAATACTTTATTAAACTAGCACAACATAATTATTACGTAATACACAAAATTCCATTAATATCATAATGACGCAATATCTTTAACATTATCACCTGTAATTATTCTACAATACACTATTATGACTGAATACTGAATGAAATTAACTAAGCAGTTTTCATTTAATCACGATAATGTGCACATTTAATCGATGCGATCATCATATAAGTCATGGATATTAGCTGAATATTTCTGCAAAAATGCAATCAAAAATTACCCATCAGACATTTTCATATAAATCAGCAATCTATTTTCGAAATATCAATTCTACAACGCTCGAACCGATAATTTTACCAATTCATTTCAACATCTACCGAAAATTTTATTTTACACATGATTGATAATATTGATTGCGATTATCATTAATATAACTATGATTGTCATCGATAGTCATCGTCATTAAATTACCATTATTCTATCATCGCATCACAATATTCCATTACATTATGCATTGACACACATTCCAAATCAATGTAAAATGCATGAAAGGTGGTTTTTTCGTGTGTATGTTTGTATGTATGTTTCGAGAAAAAAAAAACCAAATTTTTTTTCTAGTGACTGTCTAATTGGATTATGGCCCGGGGAAGGCAGTAGACTTGAAGAGAGTGTATAAGTAACCTTGGCTTGACTTGACTTGTCAGCAGCAGGAGCATAATTTTAAGTTCATTGCAGATCGATGGCTTAACTATTGAAAATCCCGTCACATCTTAGGACGCAACTGTTATTGTTAACTAAATGGAATTTTGTAAACTGCAAATGCATATTACGAATGCTAGAATGTATGAATCTTTCGATGAATGGCTAATGCTTTTGCCACATATCGCGGCACAGTGGTATGCGGTAAACCTATAGATTTATTGCACATTCAACGTTCGGTGACGGCAACAGTCGCTGGCGTTGTTGTCGTGATAGATCGACAAATCAATATTTATGCTACTCATGTGTGATGTTACAACGCTAGAAAACAGCATGTTTTCCAGTGACAATATAAATGTAAATTTTATTCAAATATCGTTTTTTTAGTTGTCGTTAGATTGCAACAGAGCAGCATATTGTTGTTAAAGCAAATCTGTTGAATGGGCGAGAAGAATTTAAGGGGTAGCAACTTGATGTTTTGAAAAGGTGATAAACAATTTTAAACATTTAATAAAAGAAAAAATTGCAACTTTAGATGCGTATACTAATATTTTATTTTAAATAGAACAGATTCCATTCCTTTTTTTTTAAATAAATGTTTGATTATAATGTATTTTATTAAATTTTAGATATGAGTGTTTATGGCATGGAATTGGCTTTTAAGTTCAATTTTATTATTCACGCTGTAGCATATACAATTCACGATAAACCACAATAGCTCTCCCCTTAAACATCACCTTCATACTGTCTCGTCATTCCGCAACGACTTTTCAATGATTCAAAATGTCGTGATTCATACATTTCACCACTGTCACATTACCATCTGAATAAGAATCTAATAATATTCATCCATTCCATGCATCCGCCCTTTTTCTTAATACTTCGGTTGCAACATCATTGCCAGGCCCAGTCCTCTCGTATGTCGTCAAGTCAATTTCAATATAAGCCTTCTACCGATCCACGATACTTTGATTGTTACGACCTCGTTGAATGAATTGGAATTACAATAAGCTTATTACACAAATGATGCGCTATTTCAAATAGTTAAATAGCATTTGTCTCAAAGTCTAAAGACAGATCTATGTTAGTAGGCATGGGCTGATGTATCTTTGTAGACACAACTAAACCGATATATCTGTTGGCATAAACGAAACGTGAAAAATGTTAAAAATATTACAATCGGATGGCATATTGCCATAATAGTGTCTGTCTTTGTTTATATGAAGCCGAGTTGATAGACAATGCTATTTCGCAATAGTTAATATTGTCATCACGCGAGATTGAAATGGTTGAGGAAATTGATCGTTGACATACGTGTGGAAGTCATATATGAAAATTAAAGTCAACGTACATAACATTTCGTTAAAAAAAACTGTTCACGCAACCGTAGCTTCGAATTACAAACACAACAAATTCGAAGTGATTAAATTAAGCAAGTTTCAGGGCACCGTGCCTGCACGAGGTGAGGTAAAAATGCGAAATTGAAAGTATGGAACACGTGTTCCCTTCGCATGCATACAGACGAGTGTACCTAATTGGATTATGTGCGATAGGTTAATTGATGTTTTGTAATAGTTGTTGATTGAAATGATGAGGATAAGTAGTTTTGGTAAGTTTGGAGGTAAATATTATTCGCGTGATCAAGGGAATTATGTTGTTAATGGTGAAATATTGGTAAAAATTGGATGCCTATGGGGAAGTTTGGTCTAGTTTTATAATCTCTAATGTTTGTGATTTTGTAGTACAGCGCGTAGTAATGACATAAAGCCAAAGTGGTTAGACTTTAAAATCGCTCTTTGGGTGGAGATTTAACCAAATCACACGCTACTGAATGTACAATTCCTTAAGAGACTTTTTTATGTCGTTTATTCAAAACCAAATAATATGTTGCATAATATTGTATTTATAATTCAAAATATATTAGAATATTAGTACTAAGCGGCAACTTATGGTTGATTTATTTTAAATCAACTGAAGGAATGATTGGCATATTTTTTATTAACTTAAAGCTACTTCAAAGGACACATGAATGGCATCAGCTCCGAGGTGAAATTTATTTAATTTCCCAAAAAATTTTTTTATAGAAAATTGAGGTTATTTAATATCTTTCCTAAATAAAATTTCAAAAAAGATAATTATTTTTGCGATGAGAATTCTCAAAATTCTTTTTCACTAATTTTTTTCCTAATCCTTCATGTTTTCAAATTTTTTGATAGCTTGTTTTTTGTTTTCGGTGCAGAATCACTTTTTTACACACGTTATTTATAAGTCTCAGGTCAGGATTGAGAAAACAATCTCTAAACTTTGACTTAAATCTCTAAACTATGACTGAAATACTTGGTCAAATCATAGCTTATAAGTAGATTTTGAATTAATGCAGATTTTAAATACCCACATTGGGCGCATTTAATTTTTGTGTAGAATTGTAAAGGGTTTGAAGTAATGAAGCGATCTATCATTAATTTTATGAAAGCCTTGTGATAGTAATGTAATTTACTAATGTTAATCAACATTTATACTTTTGCCACTATATGATTTTCATCAAATAATTTTTAATTTTTATGAAGCGTACTCTCTTTAGATGCAATTATTAATTGCCATTCTATTTTCTTTTTCGTTTTTTCAAAGCAGCGTTAAATTAATTTGTACAGAATTTTAAAGACAGCTTAGCTTGACTTAAATGTAAACGCTTAAATCGAGCGAACTCAATTTCTGTTGATTGGTTGTTAGCTCATAATTGACTAACCTGAAATCATTTACTTATGTTGACTAAAGATCACACAGTTCCATAGTTTTGCCTTTACTTATTCCAATTTCACTGCAAATCATTTGCGTCTGCATGCCTACTTAATTTTTCTAACATTTTTCAACAAACGATGCATGTCAAATGAATCAAATAAACAGATCCTTGACGTTTCAGATTTTGATTAGATCTTCATTAAAGACAACTTCAAAAATTTGGTCCTTCATTAGGTTAAAATGACAAAACACGAACCTTCACATAAACATACACAAAAATACTAAATCTGACTCAATTTTTAGCACCTTTCAAACAAAAAAAAAATTGAATTTGAAGACCAATTTTATTTCCAAGCTAAATCTATTACAAATTATTAGAAATTTTGAAGGTAATCTGCCTTCTTTGGATAACCAGTGCCCTCTTCAGATTACCCTCGAAATATCGATGTCTGCAAGTAATTGGATTTATATCTAGCTTCTAAAGGAAAAACTGGTCAATGAAAAGATTGTTTTTATCATAGAACAACAAATAAAAGACAGAAGCAGCTAGTAGCCATTAAGATGGAAGATATGCTAAAGCAAACATGATTAAATATTAAATCAGCTGACACTGCCTTATCTCATCGGGCAGTTAGCATTTATAACATATCAAACACCACGTTTTTGTTTACTCGATGCATTGCTACTTTTTTTCAATTTCGTTGTTTTCTATAATGGGTTGTTTTTATTGTTTCTTTATTTTTTCTGTTCTTCTTTTAGTTTTTACTTAATTTTAATTAATACTAAATATAGTATTTTACTGCGATCTATTTCATATTTTGTTATTACACTATGCTTCTGCTTTCCTATTTATTTTTTTTAATTATTGTTTCTTTTCTTAATGTTTGGATAATTTTCGGAATTTTTCTTTAAATTCTTTGGAAAATGTATAAATTGCTGCCAGGTTTTTGTTCCAATATTTCGTTGTTTCATTGTTTTTCCTTTCATTGCTTTGTCTTTTGGAGTATTTGTTTTTACTTATGATCTAACTTTTCGTAATATATTCCTTTTGTTCGTGTTGTTTCACATTTAATGCTCAGATTTCTATTTCATTTTTCATTAATTTTGTTTCACGATTCTTCCAGTTTTTTTCCATGTGATACTGATATTTAAAACTGTTAACTGATTTAACTGATTTAAAAACATTTTTTTTTACTGATTTTACAAGAAAATAATCAGAAATCCTTAAAATCATCGACCCACCTGTAAAATATTTACTTTAACTGCTAACTAATGACAAATTCTATGAATTGTCTACACAGTAAAACTCAAAATTCTAAGATTGTTTATCACAACATTGAAACGGTAACACTTCACCAAATTTTCTATTTTTCAGCAATCAAAAATTGAGATAGAATTGAGGACCTAAAATCAGATCCAACAGATTTTCAAGTAGTTCCTGATCTCAAATCAGACCAGGTTTGATGGAATTTTAATGTCGTGGAAAACCTTGAGCCTTTGGCACCATCTAGAAACAACTCTCAACAAAATATAAGTATTTTCCCCATGACTTTTCCGCGGTAAAATCTAGAAGAGTTTTTCAAAACATCATCATATTTATAACTTTGAATAAATATCCTAGAAGGAAAATTTGGGAAAATTTTTAACGTTGGCAACATTGCTTTCGATACAATCATCAGATTGAGACGAAATTCATACAGCTGATTGATTTTAGTGTAAGCCAGATTCGTTAGACTTTTAGTTCAAGGGTAATTTTTGTAATTTCTTTACTAAAATACGGTAAAATAGAATTTTCAAATGATTTTGATTATGTCGTAAACAATACATTTATCAAAATAAAATATTAAGCAACTTTTGTGGCTAGTAACACTCAAAAACGCAGCAAATAGATTGTGTATAACTTTGGTTTTGGTACTAGCAAACGATTGCCAACACTAGACAATTTTATTATATTCGCAACACCAGATTCTACCATTTAATTTTCAGATTATAAATATCTACAATGAAAATAGGTAGTAAATGTTTAAATTATTCAATTTTTTGGAAAGTTTGCGGATGGCAGCCCTAAAATTGTTTCTATCCCTATAACTTTCGATGCAATCATCGCATAAAAAAATCACAAGGTGTTATGATCTTGACGTAATATACTTGTGGCAGTTATAGCAAAGTGTTGCCAATACTGATATAATACCATTTTGGTACTAGGAGAGATTGGCTCCAAATTTATTAATTACGCTATTAATTATCATGTAATTAAAATAATTAAAATGAGTAGTAAGTTTTTTACTTTGATTAATATTGAAACTAATGCGAGTGATAATCTTGGAAACCTTTTGAGAAAATAAATTGTCATTGAATTACTTTTCATTGTGTTAGGTGTTTATTTAATGGACGAAAAAAATGAGAGTATCAAACACATTTGCAATTTTTTGGGGTACAATACACTAGTTTAAAACATTAGTTTAATATTTTAAATTATTTACACTAATGCGAATCGTATACCCGTTTTTCCACATTTTTAGATAATTGTGATTGTTTATTGTTTGATGTAATACAAAATTACGATTAGTTATTTATCGAAATATTTATATCGGGCAGCAAATTTACGTTGATACAGCTTTCCCATTCCAGTTTTTTATTGCTTAAAAGTTGCCTTTTCTAAGCAAGTTTATATAACCTAAGCAGATTTAATAAATTTGAGTAGTTTTCAGTAAAATTGACTGTTTTTAGATCAATTTCAGAATTACTGAGCATAAGAGTAATTTGGGCTATAGAAGAATTGTATCACAAGTTAATAAGCTTTATGAGTAAATGATATCGATGGATATAAGGCGAAGATGTTAAAATTTATCACAACTAACGTAAATAAAAATTACTGATGTCCAACTGGAAGTGGTCACATCAGTCAAGTATGCACTATGAGCTGATGTCTGATGAGAATAAGTGCATACTTTCGAAATCACTTAGCCAAAAAAAAATGTTTTTCAATTTTAATCATCCCACAAAAACAATTCCGCTTTAGAAAATGTTATCCTAAATTGATTTTCGCCTATTTGCTTAACGAACGTAAAAAAACCATAAATATTAATCTTGATTTCAGTATATGAGAAAATAATAAAAATGCGTTTGAATAAAACATTGAACAGTATAAAGTGCATTTGGAAAAATTATATTAAGTGAAGATCAAGAGCCAGCAGGCCACAATATTATAACCGCTAGTTAATAATTTTTTTATTGTAAATAGTACTTAAATTAGATTAATAATGTACAAAAAGAAAACTAAAAATAAAATCTTTTCTAATCTAATATATTAAGTGAAGAGTTCGTTTTATAGTACTGTAATATTTTCTTCAAATGTCAATACCTCAATTTCTTAGCTGGTAATAATATCCTTTTTGAATGCTTTTTAATGATGTTTCCACCAGCCCTGATTTTAAATCTTAAAAATCTTCAATCGAAATAAAATTTAAAGCTTTTTAAAGTAACAAGGAAATTGATGTGTTTTAACAATAGAAAATTGTAAAAGTATGTAAATTGGTACGAAATCAAATAAATTTAAACAATCTTGAGTACTTTTAACAAGTTTAAAGTATATTGAACGGTAATATCTAACTTTTTCGTAAGTCAATTAGTTAATTTTTGCAACAGTAGTATAGAATCTATCTGGTTTTTGTTTGAATATTGACCGGCGTTAAGTATATTGCTCTGAAAAGGGTATATTGAGCTTAGAAAAGTCAAAAATATTTATGCAGTATTTTTTGTGCCACTGGCCTGCTATTTTGGCTACATATTTTTATTTTTTTTGTCACATATGGAACTGTATCTCTAATTTTGCGTAATAAAACGAGCGAATATATTATTATTTCTAAATTATTAGGCTCTCTACGATATCCTGTATTTCATACCAAAAGGCGAAAACTAAATTTTTGATATTGAATCTCAATTTTGTCTTGTTCTTATTTCTCTAAGGTTTAAGTTTAAAGTGCTTGAAATGTCGAAAGTTGAAGTACATTTTCCGATCCTTTGGGACAACTGAGATCAAAGCTAAATTTTGGTTAGTGCAACCAGAAACCATCAACTTCAAACAATCTTTTTTTATACAAATGAAAAATTACAGCTTTTAGTTATGTGGATACACATTCCGGTTCAATATTCTACTTTGCCCTAAATATATCAATTCCCATCAGCCACTTGCAAAAATTCCAATAACAAACGAACAAAAGAACAGTTTTAAGTAGCCCAATGACGCTACATACCTTTATAACCTAAATTCAATTGAGCGATCCATTTAACCAAACAATCAGACACCATTTCAATTCACATCACATATCATTAAGAAACAGGTGTCCTGAAAACATGGCCCAGATACTTCCATCAATAATCCAACTAATCAATCGCCATCATTTCAAAACGTGGATCAACCAAAGTAAAATGTTTTTCTTTCTTCAATCCACCTCTTAAATAATCACAACGATTATTGAAAATATCATAATTCATTCGAACAGTGCGATTACATGCACTTAACAAAACACCTTTGAACTCTTCGTCCATAAGTAGATCAACCTGGCGAACGAATTACCTGGCAAAATTGCAAAGCTTTCAAACGTCCGCAATTCTGTCATAAGCATCAATTATACGATTCATTGAGCAAACAGTGAACGCAACAGCGGAAAAATATCTCGTGCAAACGATCAAATTCCGACCTGTCAATAGCATTATGACAGGTAAAGTTTCCCATACATGGTGGTATCCATAGTGGTCACTTACATATGTCGGTAGACACTTGGGAACGTTCGTTAAAAGCTTCATAATACATAATATGTAATTATAATCGAACGAATGTATTTTTATGATATCGAATGTGGCCTTGGAAAAACATCAGCATGCATGCATGTCATTTCGGAAAATCAATCTAAAGCAAATCGACAACGAACGAGTTAAACAGCATGTTAATAAACAGGTAATTGTTATTTCCATGGGTATAATCGTAACGAGTGTGATCGTAGTATGATACGAAAAGCTTCGTTGATAATGGTGCAGGTGAAATTGCGAAAGTGTGGATAATTCGTGGTTTAGATATGATCTTTGAATGTATTGTATAGAAAGATGAATTTAGTTTAATTTTGCTGACTGGAAAATGAAAGAAGATGATGATTTTGAGTTGGGCCCAGAAATTTTTGCGAAATTTTTTTCTACATTTAGCAGTGATTATTTAAGTTTTTGTAAAAATTTAAAAAAATATGCGATAATTCTAAGGTAATATTTATTAAATCAAATAAAATTCAATTTCACTCAGAATTTTGAAAGGAACTTTAACAAGATAAATCCATTAACTGCAGCTTTGGCATACCGTATTGCTGTTAGAACTTTTCATTGCTTGTGTATAATGTAAATATAATTTTTTTTTTAAATTTATGTTCAAGGAAAAATTTCGTTAATACTGAATCAACTTCAAAATCAACAAATAACTACAATTTGCATAATCTCGCGTAACTGGATTGATTACAGTGCACTTATAGCCCAAGCAGCAAATCGAAAAAGCAATTAAATCCACTCGAATCAAGAATGCCACGTAACTTTGCGTAAGAGTATCAATTATCATTTTTCATGGCAAAAGTAAAAAAAAAGAGCAATCACAGCGTCCAGTCATTTCACAACTTAACAACTTAATACTCGTTACTTTGGACTTTACGTAAGAAAATGTGGACTTAACATTTTCTGCGTAAGATCGTTCAGTATGTCCCTCTACTGTCGTTGTCATCGAGTACACAACCGATCGATTTGCACGCACAAGGCTATCGGAGAGACTCGAAAACAGGTGGTGGTCAATTGAGTTTAAATACCATTTTAAGTACATCAGTTCAGAGCAAACTCAACTTGAATTAATATCTTAGCATTTAATTGATATATCTTCAAATAAATTGAAGTACCTGATCGATCTGCCTTATTGAGTCTTCTTCACATGCACAGAAACAAACTGAACGATCAACCACCACCTCGCCACAGGGTCTTACCAAATTCACACTCTACTTTCAGTGAATTTCTCATATGTTGCGTTCGTGTGTGACCAAAAATCATAAATTTTCTTGTAATATGATATATCGACAGACGATTAGTCTCAGTCATTGTAAATCGATGATGGTCGATTTCTCAATGCGTACCGATTCATTTCATTCAGTTTTTAATGGAACATTAAATATTGCGCCAACTTGCTGAGGAAAAACTGGTCATTTTACGATTTCTTATCTCGTCATTACACTTGTTTGCTTGCTTGCTTGGACTTGCATTTCGATTGCGTCTACAATCGTTATATTTTTCATGTTTCTTTTTCTTCTTCTCTGAACTCTCATTTTGGGCTAATCGATCATAAAAATCAAAGAAATCTGTGAAAATTCAATGTTTCATGTGATAATTCAATGTTGCGTGTAAAAATCGTAAAATTTCTTTTTTGAACCAGAAACAAAAACCATAAAACAAAAAACCTCATTGGTAAGTTCGTTTAGACATCGTGTATGGTTTTGTTGATTACAGTTTGTAAGCAAACGATTGCGAAGGGCAATAAGCACCTGATTTGCCTCAAAGTTAACAGTTGCGGTAGTGATCTGGTCAGTATAATAAACTATGGCTGGCTGAGACCGAAGAAAAAACCATCTCGAATGAAAGTGAATGGTAATTATCGATCGTTTTTCGTTAATATAATCACTTCTCGGTTCCGAATAATTTCTCAATGGCATGATCGATTATAATGGGCATGAGACAGGTTTGATTTTATGGTGGTTTCATTGCTGATGTTGTTGTTTCGCGTTATTGATAAAGGGCCTCAAAATGTTTCGCTTCGTGGATTTTTCGCAACAATTTTAAAAGAAAAAAAAAAGTTTTGGAATTAATTTTTGATTATTTTCTTTTATTAAAAATTATTAAACTGGTTCGAAAGCTACAATGGTTTGAGGGTATGTTATGGTTGGCCTTGAATGGAAGTGTTGAATAAAAACTGCAAGTTGATTTGATAAATGAAGCTTATTTAGTATATTGGTTGATTTGTTTGAGAATTTTGAGCGTATGGTTTTATAATTTGATAGGTGTACCTTTTCCAAATCAAACTCCAAAATATTCATCCACTTTCTATGCCAGGCCTTTCTCGGAATGGGAGCAACGGGAGTGTTGTCATGAATTAAAAAGCATTTTCAATTCAAGATCAGTTGTCACGAGTTTGGATTGAACAGCTTTGCTCTTGATTTGACTCATATTTCGATTCACTACTACGTAAATTGAAGGTCCAGTGAACGTTGCCTATAACTGCAAGGACACCAGTCACGCATGAAATTAGTACTCTACTTACTAGGCTATACAAGCGTTATTGATTCTTCTATTGAAATAATTGCCTTTTGGATTAAATTAACTGTTTTAGGGAAACAAATTAATGGAAAAAAAAACTGCCAAAAATTTTAGTTGAATGGAAATGATTTTTTCCTTAAGTTTAAAAATTATACAAAAATGAATTACTTATTAAGGATATCAAAAAACAACTATTCACAATATTTTTTGTCAAGAAAATTATTTTTGGATTGGCAAATTATGCAAAAAAATGTAGCACTAAATGTGCCATCTGATTACAGACTCTAAATGAAAGTTTTCACAATGGAATCCTCATTTTAATTTGGTTCTGTTGACCAAAAAGAAAAACATGTCTTTTTTAACAAATACTGATCAGATTTTTTACTAGTAAGACATTTTTTTTTGGAAAAGTAATCAATTCAAGATATATTTTGTTGTATTTTTATTGTGTTGCATGCATTTTCATTGTATTGCATTTAGTTCGATTTTACAACGATGAGTTTACTTTCCATACTTTTCTTCTTCCCTTTTTTAGGCGGTTAGTTAAGCACTCCGGTTAGTTAGTAATTTCAGTTTATCATTTTATGCTCTGCAATACTTAAACTTTAAATTTTTGTTTAATAAGAATAATAGGCGTGTTTTTTTGCTCCTCTATCCAGCAGAGAATAGAGTATATGCATTGGAAACAACAACAATCCTGTACCCGTGAATTCACTAGTACAGAAATTCTATTCCTCATTTGTAGTTCACGTGCTGAACTATAGAAAGTGCTGATAGAAAGTGCTTTGTCTATTTTCTATCGATTGTGGTAGTGTATATTCGTTATTTTCTCTCTTTATTTTCAGCTGTTGTATGCTACCACAGCAAATACAGTAACCTATGTCAGTCTTAGCGAATGCACTGCTGTTTTATACTAGATCGTTGTTTTTGCGGCATAGTTGTATTCTGTTCTGTATCGGAGCAAAACAACACGCCTAATGTTTTATTTAATTCAGAATTCCAGCGTGCATCAGAAACGTATAAATTTTGCAACGAATTCGTAAGATGGTATTTAAACTACATTTTTGAAACCTAAACAAATAAACTTGAAGCAATATTTTCCAGCATGAGTGGTGATCTAAAAATTAATAAAAATGCTAATTGACAACTGATTTGATAAAACCATCTATGTAATCGTTTTTACTGCAACGAACCACCACCATTTAAAACAAATGTTATGTTTTCTTGAGATTTGTGATAAAAGATTACTTGATTACTTTATTTTTCCGAATAAACCAGGACTTAAAATTGTGCGCCCAGCGTGGGTTGTTATTGTTGCATGGGGAATTTCATCCTACACACAATTTTTCACATTTCGATATAAAAGTGATTTGAGACTAGATTTTCGTGAATGATTTTAATTTTAATATTTTGGAATTCATGAGTTGCAGCTTATTGAAAGACAATCTTGAAAAGTATTGTTTTTCCAGTAAATTTGGAAATTTACATGATGAGATTTATGCTTTCGTGATGAGACTTACGCTTTCGATCAGTACAGAAAATATTGGAAAATTTATTTACTTTCAATTTTTGGAACTAGTTAGCTTCAAAGCTATGAAAATCATACAACAAAAAGATAAAGTACAATACAATGCATTATCTTTTTCTTGTGAATTTCAAAGAGTTGCTTCATGCCTGACTTTTTTCTAGCATAAAGCTTATATAAATGCGGAATTTCTGAGAAGTAATATTTCCAAGAAACAGTGATCATTGCAAAATAGCGTTTGTTGAATGTATTTTTTTTAAGCTGATACCATTTTTAGCAATTGTTGGACGCAATGTTTAAGAAAACTTTGGGTGCGTAGTACCGGAAACATGCAGATACCTCATTTCCAAATCAAATTAGAATTATTCTAAGCAAATGAACGATCATTCAATTGATACGAATGCTTTTCATATCAATTTTACAGCTGATTACATAATTCGATTGCTATTTTAATCTGTTGGGCTTAAAGAAGATTTGCAAGTTTTATTTGTTCTTTTGCAAAATTAAAATTAAAATTATTAAAATTAAAAATTGTAGGTACAAACAACACGTTTTTGGATGTTACGAAGTTAACAGTAATTACTGTAGCATTTTTATTTGCTGGCATTGTTTTTGACAATTGACAATTTTTCGGTGCAACATTCGGGATACTTTCAGATACAGCATTTTCGAAACAAATTAAGAATCATCGGAATAGATTCACGATTTCCAATCAGTTTTTATAACTTGCAAAATTTTTTACAGTTTACCTTTATTTCCGTTATTGATTTTGCGGTGGGTTTTTATAAGGGTAGTTGATGGTAAGTAAATGTAAAGTAAATGGCGACGCTTTTGAACGTATTTTGTGGAAAGTTTGAAAACACGATGAATGTATATTTTCAAAAATTGCTTACTTTATGTTATCCTCCAATAGAAGTAAAGAGTTTTTGAAAAAAAAAAATTTTGAAAAAGAAACTCCACTGCAGCGGCTGGTCTTCCGATGCGGCTACACAGGATAATGTAAAAAAAACATGAAATGGTATTGGCCGACCGGAAAGTGAAGGTGCGCGAGCTAGCAGACGCTACAAGGATTAGTACTGAGCACACACACTATATTTTGGGCGAGTTTCTGAAGATGAAAAAATTTTCCTGCCGCTGGGTGCCGGAATCGGGTGGACTTTTGGCGTCGATTAGTGACTTTTGATGAAACCTGGATCCACTATTACATGCCAGAGAACAAAATGAGTGCCCGGAAATGGACTGAAGCCGGCACAAGTGCTCCGAAGAAGCCGATGGAGGCTCAATGGGTCGGAAAGGTCATGGCGTCGGTTTTCTGGGATTGTCATGGCATATTCTTCGTGGACTGCCTCGAAAAAGGAAAAACCATCAGCAGGGAGAATCATTGCGCATTATTGGAGCGATTAAAGGCCGAAATCGCTGCGAAACGGCCTCACATGCAGCGAAAAATAATTTTGTTTTTACAAGACAATGCGCCGTCACACAAGAGCTCGCAACAATGGCTAAAATCAACGATTTAGGGCTCGAATTGTTTCCCCATCCACCTTATTCGTCCGATTTGGCTTCTTTGGACTATTATCAGTTCGCAAACCTCAAAAGATGGCTCATCAATAAAAAATTTCTTGGGTTTTTGTTGACGATAAATTTTCTCAGTTCATATCATTCATTTATTTAATTTGAATTGCTGGCGGCGCAATGCGATTATTTGGATTTTATTTGAGGGATTTTTTTTGTGTTTGCGTTTGAAAAAATTTGAAGAAATAACGCGTCAGAATTTCGTGAGGTTCATAGCCGAATGGGAAGAGCACCAAATTATAACTTATGATTCAATAACTTATCATTCCAGACACGTATACATTGAATGTACATGAATTCTGTACCAACTTCAACCCTCAGACTTTACAAGTGTTGTATCCTGACTGCTTAGAATAATGCGATTTCCCTGGTTCGCAAGAAATACCTAAGTTTTGATTATTTTTTATTTATTTTTGATTTTATTACGAATTTGCTTTCAAGCATTTTATTTGAATGGTATCATATTTTTATGAATGAAATATTCATTTATCGAAAATTGCAAAACAAAAGAAAAATCAAAAATGACTACCAGAATAGGAAAAAAAAAAGTTGATTCTATGAAAAAATTTAAATTTTTTTTTTAATAGTTTCAACATATAATTTTTTGGTTATTTTAAACCCATAAATCTGTTTTATTCCAAAGCCGTGCACAGCATTTGTTATTTGACAGTCGTTTCGTTTGTTTAATTTTAAAATTCATACTCTCTATCTTAATTTTATTTGACTTTATTACAAACATATATTTTTATTTTATTTTTTTTTATATTTGTAGCTGTTCAAATTTGAAATTTTTTTTTCTATCAGATGTGTTTGTGTTCAACAACAATATGTAAAGCATCGGTGTTCTGCAATCACCGTCTTTCAATTTGTTTAGTTTTTCGTTTAAGTAAAAATTGATTCTTCTTTGTGAATTTCACCATTGCCACGTAGTGATTAAACATCTTTTTCCTTTCCTCTTATTATTTTTCTATTTTTTCTTTCCTTTCTTCTCATTTTTTGCTTTCATTTTTTCTTTCCAACGTCTGCGAGTTTGAGCATGAGATCATTTGTTTTGGTCGACATTAATGTTTATTGTGGTTTAGCTAACCTTTAGAGAAATTATCCTGTTGAGGATTAAAGGCTAGATTTCAAAAATAGGTTGTGAGACTTGGTAGGATATATCATTTTTTCGGAATCTGAAGCCCTCTATGAGATGAAAATCGAGAAGAGACTACAAATATTTAATCTAAAATAAGGTTCCTACACGAATTATTCCAATTCTTGATTCACAAAAAATTTTGCACGATACAAAATATTCCCATCAAATTTTTCAAAGACCTTGCATACGCTTATTTCATCAAAAAACTCACCATTAAAATAATGCATTCAATATAATTGCATCGTTTCTCATAAGTATTCAAAAAACCAACAATATAAATTGGTTATTACCGCCTCAAAGAATTACAAGTGCAAAGAAATACTAAACGCAGCACTAACCAGCAATAACGCCAGTATTTCACGAGCAACAGAAAAATTGAACAATAACAATAAAAAGAACAACAATTGAGTCATTATTACGCGTTTATCAACGAACCGTACCCTCAAACACGGATTTAACGCTAATAAAATTTACAATTGCGGTCATCAATTTAACTGTGTATGAGCGTATGTGAACATGACGAGCACAAAAACGTGATTTACCACTAAAATTCAGGAAAATGAATGTAATCACATTTATTACTCCAGCACTCTTAAGTTTTCAACTAAGAAATTTTCCGAAATTTCAGTTCGAAATAAATCTACGGATTTTTTTTCGCCACCACCATCATTTCATTACGCGTATTTTTTAATAATTCCCATATAATTACCCACATTCGGTAAGACGCAGCCAGCAGAGAGAAAAAATACATCGAAATCTGATATGATCCGAAATTTGAAGTTAATTAGACTGAATAAGATCTAATTCATATGTTAACTAGACGGTGAAATTGGTAACAAGCTGTGGTAACAAGCTCTAGCAGTAGGTTCCGGTTCGTGGGCTCAATGTGACGCTATGGCAACTACACCCGGCTCTCAATGGAGAAATGACAACAAAACTGTCTGACAAAATGATTTAAAAAAAGATACAGACAAGTATCTTACCCAGGATGGAAGGTCATTTCACGAATAGACATATGGATGCCGAAAGAAATACTTTGATCTTGACGCGAATTACAAGAAGCTTGTCCATGACGTTCAGGCGGAACAAAAAACACAGAAAACATCGAATTTAGAAAGAAAGACAAAAGGAAACTACCAAATTACGATTTTTTTCTCTAGCTCCTAAGCTTCATATAAGAAGATTGAACAAGACTGAAAGTGAAATTCTGTCTTGTCTCTTGTTTCGGGTAGTTTCGAAATCGAAAGTTAATAAACAAAAATTAAATCTAATTTTTTTCTTGTTCGTTGTTTTTTTTTGTTATGTTTATAGTGTATTACTAATTTGCACTTGATTAGCATAGGTTTTGTTATGATAATTTTTCCAAAGTTTATGAAGCTATGCGACTCGTGAGCGAAAGAAATTTGTGGGGCGTTGTCGATTTTGATTTTGAATTTGATAGTGCTTTTTTGTGTGTGGTGACTGTTAACTATGATAGAGAAATAAAATAGATTGTTTAATGAAAGCAGTCTTTTGTGTAGCGAATCGCTTAAAGCAACCGAGTAGTGAATGCCGTGATTGCTTCAAAGACAGTATGGCGTAAGGTTGATGAACTTTATCATGTTTTGTGTATCGCGTGCATTATTTCAATCTTGACCTGGTTGGAAAAACCGCAGTTTCAAAAAGTTAATAGTTTCACAGTTTAGAATAATCATATGTACTGACATCCATTGAATTTAATTTTTAGCTTTGCCTGATTTGTCTCGTTACTACCATGCATTACCAATTATTTTTTCTTCAACACACCCAGCCCTCTCAGGCTTTTTACACGCTCTTCATGAACAAGGCCTAACCAGCAATTCTTATCCTTACTCAACACCACCTCGTAATCGGATTCGATCACACAAATCTCCCGAAGGATAATAATGTGTTGTCTGTCCATCATGTATTTCATTAAAATGTCCACCTAAACTCTACAGCTCCGGCTAGGTTCTAAATAAAATTGCAATTGCTCGGGACGTTGTAAGATATCGTGATATTACACCTCGAGTGCTCGCTGTAACATCTAAGCCCTTCGATAGACAGACAGACTGCAAGACAGAGTCCCAATGGATTCAGCAACGCGGCGAACCAGAGCAAAGAAAAGTGGTGCACCTCAGGGTTCTATTTGCGTTCCCGACTTGTCTACGCCGCTTCAGATACACTCAGCTGCGAGCATTGTGCATCAAGCAGAAATGTGGTAATGATAGAGCATCGAAGTTTTTCCTTCCGACTACGATAGAATTAACACGAACTGGGAGAACTTTCTAGGATCTGGGATCTAGTTTGTCGAGGAAGCAACGAACGAGAACGTTCACTGTCCGGTCAAATATTCTGCATGATGTTTGTGTTTCTTGTTGCATGTTGCAATGTTTTTATTTTGCGCTGATTCCTGGTAACCAGTGTATCTAGTCTGCGGACATATTGCATCGGATCGCGCAAGTGAATCATTTCCAGCAAACAAGAATGAAATCGCTGCCCTTCTACAGCATCGGTTGATATAAACTGCGAGGAAAGAATTCTCGAGTAAGACCTATAATTTACTCATCAGCGCTGAATAATCAGACCTGCGAGTGCGGTCAATGAATGGGCTCGAAGGAAACCAGGTCTATGGCGTGGCAGCAGATAGACCATCCACCGGCGAATAGTTAAAGAGTTATGAGACTAGGCGAGAGAGTCTGTAATACATCTGCATATTTCGTTGTAAAAATAATTGGACAATTTCAGTAGAGACAAAATGATAACAGGAAGGAAGTTGTTACGATAATTTCACGTTACGATATATTATAATGAAGTCTTTAAGGCTCAACGAGCAGGAACACATCGAACGAAAATCGTTCTGACTTGTTACAGTCTAATGAGGTATTGATTGGAAATTAATGGTTATCATGCAAACATGGATGAATTGATTGGACGAAACAGGAGGAAAGAGGAAAAAAACTAACCTTGATCATCGTCATCTTGAGTGTTTGGTGGAATATTTCGATTTCGATTTCTTATTCGCGCTTGAGCCTTGGTCTCGGGATAGATTTTGTCACGAGTCGGTGGTGATTTTGATGAAGCTGGCTGATCGGTGTAGACTGGAATGAAAAACAAGATTGGAAATTTGAAAAAAATGTTGGTAAGCATGACATTTCGGTAAGTTGATATGAATTTAAAATACATGGAATTGATTGAATTCAAAAACAACAAATTACAGCTTGCGTAGGCTATTGGGTAGAGTATTTGAGAAATCCCTGGTTCAAATCCAGCTACGGACGGAATATTGCGAGCCAAAATTAGGCAGCAAAGTCAAAAAGAGGTAAAGTCTTGAAATTTATTACTTCATACTTGTAAAAATGTCAATTATGGATATGTAATCTCTTCTATCTCCAATCTTCAAGATCCTAAAAGAGTTACAGCAGGGCCACGCGTCAAGGAAAACATATTGATTGAAAAACGAAGTATACCAAAATATGAAGATAAATTCGGCAGGGTATATTTTCATTCTTTCAGTAGGCATTTGGTTTGAAATTTACCAGGGCAAGATGAGCTTATTTTTTTTGCAGAAATTTAGGTGGAATTTGGCGGATAAGAAAGACTGTCCAAAATAAATGCCATTATTTTGAAATTTTTGATAGAAAAAGTTTATGGAAATAAGTTAAAAATAAGAATTGCTGGAATTTTTTTAATGAAGCAGAGTAAAATGTGAAACAATTTGGATAACATGGAATATATTGGTACTTCTTAGCTTACGGAGAATCATTTGTTTAGAACTATTCATACGAGAATACAAATATTTCGAATTTATAATGAATTTCCATCTTTTAATTTCATTTGAAACGCTTATAGAGTTTGTTGTGAAGTTTATGGGTTACAAAACAGGTTTCGTCTTCCTGTATTTGACGAGTAAACTTAATTTGCCAATGAGTATTTAAAACACGAGCTCTGGGATTTCAGCAAAACGGCTCTAAATTATGATCCTATCACTTAAATAAAATGATGACCATATCACTTAAATAAATAAGGAAAACTTTATTAATATTGAATGTGTGGAGGTGTTTGAAGTGGAGTCTATTTTAACGACTTAAAAAAATTTCTGTACAATTTATAAAATCATCGTGCTGAATAATACGAAAAAGAAATTTAGGAGAAAACAATCTAGCAATATGGCTCTGTAATACAGTAAAAAATAAAATCATAGAATGTAAATCGATCTGTTTTTTCGGGTCAGTATTTAAAATAGTAAATATAAGAGTTACAAAAATTTAAAGAGTGACTTGGCGACAGCCAATCTTCATAAATCGACAATTCCTTCTCCTGAGATGGATTTTGAGTCGGCAAATTATTTAATGAAGAAGGAAGTAACGTTTTTGGCAAAGACGAAAGAAGCAGACAAAGATAGTTTCATAATTCTAGACTGTCCATAAAGCCAGTAAAAGGGAGCTTCAATGAAGAAATTATCCAATTTTTGTTGATTTGTTGCAAACATAACAAGAAAAAAAATTGTTGCAAACAGACCAGACTGATTTTTTTATTTTTTCAGTCCAAATAATAACGGTTGTGTGCTCAATGAGTGATGCGAAACATAAGTCGCATTTATTGTACGTCGATCAATTTCAGGTTGGTATAGTAGTATTGGAAACAACAGTAGCTCTTGACCCAGTGATCGGACTCGATTAGCTAACGTGTGGGGTATTACGTTTAGCGATTATTTGCTTAATTAGCCTTAGATGACACGATCGTTTTTTATAACATTTAAAAGTAAAATTATCCCATGAAAACCCTCCTACGGGTCTAGGGGTTGAAGTTGAAGCTTTTATAACATTGACCTGTAGAAAGATGTCTGTGTAACAGCAATCTTCTATGGAAGACCGGATCCCACTTTACCCGTCCCAAAAATCGGGCTCAAAAAGTGGCATGTTTGACATTTCATATTTTTCTTTTGACAATAAAGAGCTATCCACTTTGTTCTATCATTAATTTAAGCCTATATAATACATAGAATATATATATATATATATATATATATATATATATATATAATAACGATTTTTTGTATGCTCTACATTTTGTGTTATTATCTCTTGCTGTTATAATATCTAAAAAATCGAGAAAATTTCATCTTTGTTTTTAAATATGCTGAATCGGACACTTAACGGCACACGAGGGAGAACATAAAAAAAATACAAATGATAATTTTTAAGAGAAAATAAATTTTTCTTACCAAAACATGCATTAACTAGCGTTATTTCCTAATATTCTAATTAAAATATTAATATTAAATTATCCATCAATATTCCAAAATCCACTCTTTGATAAAAAGGTATGATTGTGTTTAGATTTTTCGACACTCTAATTGCTGTATGAATTGAGGAATTTCGAGAAACCGTAGAGAAGAAATATATTCACAAAGAAAGTAGGTAACTTTTTTAGTTGAAATTTGTTTTATGTTTAGGTTTTTGAATGTTTCAAGCGAATCGTGCATTGCAATCTCCAGCAAACTCGACCCTTCCTCTATTCCCTTCCTAAAATTTCTTTCCGCCAAGGCTGTGCTATAGCGTAATAGGGCATCCCTTGAGCCTTGACATCATTATAGAAAAAAAAATCATTTTACACGGATCAATATTACTCTAAAAAAAAATATCTTTTAAAAAGTCCGAAATTTTGCATTTTTTTGCTAGTAAAAAGTTGCATGAAAGTGAAAATTCGAACGAAAAATTGACTTAATGGACAGTTTTTGAGTACATTTTCAACTTCTGCTTCAGAATATTTCCAACAAAAACAAGCTGAGTCAACAATCAATTTTCTAACTTCACCAATTTAAAGTTTTTTGCGTGGAGTCTCAACTTTCTTATTGTGTTTTGAAAAAACCTTACTTACAGGACAAAATAAGAAAATAGTTAATAAGATAGAAAAAGAAACAATAACAAAAATATTCTGAAATTATCACAAATCAATGGCCTGGAGCGAAAACAATTTTACCGTTTGTTGTAAAAATTTCCGGAAATTTAGTTGGATCCCGCGTTTTCTGTAAAAAATTTTTCCCACTAAGCTTTTCTTGTAGCTTGTGCTTAAGCGATTCAACCAGATTGTATTACGGGAAGTTTCTTTTCTTAAAAACGAGTTGGTTGCCAAATGAAACGACACATGTAGTCATTTTTTTTTAAATTCTACTGTAAACGGTTACTTATATATTCAAAGTAAAGTTATATCAAAGAGAAGCTTCGGTAATATTTTTTCTTCTAAAAAGCATAAAATAAATATATTTCATTTTCCAGCTTTACTTTTTTCGTTGCTGTTATATAATTTAAAAACCTAACAATGCAATGATTAAGTGCTTTAAGAGAATCAATAAGAACAAAACATATTTTTTTTTCGCATGGTATATTTTTTTTTGCAGCTCCTTGATTAGAAAGACTAGATTTGATCATTAATTTTTTTTTAAAGATGTATATTGTAAACTTTTGCATAGAATATAAGTTAATTGTCTTGCTTGTTTTGATTTTTGGAGATGAATGGCAATTTTTCTTCGTTTTGTTTAACAAATAAGGGATTGAAATCACGCGCCCAATGTGGGTCGATGTGATACTAGAACTAGATTTGGACAATTTCGTTTTACAATGATTTTTTTGGCTAATTTGCATGTCACATGTATTGTCTATGAGGTGTTAGAATGTTTTGATACAATAAGTAATTGTTTTGTTTCATACAGTAAGTATCTGTTTTTGTTTTGTTGTAATTAATTATAGTTATATTTTGCATTTCCCGGCGTCGACACCTCGCAGTTTCAAAACGGTTTTGTTTTGAAAAGACATATAATAACCTTTCATGTTATGAATTTTTGCGTTAGACCTTAGTACTGAGCAGTCAGTCCTTCGGTCCTTGGACTTAGCACTCGTAAAGCCAATATTTGGATGAGATATTTTAATTTTATTACTAAAGCCATCTTGGAAAATTTTGTATCACTCCTAAAATTCGGTCAAGAGTAAACCTGAATGAATTTCGTTTTTGAATTTTTCGAAATAAAACTCATCGCCTTATTCGAGAAAATGATTGCTCAAGTATCAAACCTACAACTATGTCTCAATGAAAACTAGAATCATCAAAAACATTCCGTTCCCTTCATTTTCAACCTCGATTCGATTTCAATCTACATCTAAATTATTGATAATTATACGCTCGTCATTCTCGAATACCTGAAATTTCATGTAAAACTGCCTATTTCAAAATCTGTAGCAATCAATTACTGCTGCCTAACAATATTTTCGATCTACAATAAAACCTAGTTGGCCTCCACTATCAGGTGGGCCCTTCAGCTACCTTTTTGATAATCTATTATTTCCGATCCACAAGATTCGATCAATCTTCATCGCTAATTGGATAATCAACTGTTCGAAAAAGATTTGATCCATATTAAAAACCGGACAACAGTAGTAATAACAATTTATCACCAAAACCATGATATGACCCTCAAATTCAAACTAAAGCGCGGAGATACGAATTCGATATGGTTCAAACGCTTCGGACTATCAAAAAAAGCCAAGACTGGTCCGATGATTGATCCTATTGGTACAACTACTTATGATCAATTACGAATTTTTCCGCATCGAATCGGACTGAAATGAATACCGGTACATTTTATTGTGCAATTGATCAGATCATTTGCACCTCATCGAGAGAATGAGTGGATATGTGATGGTTGTTCACGACGATTGTTTCATTCGAGAGTGAATTCAGATTATGATGAGAATTATGCAATTTGAGTTGTTTGCGGTACCGTTGCACTATGAGTTTGAATATTCATTGTATTGCAATCGGTTCGAGATCGTTTCGTGTTTGTAGAGTTGTCAACAATGTTCATGTCAGTTGAATAGTTTTGTTGAAAACTAGTTGATTTTTGATTGGCCTCTTCGGGTGGAATGAAATAATTGGGTCTGTGATGATTGATTGAGCGAGGCTTGGATACTGGCGAACGGTTTTGCAATAATTTGTACGAGAGGTTATTGACAGATGTTTTTGAGCTTAGATTGAATCGGCTGATTGAATAAGATTGCTATTTACAGTTGAGTGGAAGAGAAATAATCAAGTAAAAGGTGTGATCTTAGAAAAATATTTTCAAAAATTAGATCAATTTTGAACCTTTTTTAAACAAATACGTACTCCAAAATTTACGAAATTATTACTCGGGTTCAATTATGCATTCAGCACTGAAGGAATTTAAATTCAATTTCGATGAATTCCAAATCGGCATGTTTAATCGAAAGGTTACTCAACATCAAATCGCATATGCCACGCCAGCCACACTCATCAAACTTCACCTTCGTTTCGCTAGCTCACTACTTCACTTTCGTTATTTGTTCTTGTCGATTGTACTTGTACACCTTTCAATCACAAGGTCATTGCTCAAATATAATTATGAGCTCATGTATCTCCCGTTCGACACTGGGGCTAAGCTATGTAAGTGCACCGTACACACTCCAAGTATTTGTTTTAACAAGCCAAGCGTGTTAGTTGTGAAAAGGTTAACAAATCCGTCTCGCGCAATTATGTTTCGTTTGAGCCTCTAATATTACCATGCATAGCATTGCACGAGGTGTGATTAATTTCGGAGTTTATATTTCTAAGGGCGTACCACACACACAAAATTCGGGGTCAACATGGTCATACATCACACCGTGCAAATAATGACTATTCTATTTGGTATCGATCTGTCGATGAGGAACACACGAAAATCAAAATTCGGACCACCCACTTGACCAATCCACTGTAAATAGAAATAAAACAACAACGTTTCGAATTCAATGTTAATCAAATCGACCGGAAAATTTTCACTTTTCCCTTGAGCCATTCGAAAATCATTTGGCTTCGGCCCAATGGTCGGCATGGGTAATTATGATAAATTACATATGCACACTGGATTCTCAAGTGTAGTCGCTGCCTAATAAAGTTTAATTAAGACTGTTTACTAAACAGAAAAAAAATAGTTCGTGCATCTCTGTGTGATCGAGAGATTTCAATGATCAATTTCGAGCAGTTTATTTATTTATTTACTTTCGTCACGAATTCGACGGAAAGGCTACCTGGTCGCCTGATTGGCGGACAAACGGGCTGATGATCAGTGTTCATTGAAATCAATAAAGTATTTATTTTTAAGTTTGCGACGATGCAATCTGGAGAGCATTAAATCGCTTGACACGAATTGAAGGTGATTGGTGTCGCGTAAAGCTTGTTTACTTTCCACCATGGGGTCCGTTCATTCTCCATTCAAGCGAGAGTTCAATCGAAGAGAAAAGTTGAAGTTTGGGTTCTTGTTGCTTTAGTATGATAGTCGATGGCATGCATGCATGGTGGCACACTCATCAATGAAGCCATACACTTTTAACCTAATCAAGAAATGTCAATTGGCTATCGAATTGAATTAAAAATGAAAAGATACTTAGCGAAAGGTAATGGTGGTAGTAGTAGTAGTTGTAGTAGAAAGTTGTAAGTAGTGGTCGAAAAACATTTTAATGATTAATTTTAATATTTGGTAGAATGTTGGGAATGATTTGCACTTCAAGCACAATCGCTTGTTATTTTATGTAGTGGTGTTTTATGTCAAATGCAAACTATTTCCGTCAAAAAGAAATAGAAAACGACCAGTGTTATTTTTCCTTGCTCCAGACTTACAGCAATGACCAATTATTGATGTTTTTGTGCTGGTTTTTCGCAAGTAATGCTTTTCAATAAAAAATGGGAAACAAATCAACTCCCACATTAGCAATTATATAAACAGCCATATCAACATCCCTAATTTTGAATCATGGTCGCATTATTCGGACCCTAAAAAATACAGCTATATTCAGGTCAAAGCTTTTAAATCCGAGATTGGTCTAAAAGATCTATTTTTGACCTGTTTGGATAGATCCGTCCACTAAGCCAAATTTAAAACACGTTTAGATTCTAGTTTGGGTTTTATCATATTTTTTTCTTCGGTTTTTTTTTGTTTTTTTCTTTTCTATTTCATCATATTTAACGTTAACTCTTTGGAACTTACGTTCTTTCTTCTTGGAAAGAACTAGCATTTCCACTCTGTGGAAATGCTAATTCACCCAATATGAAGAACACGAAATTTTTCTCTGTTTTTCTCAAGCTAAGTGAAGATATTTGTCCATGTTACTGTCTTTCTTGGGTAATATCGATGGTTATCAGGCTTATAATTGGAGCTCCACAAGGTTCAGTAATGGATCCTTTTCTGTTCCTATTTCATTTAATTGATGTTCCTTATCAATTTATTTGTTGAGAAGTTTTTAAATCATGCTCAACCTTGCTTCTTCACATCAAACCAACAGTTTGACGCTTCAACTCGACTTTAAGACTGCACATTTTTCAATTTAATATGCCGGAAACGTTGTGAGACTCCAAAAAAATGGATTTTTTTAATCATGAATGGGAGGGAAACATCTAATTATTTTTGACTGGTTCAATTAATTTATATTTTATTTATTTTATTTACTTTTCTAAAATAAAGTTCCAAATCTGTCTTAAACTCGGTCCATGGCCCCAGGTCAAGGTGCACGTCAACTGGGCTTTTATTGTTTATATTTTTAATTTACTTTATTTTACTTTATAATATATAAATGCTAAAAAATTATAAATACATAAGATAAAGCTGAAAAATTATAAGAAAGCATCTAAAAAAAATTTAAAACCATTTGTATTATAGTAAATAAATTTGTGGGAATTTATTTATTAGTATTCGTTTAAAAATATTCCAGAATGGAGGATTAAAAATATTGAAACACTGATGCAAATACAAATAAATTAAAGGTAAGCATTATAAAAACACATAAAAAATTGTAAAACGTAATATACAGGGTGTGTGTAAAATGTAATGAGTCTAAATTCGGGAAAAATATTTTTGAAGTTATAGCTTCAAACTTCTTATATTCTTCAAAGTATGACCGTTGGGCGATGACACACTTTTGCCACGGCGGCGACTTTTCAGGGATGTCTTGTATTTAAGGAACAGGAACGCTAGAGAGGCTTGTTGATCTGCACATCAAGAGCTCGATTGACGTCGCGAGACTCTGTGTTAATCAATCCGCGTATCTAGCGGGCAGATCAGCGGAGACGGCACTGCACAAAAGTTGTCGGTACAATAGAAAAGTCCTTACAGCAAAAGGAATTCACGTTGGCAGCCTTCTCAGAAATTGTGGGGGCCTTCAACTAAGTCACTGTCGCGAGTATCATCGATGCCTTGGTTTGGTATGGAGTGGATAGAACTCTGACGACCTGGGTATCGGACTGGCTCAAAAACAGGCAAATTGAAGCCACCTTTTGGAGGCCAAAGCGGAGAGAATAGTCGGAACCGTAACACCACGAGGGGGGATTCTAGCATCCCTTTTTTGGATCCTGACAGTCAACGAAATTCTGGAGAATTTAAGGGTCAGCGACTTTGAGGGTGTGGCGTATGTTGATGACATTGTGATACTTTTGAAAGGTGCGCTCCCGCAAACTTTGTCTGACCTTATGCAATCGGCGCTGGATCATATCCAAATCTTGTCCAGGAAAGCCGGACTCAGGCTAAACCTGACAAAAACCGAACTTGTACTTTTCACAACGAAACACAGGGTGCCGATACCTAGCCTCAACGGAAGAACATTGGAACTTGTTGATTATGCTAAATATTTGGGCCTTATACTAGACAGGAAACTGAACTGGGTGGCTAATTTAAAGCCCCGTATAAATAAGGCTCGCGCAGAGCTTTTCGCGAGCAGATCTGCTTACTCTTATACCTGGGGTCTTATACCTAGAGGGCCTACTACATATTCATATGTGTAATGACGCCGATTCCGTGTATGGAGCGATCGTGTGGTAGAAGGCAGCGGAGAATAAAACCAACATCAAGTAGCTAACAGGACTGCAAAGATTAGTTTGCATATATTACGGGTGCTTTAGTAATCGCCCCAACGGCCGGGATGGAAATGATTCTGGGACTGATGCCCCCGAATCGATTCATCTTTAGAAGCGCAAGCTTAGCGGCAATCCGCGTTCAAAGTTACGGCAGGTTTAAACGATTCAAATCAGTGGAGCCACAGCGGTATTGTTACAGAATGCCGCAGAAGATTCAGGCTTGTTGCTGAAGACGAGGATTACATGAGCAACATAATACATCTTGACAGGAATTTCCAGATCAAAATACCCACGAGAACAGTCTGGAAGAAAAAGAAAGCTACCGGCGAAGGTGGCGTCTGGATTGACGCGGAAGGGTCAAGGATAGATGCAGGATTTGGTTCGGGCGTTTTTTTTTCGGATTTGAACCTTCATCTGTGGTGTAGACTATCATGATACTAACTTTCAAGTGTTTGTTATACGCACGGCAGTTGAGTTCATTAGCGGAACATCAACCAAACCAACGAAGATTTGCGTCGACAGCAGGGCAGCCATTCTCGTTCTTGCGTCTTACATTTGTTCATCCAAAAATTGTTAACGCTGCAGGGTAGTTCCCAATTAAAAAGCAAGGCATATTCTTATCCGGATTATGAGGGTGCCAGTGCATAGTGGGGTCATAGGCGACGAAAAAGCCGATGAAGCCGACGAGGAAAGGTTCAGGAGCTAGCAATAGCCCTTGCATGACTGTACCGCGGTCAATTGCTGACACCACAAGCCAATTAGATGCTATCATATGGGCCACTAGTCCGCACGTTAAAACAGGATGGACCGCAGAGTAGCCCGAACATTATGACCATCAACTGATCTAAGCAAAAGCAGAAAACGGTTTGCTCACACTGACTTATCGCATCTTATGCGAACGAAATGGGACTGACATTCAGCAATTTATGCAAAATGTGCGAGATGGAAGAGGTCCCAATCGAGCACATTCTCTGCTCCGGCCCTAAATAATAAACGTTTCAAGATTTTTGGTTCTTGCCACTTTCAAGAGTTAGCAGACGTAGCTGGAACCGTCACGTTGAGTCAGCTGATTCAGTTTAGCGAAGCGGTCACTTGGCAGCTCTAACAAGCCAGCAGAGGGTGACAAATGGGTCCAATATGGCGGCCTAATGTTAGCCGAGAAGCCGGCAAATCTTGTTACAACCTAACCTAACCTAAGGAACAGTAACAAATCGGCCGTTGCCAAGTCAAGACTGTAAGGGGGTTTGAAAAGGGCTGCGATGTAATCCCGGCCCAGTTAGTTGGTTCTTGACGGCAAAGCAGGTATGAGTCAGTGCATTATGGTGCAGCTTCTAACTGGCGGCGATGGCTGGCTTCACTCGATTGACCTTTTCTTTCAGTTTTTTTTTAAGAAGCGCCATTGAGGGTCTGTTCTCAGATACAAATTCGTAATGAATTGTCCTCTTGCCGTCAAAGAAAGCAATGATTATGATTTTTCTTTTCGACTTGCTCATTCTAACCATTTTTTGGCGATGTTATTATGTGAACTCTAACGGAGCTCTGGCGACAGGATTTTATCCACAATACTTGCAAAATTATGACCAACGTTTCCATTGCCGATTTTCCAAACTCCCACACAAAGCTTGATAGCATAACCCTGCTTAATGGTCTGTTGCATTTTTTCTTCCGATCAAGCGTAAAATCTGGGTCCAATAAAACCACAATGTACGCAGAACGGAGGCTTGCAGGTGGCTGACGCTTGAAGTGTTTTGAGGCTGACTTCTCCTCCGTCAAATCCACCTAAAGTGAGTGTTCTGCGATGTATCATCGCGTAACAAAAAATAGGACTCACTACTATTTATACACACCATTAGCAAAAATGATTTTCAGTAAAGTTTACGGCCTTAAGGAGAATATTGATTCAAGTAACTTATTTGACTGCATAGTGTTTGAAAGCATTTAATTCACAACACGTTGACTATGGTGGCTTCTGCCGATTACCTAAAGTGTATGTATGGATATTAAGAAAATTAAATTTCAAGAATAATGCTAGAAATACATTAGATATTAAAATAGCAAGCTTAAAGGTTCGATTAATTTAATTTAATAATGAATGGTCTGTCAAATATTTTCAAATCTATTTAAAAAAAAATGAAAGAATTCAATGAATTGGTAGAAATCTATCCGAAAATCGGTGAACTAAATGCATCCGAAACAATTTGTTTTATTGAAGTTGTAAAATAGGAGACGGAGGGGGTTGCTGTTCATTTGGGGGATCAGGATTTAGACTTGCAACAAATACCCTATTTTGAAACATCAGATAATTTTATTTATCCGTCATGTATGGGTGGTTCTAAGCCAAAAATCAAATGAAAACTGTTCAATCAATGTTTTCATGACCAATGAAATAATAGACGGTGTAGGAATAAGAATAAAAATGTAAAAAAATAATGCTTAAAGTTTAAATTTTTATTTAACATAAACAGGAATTTCTCTGTGTACGTTTCAGCAGAATGCGTTAATTTTTTTGCAGCAACCTTTCTAAATATGAGACTTATGAAATAAAACTCACAGTTAGTATAAAAAATATTAAACATCTCAACTAGAACACTCGAATCCTTTTAACCTTCAATCGATTGAAAATTTACACTCCGCTTCAAAAATCAATCCATTCATATCTGATCTGAATTCAAGGTAAAAATTTCCATTTTGGCATACCGTGCTATATATCATATCTCTATGACGAAACAACAATAATAACAACCAAAAACATTTCACTTACATACAAAATAGTGCCAAAGTCACGTTGCTGCTGCTGTTACTATACTACTGAAATACCGCAACATCAACTTGAGCACGTTCATTCACAAGTATGCAAATCTATAATTCCAAAGAGGTTTTCAACACTTGTTACCTCATCCTTTTTGGCCAAGAACGTACGTACTTTAGTAACAACAGCTTTTACTTAAACACATTACGCTCTCTATTCACATCACAAGTGCGGTGAATTACATTTTAATAATTTATTTATTTATTCACTTAATTCAGTCGTAGCTGAAAAATCGGGGCATACATACGAAGCGAAAAACGAAAAAAAAAATGCAAATCATACGCAATCGATAGCATAACGAGTAGCAAAGTGAACTTAACGTTAAGTTTAGTTTGTGTAAACAAAAATGAAGAAAAAAAAATGCATCGGTATGCTGAAGGTTAAAATTAAAATCAATTCTTTTGATATTTTCTTCGTTTTCGAGAGTTCCATTCGCCGGTTGTGAGTAAGGTGAATGGATTTTTGATTTTACTCGGGTATTATTTTAATTTGTGCATAACTTATGTTCATGGGCAGACATTTGATTCGCTTGTATTTTTATCATTAATTGGAAGTCTTTGAAAGAAATTGATGGAATTGGGCGAGAAGAGACTAAAAAGAAGAAGAATAGGAAAAATTATTCGAGAATCATATGAACTTGATTGGTAACCGAAATTTAAATTTTGGAGGCTAGATACAAAACAGTAGTTTGTAGGACAATAGAAGCTGTAAAATTGGTCAAATTAGACATAAAAATAATGAAAATTAACTGGTTCTCTAGGACGATACAATTAAAAGTGATCAAGTAGATATTACAAACGAAATTTTTATAACAAGTTCGTGATATAAGCGATCAAGTTTGTTCAATATGTCCGAAGGTTTTTGAATCCCAGTATAGAGTTGAATAATTTTGGTCTGCATTGACGGATGGGTCTGGAATTCAAAGTTTAATGTTTTTCGTATTTTGTATTTTATTTCAATGACCATAATAACAGAGTTTGATAAACAGCTAACCCATCAATGAATCAATCACTTGGACACACAAAAAATATTGAATCAAATCTAGTCCGGTCGACTGAATAGATAAAACTTAGTAATCTAGCCGTAAAATTTAACAATATTGAGCTGAACAACAAACAAAATCAATTTGAAATTTTAATAAATCCAAATCTAATAAGTTCATTGATCATCTGTCTAGAAACTCGCATGTAATGATCAATTAATCAACAAATCATGACGATTTTTTTTCGATCGGAACATGAACATGAACCGAATTAGTTCGTGGGTGATCGTGACTTTGCTTTCCAAATTACACATACAGTGCAGATTTTATTCACTTTGATCCAGTTCAGGCAGTCTCTGCACCCTATCGAGGAGTGGCCTTAGCTTGGCTACAGCGTCACGTTAAAAAAACAAAAATCCGCGGCTAGACTAGAAGAAGAAACATGTCTTGACTGGTTTCCCTTTTCATTGCTTACCCAGTTCCAAATTCTGCTCGATACACTCTCCGCAAAAAATACATCGATCTGATAATGAAAATCTTGGCCACCGATGCTTCAACAGTCGCAGACTTAGTTATTTTCGAAAAATTGTGTCAGAAACATGTATTTAATGATCACTTTTCGTAACACAGTGAACTGATTTATCAAAGTTGCATGATCAATTTGGGGCGACCAAATTCGGATGGTAGACTTATGTATGTATGTACGCGTTCCTACATTTTATGTAGACTACCAGACAAATGTTTGTGCAGTGAAGAGCATGTTTTGGCAATGTAAGATGACAGCGAGACATGATTAAGAAAAATGGAATTGGTCATGCTGTGATGATTTGTTTCGAAGGGCCTTAATCGATTTAGTCAGACAATGGCGTTGTACGTACGTATTTGTTGAAGTAATTTTCGTGTGTTTAAGTAGAATTCGATGATGCATGGTAGATAATTTGCAAAAATCATGCAATGCTAAAGAGATTTTCGAAGGTGATTTGTTGTGCGTGATTCGACGAGCTGATTAGTGTTATAGCGACCTGAATACTTCAGATTTGCGTCAAGAAAGTGTAGTAATTTACCAAGAAACTTAAGGCAGATTCAAAGGTGTTGAAGCTGCAATGAGGTGGCTCTTTGTCTTCCAGAAAGCAGGTCACTAATTAGTCGTCGTTTTAATTACTAGGTTACAATCAAACTTCGAAAGTAGCCAGCTTTTTCATTTTATTTCATACAGAATGAAATCATTCAAATTTAGCAGCGAATTTCAATTGATTGTTATTTAAACTTCCTAATTTTACACCGTTATACAAATTCAATGAGTGTACAACAATGGACAAGGACAAAATAATGTAATACTTTCTAGCGCCCAGTGTGGGCGCACATATCTTATTGAAAAAGTCAGCCTTCAATGAAGATTTCTACCTTATGTTTTGAACAACGATAAAATATTGAGTTAGTTTTCATCGAAACGAATCTCGAAACTATGCTTTTTTGACACAGATGTAAGTCATCGAAGCAACTACACCTTCGATTCAAGCGCATTCCAACCAATTCGCCACAGCTCCAATTCAATGCAACAATGTTGTAAATGCAGAAAGTCAACCCACCAGCCAGCCTACCAGACACAACAGACCGCCTTGTAAACATCAATGTGCTCCTACTGAGCTGATAAATTATCACAGAATTTTACCGCCTGAAGACTAGTCGTCATCCTCTGACAACCGGACACCGACGACGGACAATTCAAATTTATCATCAATTGAAGATCGATTTGAAAATTATTGTCTTACAGCCGGTAATAATTGATAACCGATCTCTTCACCGCCACCACCCGCGGTACGGTATGCTTCTATGGATAGAGCATTGTCTGGCTGTGCCGGTAAATGCATTCGCCCCTCGTTTTCATCGTGACCCAAGCAAAAGAAAATCAACACAGTTTCCGCTCCGGCCAACAAGAAAAGGAAGAAGAAAACTGCTATTTAGTGAAGTCAACGTTATGCATTTACTACGATGGTAAATACTTTGTCGCCGGCTTGGAAAATGTTTGCAACAACAACAAAAACAGCAACTACAGTTCAAGCGAGAGGAAAAGCACAGAAAATATGTTTGATAGTGCAGAGTTAAAAGAAGTTGAACGGACCCAAGACTGGCTGGCACTGCCGTCTCCATCGACACCCATCTTGTTGTTGTTGCTGTAGTTCATCGTCGTCATCATCGTCTTCTTCTTCATGAGCGACCGCTATTGCACGATGATCGGTTTTCAGTTATGTTGAAATGGAAAACTGCTATTCGGAAAATGAAAGTTTCCTTCAGCTGACTTTTGCCGCCGACGCCGCCGCTATTACTGCCTCCTTCGCTTTTGACGACAACAAACAACGAGATGGCAACAAAAAGATATCTTATTGCCGTTTTGCTGCTAGTCCTATGCTAGTAGTACGTTGGGCTTTCGGTTATACTAGTATATAAATATCTACTTGCAGACTACGGTATGAGTAAGTATCCATGGGAAATTTAATGTTTCGCCAGACATGGGCCTAAACTGAATGTTATCTGAGGTCGTTGAAGTTAAGTTGATGATGGAAGTTTTTGATTTTATTGAGATTATAGATAGATTTTAAGGTTATGCGAATTGATTGGTGGTATTTTAAACTGGAAGATGAAATTATTTGAGCCGAAGTATAGAATTTTCATAATTCTGGAGATTTTAAGCTCCCATTTTTGGAGAAGTCCCATTAGAAATAATAGTTTTTGTAACGATAAAATTCAGAAATATTATTCAAGTTAAGGTGCGATGGAGGTTCACTTATCATTCTTAGAGTAAAAAGTGAACAGTAATGTCTAAAGAAATTTTAAAAAAATATTCAACAAACAACAAAAATAGTAGTGTTCTGTTTTTGCAGAAAAAATTCAGAAAAAAATGCAAACGCTTTGAAATTTTGAGAAAGAAAGTTAAAGTATTTCAGTTCAACAAATTACAAGAAAAGATTCGTATAAAAATGTCCATGCAATAAATTTTCTCCTCCACTGTATAAAGATTGTTCACTAAAAATCTGATTACTATTACAACTAACCAACCATAGCCTTACTTGATAATTGCCTTTGAGCGAAAAAGGGAAAAGATCGATTGTAGGCGCAATAACTGCTATACCTAACCATGTGCATATCTATATTATATATTATATGAATCGATGTAATATAAACGTGTACCATGACCTACCTCGATTAGTAATTTCGTTGCCGGCATTCTTGTTATTTTCATCTTGTGTCGCTGGCGGTATATTTCCAGTGGATGTTTCTTCATCCCATGATGGTGGCCCGATGACCTCCATTCCGCCACCACCGCTACCACAATTTATAACACTACCACCGTTACTGGTTGTAGTGATTGGTGACGTTAGTGTATCCTTATGATACGAATTGTGGCGATTGCGTCCATTTGGTGGAGTACCTGGAAAAGGAAGAAACATACCAAATAAATTTGAGGAACACTATTGGGTGTTATTTATTGAAAAATTACTTTTGAATAAATACTAATGAAAAAATAGATTTCCCTAACGCACATCATTATTAAAAGTACTAGCATTAAAACTAACAAAAACAGATCTGTACAAATTATTTAAAAGAAACTGCAAATTATGAATATGTTAGCTTATAATTGGATATAACAAAACCCCCCAAAGTGTTCTTTAGTGAATGGATTGATGAGAATCTTCAAGTCATTAAAACGTTATCGATAATACGATCTAGCTCTGAACACGATATACTTCATAAGTAAATGTTATCAGTGATTATTCCAACGGAACGAAAAATTTGCTTAGCTGTAATGCCGACTGAGACTTTGAAGATAGAAGCTAATTTTTGTTCATACTCAGAATCGAAGCAAGAACTGGTAAATTGTGTAGCGGTAATACCCAAAAAAAAATTGCAAAAAAAAGTTACAAATAGAATTTATCTAACCAGGAAGAATATCTTTTCCATAATAGATGTAAAATGATTTTAACAAGTCAGCGTTAGGTGTATAGCAAAGTTAGGACAGTTGTTTTGTTACTATTGAGTTACCTAAAATTTTTACTGAGACATGAAAATGATTTAAAGATTGTAGCTAATGATTATTATTGCTAAACATCAAATTAGGCTTTCAAATGTAATTTATGAGATGGGAAAAAATCAGTAGTAAAAATAAGAAATAAAACTTAACATTTACTGCAACATAAGCTGACGTTTCAAGTTTTTTGAACAAAAAAAAAAAAAAACACGAGAGTTGTAGTGCTTGTAAATAATATAAGGAGCAGCATTGAAAAAGGACTAGTGAGAATTGGCAAGTATCTGCAGCTTCAAAACATTAAGCATCTGCAGTATCTGGGAAGGACTACGAAATTGTATGTCGTAGTAGAATAATTTAAGTAGAATAATTTAAGATATTGGAGCATGATTTAAACAGGAAACACTGATTGCGGAAAAAATGTCGATTAAACAACGGCTGAGGGTTAAGTACAGTCAGTCAGTCAGCGTACTCTAAATAAAAAAAAGTATGTTTACCAGGAAGTGTTCGCGTAGACTTCGCTGGATTGATTCGATTGTATTGGAATCATATTCATACTGAGGATACCACACAAACATGCGTATTCTAAAAGTGGTCTAATAAGAGATTTGAACAAAAGAGCAGAGTGCTGAAATTTGGTGGATAATTGGGAGGATCCTAAAACAAATCCAGACATTTTAAAGGCACGATTGACAACATCAAAAATGTCTGAATCAAATTTCAGTTTGACATTAAAAGTGACTCCTATATCCCTAAAATTATTATTTAGCATGAGCTGGTTGCACAAAAAGTTTAAGGTCATTACGTGAAAGAAGTGGAGTGGCGACAAATCATTCACATAAAATAAAAAAAGAAGAGGACCCAGGATAGATCCTTGTGGAAATCCAGTTTTGGACTTAAACGGAGTAGAAAGGTAGGACTTGCGTCGAACACAAGATCGATCATAAAGAGACAGGATTCTAGCTATAGTAGAATAGAATAAGAAAAAAACAAGCTCCTGTAGTTTCAACAGGACAATGTTATTGTCCACAACGACCAAATTTTAGAGTAGTTTGTCATAATAATTTACGTCAAATCAACGATATGAACTTAATTTTCTAGCCACAGTTCATAGTTTTTTTATTAGATTTGAGATTTGAGCCATTAGATTTGAGTTTACTTCACTGTAGTAATTTACTTCACAAGTCTAATAAAAGTAAAGTGCTCGTCACTCAGATCGATATGATGATAGCACAAAACTGATTCTAAAATGAAGCCTCTATTAAATTTCTACTCCCTGGTAGTGGGTTCAGGTAGGAAAATTGATTTCGATTTAAGTTTTGAATCAAATTATTTTAAATTTTTCACAATATGTTCTTATATATATATGTTCTGCCTATTTTTTTATATATGTTCTGCCTATTTTAAGTTTATGTACGCCAGAAAAAAACCTGATTTTACTTGATTTGGTAGTTGAACTTGTCTTGGTTGAGCAAAATGAGAACAAATATACTTGAAAAAATATATTTGTTTGACGATAGCTACTGAAATCAATGTTTTTTCTTTCAAATTTTATGCCCAATTTCCCGTCCAAATTATGTCTCTACAGTGTAGATACGTCAGTTGAACAAATATCACAATGGAAACTTGGTGAATATTCAGCTGAGGAGGTGGCCATGGAATAAATCGTGGCCATGATGACATGTCAGAGGGCTGTCATGCTGCGATGCAACAGTGGCAGTACCAGGTTCGTTTCCTGGTTTTTCAAGCTCGTATAGTCTGGTCACATGAGCTCTAGCCCCTAATGCGTGGAGTCTCTGGTTCAAATCCAGACTCGGGCGAGAGAATTTCAGGATACACCGTACGCAGTGGTTTGGTAAAATACGGCTATTTTTATTGGTCGAATATGTTAATTTAAATAGGAATCATATCAACATATCAACACTTAAAAGACCCAATGTGATATAGACTGTTGATATACTGAAATAAGGGCAAACTGTGAATGGATAGAGTGCGTTAGCTGTGCGATTCGATCAGCTTGTAATTTAGCTTAACAATCAGAGGCAACAGATATAAAAATTAAATACTTGAACTTAAATAACATATTTTTTATACACACACCGATGAACGCCATATGAAAACTGGATAGGTGGGAAGACTTCTTTTTACATAATCATAAACACCGGTAACAATGAGTTCAAGTAACAAGTCTTTTAAATTTCTAATTATAAAAAGGTGCGGACTAGATTTGATACAAATTTCCTCTAACAAATAAGAGAAACATTGGAAAAGTGCGTTAAATTAAATCATTTGTTAACGGAAACTTCACAGTCTTTCACTACCTGGTCGGAAGTTTTTCACGTTATTCGCGAATTTTATAAAAATTATAAAAAATATAAGAGTGGCAAAAGAAAGAGAGTTATCCATATATTATTTGTTTTAATTGGACGTTTACTCTGCTTGTTTTAATATATAAACTTTACAAATGTCAAGGATACTTCGAATGCAGTAAAGTCTATAATTAACGGCACTATATGGATAGTCAATTTAAAAATATTTACGCAAGTGACTACGAGGATTCGTGCCAGATATTACAGCTGCCACACTATGCGGCTTTTACTATAGACATTCTTTAAGTTAAAAAAATTATCATCAAAGCCTTCAAATTTAAAACGTTGTTTCGAATTGTTATATCCGAAACAGAAAATATTAGAAAATTATTCTTAAAAAAATGTGGGCACCCACATACTGATGGATTTAAAATTATCCATGGCAAACTCACACTGGGCGCTTTTTTTCTTTCATTATTTCTGCGCTAGAGAAAGTAGTGTGCTATTCATTATTAAAATTTTGAACGTAACAGCACATTTTTATAACGTTTAAGATAATAATGTTTTCATAAATGAATGCCTCGCTGCTGAAGCTTTGAATATATTAATATATTATATTAAGGCTTGGACAGTGCCACTGCAAGGTGTGGGGTTTTCTTGCTCTGCAATGTATTTTTTATTGATGTTTGTCATAGCTAATTAATTATTGATGTTTGTCATAGCTAAATAAAACAAATTTTCATCATTAAAAGATATGCACCAGTAATTTAAAAACGTTAACTATACTTTCCACAATTTTTTAAATCAATTCTAGTTTCCTTTAATCTCATCAATTTCATCATCATCAAACAGGAGTAAAGCCTAAAAATATAAACGTACGTTGAAAGGCTAAGAGCTAGCTAACTTTTTTGATCACTAAACAAACACTTTCTTTCTGAAAACAAGGAAATATTGATTTTTGAAAACTTTATTATGTTAACAGATTAGACAGGGTGATTCATTATGAGGCTTGTTTTCTAATCTCAAATAAAAGCATAAAGTTGAATTCTATAGTAAAAATTTTATTGTGAGTTGAAAGAATAATATATGACATTTACTTTTTAATTCAGTGAAATTCGACATAAAAAAGGCGAAACTTCGGAAAAATTAGGGGAAAGCTGAATTTCGGCGTGAACCTTGATACTGGCGTGTTGAACAAAATGTCAAAAGTCCCCATCGATCCGAGTGCTGCGTGACTTTTTATACAGGGTCAAAGGTCACCAAAAGTGACCTTTCGCAAATATCTCAGTAACAGTCACGTCATCAGAAAAATAATGTATGGACGAATTTTTAGCTTAGAAAATTTCCTCCAAAAAGGATTTTGCAACTTTTTCTTGTAATCATAACCGTTTTTGAGATATATTGATTTAAAAATTTGTAACTAACAGTACCCACTTTCTCAACGGGATGTTGATATTATCCGATTTTGATTACGACTTGGAATACTTGTCAGTTTGTTTTTCTATGTTTAAGGAACCCATAAAACACACGTGATCTGTAAAAAAAAAGGCTATTGAAAATCAAACTCCATAATAAATCAGCCCGTATATTGTCTAATTGATATTTACCCTTAGATATTCTAAAGTTTTATAAAAAAATATTTTTTTTTTTGTTTTGGGTTTTCATTTTTTGCCCTTTATCTCTTTTACTGGCTTAAAATGTTTTGTTGAAAAAAAATTTTTACGCAGGATATAGCCCAAAATAATATATTTCGGAAATTTTTTTTTTTTACTAAAATGAAACTATATTTTAAATCATTGTATTCTATAAAAATACATTCAGTTTATTTATTATTTTTTAAAAATTACAAATTTCCGAGAAGTGCTCTTTTTTAAAGTTTTTCTTTTTTTTAGCGTTTATTTCAAAAGTTTGATGTAAAGCTAACACTTATTCAGGAAAAAAACGGATTAAAATGCTGACGTGACACAAAATATAAAAATAAGAAAAAAGTTTAAAACTGCTTGCTTTGAATTTCAACCGAACTAAAAATAAATTTTTCCAAAAAAAACAAAAAACAAATTTATTCTTGATATTACGGTAGAAATATATATATATATATATATATATATATATATATATATATATATATATATATATATATATATATATATATATATATATATATATATATATATATATATTACTTTTGATGTTTCAAGCAATGGAAACTCGCATATTTACAGGCCGTTTTTAAAATACCATCTTGGTTCTTTAGTAACAAAAACTACTTGGGCCTCGTAAATCTAGCTTGTATTGTAGGGCATAGTTCTTTGCTGTTTGAAATAGTTTTTATTTGAAATAGTTATAATTTCATTTATAATATTTTCAATTTTTCTACTTGCTTTGTAATTACCCTCAGTTATTTTCATAACTATGTTGATTCAAATTACAACTTATTTTCAGCATTAATTTCAAATCAATTTAAACACGAAAAACCCTAATTATTTTTAATAATATTCAATTTCCAGGTATTTTACACACACACACACACACATTCATAAATCTATATTACTTACTTGACTGTAATATTGTTGTTGCCTGACCACCGGGAAACGTAGCATTACGCTTATGACGACCTTTTGACTTTGGAAATGCTGATAAGATATTATGCCACCATTTTGTTTCTTCGGGGCAGGTACCTTTAACGAAAGTCACGCGATCCGGTGCTGTAATTGCAATCGAATTCGAATGACCGGTAACCATTTCGGCTGTTGAAACTTCAAGAACTTTGGTCATATCGATACATGCTTGTGGGACTGTTTCAGGCTACACGTTTTGATATTAATATGAAAAGAGAGAAGAAAAAAATTGGTTAATTAGATGAAATAAGATTGATATGTATTTGTAAAAATTTGTAGCAATTTGGAAGGTGGTAATCAATGGTATTGTGAAATGAAATTTAATGATAGTGGGTGAGGAAAAAACTGATGGGTTGTGATTAGGATTTGTCGGTAGTTTTTTTTTGCGAAATTTATAAAATTTGAGGACCAGACAAATTATATAATAAAACCTGGGAAACAAAAAAAAAATAATTTTATGAATAAAAATAAAAACATCCCGAGCTTCTGATTGATTGGCGGGACCGATTACATAACATCATACAATCACGACACCCAACTAACAAGCCAACCAAACATTCGTCACGTTTAAGCCCTGCAGGCATATCAGGCCATCACATGTCATTCTTTATGAATTTTAACGAAATTAAATAATACTCTTTTCAAACAGTCACAATCACCTCCTCCTGCTTATTACCAAACTTAACGAGCCATTAAGTCATACAGTACCTATTTATATTTAATTTGCGGTTCTTTGTTGATGTCGTTTTTGTTCACATTTCAATCATCTTACAAGACCTATTCCCTGCGCAACGACTGCGGTCTGTCCCCGCAATACCGCCACATTTATGATATTTTCCGCTAATTAAAACATTCTATCACGCTAATTAGTCATATTATCCATATATTACATAGGCTCATTTCACGTAATTTGCCCGCAAACGAGTTAGATTTCAAGCAGTTTCGACAGATAGACGACGGCAAGGCAGACTAAACCGAAAGACGTTCGAAGAAACAGATAGCCAGATTTGTGCGTAGTAAGTATTTTCATGTATTTTTATACTGCTTTCATGTAATAAGTATCTTTTACACTTTTACATCTGTCTATCATTTGTGGTTGATTTTTTTCCACATCGAATGTTTTGTGTGCGATATGATCGTTTAGATGTTTGTTTTTTGTTTTGTTTTCATCTCCGGGTTTTTTTTTTTATTTTTGCGTTATAGAAGATGAATTGATTGATTATACTCGCAACTTGAAACTTATATGCATTTCGCGCGTTATAACATTTTGCTAACCGCGAAATTTGAGATCAAATCACAATATGAATATTATAGTTTTGTATCTATTGGTTGTTTTGAGTCTGGATGCATGATATATGTACGTGTTGTGTCTCGAAAAGATACATTATGGTATGGTGAGATATATTACGTCTGGCAGAAATTATATTACAAGTAGCGCCTTGTTAAATCTTTCAAACATCTAAGCATGTAAGTATCTACATTTGAGTAGATATGATGGAAGATAAAAATAAGATGCTATTTATAGTATTTTCCCGTATATTTTGAAATTATTTTTTCAATCGTGTTTTATTTTCTTGCTTAACAGGGAAAATAAAATTTCCTACATAAAATAGTCATGGTCATATGATTCCTGTGTCATAATTACCGGCAGTGGTTACTGAAAACCGCAATATGAAGATGTATCTATAGTAATTATTTTTCTTGTGTATTGAGTGACTCGCCGATTGTGTTTCTAACATGTGGGTTTACTTTGATGTTCCGATAAAAGTAAAAACCCTTGAGGGCGTTCTCTTTGAACAAGGCTGATTGTATAGAAATTTTGATGTTTTTCGATGAAAATTGAAGCATCAAATGGGAATGAAAATAAAACCAAATTTTTTTTATGCTTTCAAATGTTTCGACTTGAAATCGTTAGCTAAAAATTTACTTTGTGGACTGAATTCTGGCCTAAACAAAAACTTTTCACTAAAAAAAATAGTATAAGATAGAGCCAAAAATCCCAAATACATTCGAACCCCATTTCAAATAAACAACTCCACTTTAAATTTACAACACATTAATAAACTTATCAAACCATCAAACATAATTAAACAAACAGTAGGCGTCCTATACTAATTTTCTATTTTATCTGCCGCGTATTTATCATTTTTCTGCCAACCGAAAAACAAAGTATCTATCTATCTGCGTACACATCTTTGACATATCATACTTTCTAGGTCACGTTGATATTATCATGGAATTTCAACTGAATGTCTTATAGCTCTCTTCTACGTATGTACATATTCTGATGATATTATCATGTGCAACTTTTTATGGTTGATTAATTGCCGTTGTCGACAGTAAAAAGAAGAATTTTATCAATGTCACGTTATAAGTAGGTACGTTTGAAGGCGGGATTTCGGCGTATTTTTTTTTTTTTTTTTTTTCAGTGGAATGTGGGTGGAAGCCATAAAATGCTGTAGATTTTTGTAAAGCAAATGGCGATAATGAGTGTTGTTCAGCTAATTTTCAAATGCACTTTTTTTCCATGATTTTGATTTTGTTTTCTTCAGGTATTTTTATATTAATATTATGCAAAATATCTTCACAGATACATATGTATATAGTTTTCGACCAAAAAATGCCTCATTATTTTAGTTTCCTTTTTAAAAGCTGGATTTGAAAATTACAAAAAAATCAAAAATTTGCTTTACAATTGAGTGATTTCCTTCGAAATGTATTTTAAAATTTTAATTTTTTGGCTGCTGTTTGGGAAAGAATGAAACCATCAACAAGCTTTAATTTACTAATCTCTATTTTTCGCTATTATATGCATGAAAATAAGATAACATCAGCATATGTATCTAGTAAAAAATTCAAAAAAAAAAAAATACTTTAAATCACACTTGCACTCATTCATACTCATATACATATGTAGGTAAGTAGTATATAAGTTTCCACATTTATCTAATGCAGAAACAATAAATATTTCAGCTAGAAAATTCGAGAATACCTCAAAACCTCGAAAAATGAAAGAAATAAGTCAACTCAAGACTTTCTAAATTCCATCGTACTTAGATAGAATGATCAAATGAGCTAAGTAAATAAAATGTCAGATGCGTAGCAAAGAGAGATACGTTTTGATTTGGTGTGGAGGAAAATTGATGAATGGCTGATACGTTTTTGCGCAGTGAAAACAAATGTGTCTTTTTAGTGGAGTTTGTTGTTATTTACTAGTATTTAATTTTTCGCGAAACTAAGGTTATTATTTTGTTTCTTAGAGTTAATTAGACTTATTAATTTAATATTTCCTAAATTTCATTATTATTAGTCCATTATTATTTAATTTAAGAAATATATGTCGCTTGAATATGAAATTGTGATAATATTTGTATGTTTACATACTGTAATGGCATCAAATAAAATAAGCTTAACGCTGATGTATAGTTAACTCAGTTGTGCAAAATATTTACCAACCACTTTATAAAAGAATACGTCTTTTCGAAGCTGAAATATTGGGTGTGGGAAAAAGTTCGTGGCGTTTTTTTTTAGTAAAATTCAACCGATTATCTTACAATGTGAGAATGAATTTATTTCAACCAAACATGCTCGTTTATGATCGACAATGTTGCCCCTTTCGTCGGGTAGAACTATGATGCCATCGGTAAAGAACTTCCGTTGTTTCTGGTTGAAAAATTGATACATGTGATTTTCACAGGCTTCTTTTGAAACCAGCTTAACTCCATTCAGAGAGTTCGTCAGGGATCGGAACAAGTAATAATTAAAAGGTGCTGTGTCTGGACTATACGGTGGATACATCAAAACCTCCCAACCAAGACCTCGCAATTTTTGACAGGCCATCAAAGAAGTGTGTGGTCGGGCGTTAACGTGATAGAAGACAACGCCTTGAATATTATTCAATTCGAGCCGTTTTCTTTTAATTGCCGGCGTAATCTCTCTGGTTGTTCACAGTAGACTTGAGAATTAATCGTCTGACTAACTGGCCGTAACTCATGGTGCACGATTCCCTTTCAATCCCACCACACACATGTCATCACCTTTTCTGGCGTCAATCCTGGCTTCGCGGACGCTTGTGACGGCTCACCATTCCTTGTTTACGATCTTTTACGCTTGCGATTGTCGTATGTGATCCATTTTTTATCAGTGGTTGTTAGACTTTTAGAAATGGCTCGATTTCTCTGCGCTTCAGCAGCGCATCGCAGATGCTAATTCGGACTATCATGTTTTTCGCGCCCAACTCATAAGGAGCCCATTCATCGAGGTTCTTTTTGTAGCCAGCTTTGCTTAAATGGTTCAAAACAGTTTTGTGGTCAATACCTAGCTGCGATCGACACTGCTGATATGCTTATCTTGTTGCACTTTTTCAAGAATTTCATCAGCGTTTTCAGTAATTGGACGGCCAGCGCGTGACTCATCTTTCACTTCAAAATTACCGGAACAAAAGCGAGCGAACTATTTACGTGCAACAGATTTCGATCAAATACATTCGCCGTACACAGGACAATTTTTTTCACTAGCCTGCGCAGCGTTCTTCCATTTGTTTTAATAATATTGCAAAATATAGCTCAATTTTTCATTATTTCCATTTTCAAACGCAAACAACTTTCCAACCACTGCACCAATTTCAATGTTTACAAACTCAAAGTCACTTTTCAAACGAGTGTCTAGTGGTGTCACTGCAGTCTGTGTTTTCTGAGTTATTTGTACTTGACACCATCTATCGGGAAAAACGCCACGAACTTTTTCCCACACCCAATATAAATATTTTACATCAACAGGGACTTTGAAATAAATAAACTGAATCGATAATATCTTATCAATATTGAATCTAATTTAAACAAGAAAAAGAGCATAGCCAGCGTTTTTTTTTTATCAGTTCTTTCAAAAAAAAACATCCGTTAAAACATCTTCGGTTTTCTGTCGAAAATTTAAAAAAAAATTATTTTTTTTCAAAAATCATCATTGCAATTAAATTTATTTATTTCAACTCATTTCATTTCAATTCCATCAAAGTGAATAAAATTTTATCATTATCAATATATAGAATTAAAATCTTCGAAATGTACTGAAAACTTTCACTTGTATATCAAAATGTATGATAACATAAATTTTTCGATAAAAATTTATTCAAATTTGTAGAAAAAATCATCACTGAATCTGGCCTACTGAAATCAGCATGACACTAATTTCGAAAGCAAACATTGAATATTGAATAAAATAAGTGAATTTCGAAAATCATTAAAATATGTATGCTGTAGCCGAACGCTACTGTATGAATATCACCTCAAAATGTTTTATGTATGTGTATTTCGATCGAAATTGATGCAAACATTTACATTTAAGTTGGCCGAGGTCTTTTGGCAGCCTAAATGATAAGAATATAAGCAGGAATGCTGCTCTAATTAGTTGTTTCGATTTTGTAAATTGCATATCTATTTACAATTTTTAAAAAATAAGTTAAATAAAAACGAAAACATATTGAGACGTTTTTAATCTGTTGATCAATTTTCGAAAGAAATTTGGAAGAGAATAATGTAGTTTTGTTCTTATTTCATTAAGTGCTCCAATTAAAATTTTATGAAGAATATAACTTGTTAGGAATTTTTTCTCTTTAATACGTGGTAGTTATATTACTTGATTTAATTTGCTATTAAAACATTTTTTCAGAGTAAATATATTTATACCTGAAATGAAGTTTACCGTTATTTGATACTATCATAGTTTAGCGCAGTTCAGTGTTCAGTTCATTTTTTCTAAAACGATTTCTACGCACAATTTCATTATTCAAAATTAATTTTTTAGAGAAAATAATTTGATTTGAAAGATGTAAGCATTTGAATTATCAAATAAATTTTTTCAAAAAAAAATCACACAAATCAGCAAAACTTTTGTTTGAAATTTCAATGTAGATGAATTCATGCTTTGTAACTATATAGACAGTTTTATAGTCGGATTTGTTGATTTTTTAGCTTAATTTATAATTTTTTCGGATCAAATTCATAATCTTATGACAAATCATGTAATGTTTTCAAATTAAACTTATTTTCCTAGAATTACAACAAATTCATAGTTTTTTGAGTTTTATTCACCATGTCATTGCTCTATAAAATCTTCTGAAATGTTCGTGGGCAAACTCATTCTGACCTAAGTATGGGGGTAATTCGACATTTGAGCGAATGGAATTTCAGCAAATTGATACAATTTTCTAGTACATTAACAACCCTTACTAGTTTCATCCTTTAACCCGTTACCTTCCGTAACCCTTTCTTGCTCGTATCCATTCTTTCCTCGTACCCGTTCGTTCTTCTTACCAGTCCTTTCTCAGTACCCGTCCTTTTTCAGTACCCGTCCTTTCTTCTTACCTATCTCTTTTCTTTATCGTCATTCAAGCGGCACTGCCATCAGCAGCGCTGTAACGCAGATATGATGCGATATGATGTATCTATAACGGTACGAGCTGGCATACTTTACACGGACAAAGATTCTGACATAGGACTTTGAATTGATGCGTTTGGGCTGGTGGGTGTTGTATTCTGGACCTAGTACCACCGGAGTGAAAAGGGCTCCAGGCTAATATTATGCCACCTCCGTCCCGTTAAAACCGTGGCAGGCCTCAGAGTACGTTCGAAGCCCGCGCCATTGAGTTGGCGGGATAGGTTCAGTTGACTTGTGCTCCTGATTAGCACAACTAATTAATCGTGATCTGAGCAGAAGACCTCATTAGGGCGTCTGCCAACCTTTACGTGGTCTACCTGCTTGCAAAGATAACCACGGGATCATTAAAGCGACTGCCCATTCGGGCTGAGATGGCTGCTCTGAGGGGGACCAATTAAACCTGATGACAATTACTACAAAAAAAAAACTGACGGTAGTTCATCAGTGGTTAAGGACGTAAATCCTTTCGCCAGAAGACCCAAGGCTCAAAAAATGACACCTGCTGGCAAGAGTTCTTTAAGAATAGAACCGAGGGTGCTTTCATTGTCTGATATTCAAAGCTCTTTCATGGTGACAAGCAAGACTGGCATCGAAAAAGCGGAGGTGGAATACTCCACGCACGAAACGGGTTCTGAAAAGAACATATGAAGTCATTGCGTGGTAGGTACATACTTCCCCAAAGAGAAGATACATAGCCAAAAAAAGAATCCAAAAACAGGACATGTTGCACAAATGCCGGCTGGTCGTCAAGGCCGTAGCAACAGTATCTCAGGCTCAAAAAACATGTCACGTTGGGTGGAAGATGGTATCTTGGAACTTCAGGAAGCTCTCGAAGTGATTGAAGTCTGTAAGATAATCTGGGAAAAGGCCGACCTAGAAATGAGCAGAAAAAAAGATTTGCCCAAAAAGCGTGAAAACAAAGAGCCGGCTGAAACTCCACGTGTTGCGAAGGCTAGGGTACACCGGGCACAAACCGGGCACAAACTAAGGCAGGAGCTACTGATTACAGCCTCTGGATGACTGTGACTAAAGGTCACGGAAGGGTAACGGCAAACAGAAGAGGTTGATGTTCATAGCATCTCCTGAAAAGGTGAATTAAAGCCGCAGTTCGAATCCGTTAAGCGCAGACGAAAGAAAATGCAATCGTCTCGGGCTAAGAAGGAAGTAGTGATGATAAAGCTCAGCTTAGAGAAAACTTACGTGGAAGCAAAATAGCGGCACAGGTACGTCAAATAAGAAGCTCGTGATACTGCCAAAATGCAAGTATATCGTGCGATTTGGCGAGGCTATTCAAATGTTGATAAAGGGCTTTGGGGAGGTTAAGAAACTTGCTTCTAAGACCAAAATCGAGATCCTTGATTTCAATAGCTTTACAACCGAGGAAGAAGTGACGGCTGTGATTCAGGAGAGGGAAATCGAAAATCCTAAAATTAGCATTAGCACAGCCGCCAAAAACAGTATAATAAAAATCATTCCTCAAACTAATATTTTAGATTTTTAAACTGCTTTGGTGAATTCAAGCGAAAACTTGAAAAAAAATAAATTTAATTATTTTAGTATTTCGACTTTTTTCAATTTAAAAATATTGATTAAATAATATTAAATTGTGAAAATTGGTGCCCTGAAAAATTCACTGAACAAATTCACACATTTCTATATGTAACGTGACCAAGTCAAATTCATAAATTTATAACACAAAATAATAATTTTGCAAGTTGAAATCACATTTATATGAATGCAATTCACAATTAAATCAATGTAAAATCAATTAAAAATTTACTCCACCACAAACATAATATTCTTTGAAATGCTTTTAGAAATAATATTGTTTCTGATTTCATAATTCCAATTAAACGTGGACTTTCCTAATATTTTACATTATTTTTAGAATTAACAAACAAATTAAATTGGTTTTCACCCTTTAGTGGTTATTATTTTTATTTTTGGCGGGTTTTGTTTACAAAATCGCAGTGATTATAGGTCAGGTGGTGGACCGAGAAAAAATCGACACATTTTTTATTTTTCGTAAGGTGATATCAGGCAGTTTTGAGTTATTTTAAAATTGGTATACAATCCATAAATTGGTCAATACATAAATTGGTATAAAATCCATAAAAAATACATCAATTGTTATAATGGTTCATAGGAAATACGTGACCTTTTTTGATCTGACTCGCTTTTTCATCGTGAATAAAATTGTGTCTTCATTCTGAAGAACACGATCCGAATCTGTCATGATATCTCAACAGAGATTATTTCACATTAGTACGGGGAGGCTTTACTACACGCTTATTGATTGGTAGCCGAGACACTTTCTCTTGTATCAGAAGACGAGAATGTATTAAGGGATGAATCTTCCTCTGGGGGACTTACACCAAGAGCTCTACAGAAAAACGAACCCAAAAGGGACTAATTTAGGGAGTTGAGCGTGCAAGCTCTATTAGGTAGTGTATGCAGCCCAAACAGATATCAAACGTCACATACATACTATTAACCTAAGTTTGGCTCTCATACGATTTTTAAGGAGATATAATCAATTTGTGCTCAAAATAATAATAAGAATGATAGAATAATAATAGTAGAAGGTAATCAAAACTGTAAATAGTCACTTGTAAAAATTACTTAAGAGGAGAATATTTCGTCAAGTTCTTAGTTGAAAACACTTGGCCAAAGAAAAGAGAAAATAATTTTCTAGCAAAAACCTGAGGACGAAAATTAGATTTTGCATGATAAGTGGCACTTGGTATTTATAGACGACGCTAAAATTCAAATTCTGCAAATTCTTTGTGCTCTGAAAAATTGTCTGCGACTTGGAAAATGCAGTTTTGTTAATAAAATACTAAGTACGTTAAGTGATGATAGATGCTTTCTTTGCAAAATATATTGTACGAGGCTTCTGCTCTACTTTTTGCGTAAAAAAAACCATCACCGAACCCAAGAAAAGGCTTGGTGAATACTGTGAGAAATCTTTACCATCAATTTCAATGGTTAAGAAGAGGTTTACTGGATTCCGTTGTGGTCCCGATGTGATACCGATCGATCAGATCACCCAAAAGCAGTCGATAAAATCCATAGGATCATATTGGACGATGGGAGAATGAAATTGCTTAAGGTAGCTGAGGCCGTAGGCATCTCAACTGAGCACGTTCATCACATTTCACATGAATAATTGAACATGAAGAAGTTACCCGGGCGATGGGTGCCATAAGCGGAACCGTGTTACCACTACAAAGAGTGTTTGACAATGTTCAGCGGCAATCAGAAATAGTTTTTGCGCCATTTTGTTATCCTGGACAACACATAGATCCATCACACCACACCAAACACCAAGGAACAATCAAAACAGTGTTTTCGTCAAGTGAATGTGCACTAATGAAGGCTGAGGTGGGTCGGTCGACCGAAACGGTAATGACTACACTTTTTCGGTATGTACGCGGTATCATTCACATTGATTACCTTGAAAAGGGTGAAATAATCCCAGCGAATATTATTCAGAGCTTTTGGACAGAGTCGATATTGATTTAAAACAGAAACGACCGCATTTAGTAAAGAAAAAAATTTTGTTCCATCAAGACAATGCAGGCTAGCACAGGTGTGTAGTCACCATGGCAAATATCCATAAATTGGGCTAAAAAGTGCATATTTTAACCATCTAGTATATTTTCCAGTTTTAGGCCTCGGCGAATATTTCCTGTTTCCAAACCTGAAGAAATGACTGGATCGTAAGAGATTTGGGTCGAATAAAGAGGTAAACACTGAAATAAATGCCTATTTTGTTGGCTTTGAAAAAACCTATTATTTGAAAGGAATAAAAAAAAAACGGAAAAACGCTGGACTAAATGTAGCTAAAAGGAGACTATGTTGAGAAATCAAACGCATATTTGCCGAAAAAAAATTTTCATTCAAAAAGTCACTGACTTATCAAACTACCCTCGTAGCTAAAGTTTTTTGAATTTTCATAGAAGAAATTTTTTCCACACGGATAGGAAAATATAGTAGAGGCAATCCGAAAATATCAGTTTTAGGAATAAAAAATATCGGTTTTTGTCAGAAGAACTCTAATCAGTGCGTTGAAATAAGCTTTTCTACCAGTTTTATTCATTGCAAACAAAATATTTTGAAAGTTTCATTTAATTTACTTTCTATTTTTATCTCGTTTTTCTTTCCAAATTCATTTACGTATTTTCAATTACATGTTCTTTTCTATGCTACCGAAATATTTTAATGACTTCATTTAGTCATTTTTTTTTTTTAGAAAAGCTGGAATTGATATATTTCTATTTTCGAATTGTTTCCCGGGCACCTTTCCTTTGCGAAAGAATATTCTATTTGTCGTGCAGAAGAAAAAAAACTCAGCCCAACCATTAAAATATTTCTTTGAAAAAAAAAGTGGATTTATATTTTTAGAATGAGATAACTTTGTCACTTGACAAGTGACAAATGATCAGCTTGATATTAAGAACAGTTCGAATTCGCGGAACTTTCATGAATTTCAATTGATAAAATTTTAAGATTGTTTGTTAATTGGAGTTGGCCAGGTAAGTCAGATGAGCGAGATTAATTTGAATAGAAAAATAATGTTGATGAAAAAAAATTAAATTTAGATTGACTTAGATTTCGTTTAAACAGGAAACATACCTTGATCCAATCTATGATTTCAGCAATTTGATATCATGGGAACAATCGTATTAATTATGCTGAGCTTTTTTTTTTTAACTGAAAAGGGTTGTGTTGAATGTATAATATAGTAATGGTAAAATATTTTCTTTTTATGTAAAAAAGATCATATCTTATGAGCCTTTTTAAAAAAAATAATTTCGCGGCTATGTTTGACGTTTATCTGAAATTGGCTGGATATTCAAATTATGCTACTTTAAAATCTTGAAGATATGGAGAAAATGCGGGATACTTGTGAAATTTTGGGAGACCGCTTTGATTTTTTTTAAATCAGTTTGGATTAAGCGGTGTGTTTGATTTAAAAATCAGAAACTAGTTTTTGTATCTATTTAAAATAATGTCTAAATTAAATTAATTTATTTTTGCTTTTACATCCGTCGTTTTTCAGTGACAGTTTTAAATTGAAATCAGAGTTTCTACTGAGTCCGATCAATTTTTATATGGACTGATGACAAATAATAAATGAAAAATATCCTCTCAACATAGTTAACTAAAATTTTCTCCAAATTCAATTCCAATGGAATTTTACAGAAAATACAAAAAAAAATCTTTTCATCTGATAAATTGATGCAACCTATATCCATAACACCAGTAAATTACTAAAAGAAGAACATCAATATTGAAAGAATTAATGATTTTAGAGAAAAATAAAAATTCACTATCATCTTCCTTATGCACATACATATGTATACGATAATCAAAATTTATCGATTCCCAAACACTTAAAAATACAAAGAACTAGCTTGGCTGATATAAACATATGCATTTATGCACGAAAAGCTTCTTAGCCTGATCACAGAGAAACGCAATGCCGTAGAAGAAGTTGACCTTCGGCTATAATTCCAGAAAGACCGATGATGATCCTGATGATCGTGGTGATGTCGGTGATTGTGATTCGTTACTCTTGTTCGTTTGAATTTTATTTTTAAATCGGTTTTCTTTCGTTGCTTGGCCTGATCTGGTGTGTTCTAGCCTGGACCGACCAATCGGGTCTTATCACGTTCTTCATAATTATCTTGTTCATAATTTTGCGATTTTTAAGAAAATGGTAACGAGGGCTCTTGCGAACATGGAAAGACCGTATGGTGGATGAAGAACGATTTATAGTATAAGTGAATCAATGAAGGCCATAGTAAGATGGACTTGTAATGTGTAAGCGGTTGTTTCCCTGGATCGATCGAGTTTTACGTCTAGACACAGTCGAATGGAGAATAATTATAAAAATCGGTTCAGAGAATAAATGTGGCCTAGGATCTGAAATCGAATACTGATAAATGGTTTTCGGAAGGAAGAAGCACATTTGAATAACCTTGAACAGGGATGATTGGCGAAACTAGTAGAGGTATGCAATTTGTAGAAGGATGAAATTATACAGAAGCTTTTTTGTTAGTTGTGGTAGTTTGAGTGAATGGTGTGATTATATTGTTTGAAGTCTGAAAGATAACAGGATGGTGGTGGAATATGTTAATATCGAAGAAATCGTTTTGAGGTAATATTAGGTAAAAATATGAAGACTAGTTTCAAATATATTGAACACATGTCAGTATACTTACATGTTCATCAACTGAGTAAGTCAGTTCACCATCGTCATACAGAACAAACCATCGTCGTTGCCATCGCTGTAAAATAAAAAAAATATATATGAGTAAAATAAAAAAATCATGCTTGAGCAGAAATTGAATTGAAATGTATGAATGAATTACATATATAAATATCATAGGCTATTCTGTAGGTGAATATCTATTTAGCACTTATACTCAGCATACTGAATACACTTTTTGTAACTTATGATTTCATTATGACAAAAATGTCAAATATTTGGAAAACTTGAATTGGAAAACTGTTTGATGAAAGTTTTTTTTTCGCTTTTTCGCAGATAGAATTTCGAAGAGCATTGTGAGTATCAGCAAAAATTATTACCTTGCAACCTTCACTTGATAAGCCTACAGTGAGTGCAGGCATTTTCGAAGTCATAATACGAAGGATAGCTTCGTTTTATCGTTGAATGTACTCCAAAATAATTGCCAGTAAAGATCATTTCACTGAAACAAAGCGAGAGTGACCCCTTTTTTGGTGAAATAATCTTTATTGATGCAGCAAGGCAGTTCCCTGCTGAAACCGGGAACTACAGAAACTAAAAAAAAATATCAAGGAACTCTTCAGTCGAGCTGAAAAGAGCAACAATGAGAATGACTGAATCGCTTACAGAGCTTTCCAGAGAACTAGTAAAAATTTGGTGAGGATCTTCAAAACGAAATCATTCAGCTAGAACTGTACGAAGGATTTTGTTATTCATGTAACACAAGACAGTTCGAGGCTGTGAAACGTCCTGGAAAACCAGCTAAGCTGAACTCTCCAAAACGCCCGGATGGTGATTTTAACAAGTCAAAAAAGAGTCTCTACGGATTTCACTTGGCAATCACTTTCCGGGTGCTCTGGTGATCGAAACTCAAAGACACCTACGGCTCTGATCAATCTATTCTCTGATCACCTATGGCTCACTTGCTCTTTTCAGCAGTAGGAAGTGCTGGTAGATTCGTGGTCACCAGCGAAGAGGTCAGGGATACAATCATGTTCAATTAAAAGTGAAACCACTGGGCTTGGATGGCATATATCCGGTCAAACTAAGGGAGTGAATTGATCACCTGACTTAAAGATTTCAAAAAAGGTGCATGCTTAGCACTGACATGTGTTCCGTCACTTTAGCGACAGGTTACGGTAGTCTTAATACCTAAACCGGACAAAGATGACTATTCAACTCTGAGGAACTTTAGGCCGATCAGTAAAACGAAGCTTGTACAACCTCAGAACAGATAGATTTAAGGAAATGAAATAAGCGTATACGTACAGTGAAGCAATTTTACTACAAAGGTAAAATCTTTAATTAGAATGAATCGAAAGAATCACTACTTCAGATATTCCCTTTGGTGGTCTCCGATACCTACGGTCTACGAGTTTTTGGTTATAACGCGTCTAATGGCCTATCATCTCTATCTCTATCTTCCTATTCGCTTAGTAAAAGTCCGTCGCTGTTTTCATTTCCTTATATATCTCTCTTTTGAGGTAAAAACGAAACTTGTTTTGTTTGGCAAAACCAGAGAACTAGAAGAACTAGTGTTTCTTAATATGAATGATGCGATTTGTCGACTTTCAGATTAGTCAAATATCTGGACAAAAAGCTTCTTTGGTAATGCAGCTTAATCGAACTTTAAATACTTTCGAATAGTACAAGGTAGCTTTTGCCACCACACCGATCTGAAGCCGGGAGAAAATGTGACGCAACATTCTTGAACAGAAATCACTGCAAGCACCCAGATGTCTGTACGAGGGGATACTCTGATATCTTCAGCGCGGGCCACAATGCTCCAGCACATTCCATTCCATTCCGATCCAGCACTCTCCAGCTCATATCCATTCCAGCAAACTGAACACATCGTCTCCATTCCGTTTAGTATGCAACAATTTACTTATAGTTTTAAAATTTCAGTTTTGCGTGATTATTTTAGATGGATAGCAATTTTCTAAAGTTATTTGGAATGCTAATATTCTTTGCACCCTTGTATAAACAAAAATCACACCAAAATTTTTTTTAGTATTAATAATAATACTCTTCTGATCCAGAAAAGTTGAAAGTTGGTCAACTCGTCCTTTCCATTCCATTCCATTCCATTCCAGCCTTATGTGTTCAGTCTCGTACATTTTCTATGTCGCCAACTTTGGCGTTTATTCTGGAATGGAATGGAATGGATCATTGTGTCCGGCGCTTTCCTCACGGCCGACTTGAAGACAGATGTTAGATCTAGAGCTAGTGTCTCTCTGCACTCATCGAATGGGAGATGGGCTCTTTCTGTTGGAGCGCCCGTTTTTGTTTTTCAAGTACAGTGCAGTCACACTAACGTAAACACTGGCTCTCGTGAACACTGGATAACATGAACACAATATTTGTAACATTGACCTTCTTATAACGTGAACAAGCTCAAACGCAGTAACGTGAACGATATCATAAATGCTAGAAATTCCTTGAATGTGCATCACTAATTGATGTTTTTGAGAATTCGCTATGGAAATATTCTTCTGCGTGTTATGTCCTTCACTTTTTTAGTTATTCAGTCACTGCGTGGTTGTGTTTAACCTAATATCGATTTTAAAAATGCCCAAAGAAGTTAAGTGTTTGACACTCGCAGATAAGAGCCGTCTTCTTGATGATTTAGCTGCTGGAGCTTGAGTTACAGATCTAGCAGCTAAATATGGCATAACCAAAGGGACTGTTTGTGTCATAAGGAGAAAAAAGGAAACATCTTGAAAATGGTAAGAAATACTTATTCAGGACCAGGCAAAAACTTTAAAAAAAGCTGAATTGCCAATCATGAAAAACAAATTGTATCATTGGTTTTTGGAATAGCGTAAATATACGGTGAAATAAATAAACGGTGACATAATGGAAGAAAAGGCCAGGAAATTACATAATGATTTGAAAGAAACTGACACCTCCTTTAATGCAAGTGAGGGATGGTTACAAAGATTTAAAACACGATATGGCATACGTTTTTTGAAAATAACAGGAGAAAAACTAGCAGCTTGACCTGAGTTCGTTGATCCCTTCAAACAAAACTTGCATTAAAAAAATGCAAGATAAGAAGCTTTTGGCGGAGCAAGTATACTTCTTCCAGACAAAACTTTTGTATCGTCATTTGAAAAACCTGCATGTGGAAGAAAAAATGAGAAGCAGCGGCTAGCATTTTTGGCATGTGCAAATGGAACGGGTAACCGTAAACTAAAGCCACTTGTCATTGGGCATGCCAAAAATTTTGCTTGCCCTTTGATTTATAAAAACTCTAAAATAGCCTGGATGACGGCAACAATATTTAAAGATTGTTTCCTTCACCACTTTGTTCTAGATGTAAGAATTTATATCAACATTAGAATTGATTGATTTACATCTTGTCATTAACAGGTACAGAGGTTTCAAAAAAAAAAACGGAGTATTCCAATGAGATCCATTATCCTCTTGAATAATGCTCCCGCTCACCCACCCGAAAGTGAGCTAAAGACAGAAGATGGAAGCATTCCAACATTATACATGCCACCAAATGTCACACCATTGATCCAACCAATGGATCAGAATGCTATAAGGTTGACTAAACTTTTCAACAGGAAAAATCTTTTGTCGAATATATTAACAAAAGATGGTAACATTGAACAGATTTTCAAAAATCTGACTATTAACGGTGCTATTTTGAACCTAGCTCACGCATGGAATCAGGTTGACACGAAGACTATTGCTAAATGCTGGAATCCGTTACTCAGAGATCTGGAAGATGCAGCTGTTGAGGATGATGATGATTTGCCCCTAAATGTTCTAATAGATCGTTAGTTGGTTAATGATGAGATACAGGCTCTCATAACAGAAACTATTCAGCTACTTGAAGTTCTACAACCAGCGGTATGTTGAATTGTATATTACATATTGTGCCTTTGAATTGAATTATAATATGCATGCATAAATTATTTAAAAAATTCTTTCACCGTTGACGATATTGAGGAATAGAACACTGATGTTCCAGTAGAAGATGCAAATCTAGTAGAAATTTGCGAAGAAAATGATTCGGAAGTCCAATAATAATAGAAGAAAAAAGACCAAACATTAATGCAAAAAAAGCGATTGAAATTTTCAACAAAGCTATCGATTCGGCAGAAAGTGACTTTGCTTGTTTTAACCACATATCAGTGTTAAAAATATTAAGAGAAAGAGCGGTAGTTAAAAGTTTGGAGAACAGACAGCAACACACTAAAATTTCGAGCTTCTTGACTTAATACATATATCTAAGTATCTATATTACCCACCATATCGTTTAATATCGATATATGCATAAAAACTCAATATGGAATAATGTTTAATTTTCAAATTATTTGACGCTTTTGTACTGCAGTATTAATAAACATTCTATTTATTTATTTATCAGACTCATGTTATTGCCAATGTGTGACCCCCGAGAATGAGAACAACGCCGTAAGCGTGAACTGCCGCGGTTTTATCTTGTTTACGTTATCGCAACTGCACTGTATAAGCGTTCGCTATCTTGAGATCTGTCTGCTAGGCGATTGAAGAAAGTGGAGGATGAAGTGTATCTGCACTGCTGGCAATTAATAGGTCAAAAAATGCCCAAGATAGCAGGGTTCGATTGAACTCTGTCGCCAGGCTCAAAAAAGTTTATCTGCTCTGAATTGCTGAGGCCATTTCCAAGCAAGGTTTAGCTCTTACACTACGTTGCGCTGAACCAGCAGCTGCACATGCCATTTAAAAATGACCAAAATCATTAAAAATAAAATATTTAAACTACAATATTTATAAAAACTCTGGTCAAATAATAAGGTTTTAAGCAAAACTTTGAATTATTTCAATAATTCAGCGTAATTTGCACTGCATTTACATTAAAAATTCAGTGGCATTTTACACAATCTTGCCCTATCTTCCTAAAGTTTATCAAAATGGTTTCGTAAGACTTCGAACAGTACACGGAGAAATTATACAAAATTTGCAATTAATTTTATTGCAATGGTAGTAATTTTTTACCCCATTACCTTTGTAATCAATTGCACTACACATTTTACTACTTTGTTGTGAATTATGTATATATGAATGTCTTTACTACAGCGCAATGAACATGAGTGAGTTGTAATATGTAATGGAATTGATTATTATTTGCAGGAAAACAGTAAATTTTCATCAAATTCGTAATAACATTCATGTTTTCATATGGGATTTTCGGAATAGTAAATTATATTATACAATCTAGTAAAAATCACTGCCGAAATTTCTCTCTGTGTAGGTCATTTCTAGTTGGTGCCCACAGTATTCTTTGGATAGTTGACGACGAAGCAGTCTTTTTCATTTGCTTTATGAATCTGCTCACAGATAGGACATTACAGACAGATACCTTACATTAGCTAGCAAATCTTACTCAAAATCGATGAAAAATTGACAGAGGACTATTTGTGACCAATTTTCACACCCAGCAAAGGAAATAAATAAAATCGATTATCCGAAAATGCTATTTTTATTTCAGCGAAACATAAGATTTCGGAACTTTGATTTAGTTCTAAATTCAAAGAACAATCTGCCATTTAAGTATCGCAATCATCGATTCCGATGCCATGTTTAAGAACAAAATATGCAGCACACAATATTTTCCGGCTATGCAATGTTTTCGTATTGTAACATTTTTATCGTTATTTCATTGCATAGTTGGTTCATTCAAATATGTACGAATATTATATTTTTTTTTCATACTAATTATTAAATTAGTGTTAATTGTCGTTTTATCATTTTTCTATGTGGTACAGACGACCAGAATTCATCCCAGCACCAATCCTCGTTTTTCCCCTGATTTTACACATGTACTTACTCGCAACTATATTATCTCAAAGGTTGATATCTGAATATATTTGATCGTCCGTTGTTAGATTTGAATTCGGAAAAACACACGCTAGCATATAAAGTTGTACCTACCTAGCTTAACAAGCTTCTAAATATCTGATTATAAGCTGCATTCAACAAATTTGTTTGCATACAAAGCTATGAATCATTTCTCCACTTATGAGCACACTATAAAAATTGTTTGTTTGAATTTTCTACATGCTAAACCCGCGTTGGGTGCCTAATTTTCTCTATTAATTTCTATGTCAGACAAAAATTTATTACAAAAAACAACTAAGGTGTATATTATATCTATTATTAAATATTTCAATACATAAAATGCTATCTAAATCAACGCACGAGCCTTATTTTAGTCACTAATTCGCAGTAACACAAACCCAAAGTGCACCACAAATATAACAACATGGAAAACAGTGTACTCTCGAAAATTCAACTGCTTTAAAAAATAAATTAAAATATTTTAACGGGCCAAAAATAGTCCTAAAATAATAGGTTTTACAGAGGCTCACTAATCGAATCAATATTTTTCTTCGAAGCTACCGTTCAAGATATAAAAACAAATTTTTCAAGCGAAAGTTCAATCATTGCATTCATACTAGCACAATCATTAGCACCGGCTACCGATTTAAATAATAAATTAGAGATACTATCAAAACACTGAGCTTTATGCCAATCGTGCCGACTGTAACTTTCTCGAATAAATTCTGACGCAGTTTTTCCTTCTCATCATCACCACATTTTTGTCAAATTGTTTTCGTTAGCGACTGCAAATCTTACTAAATCAAAATGCTAATCAGTTTATTGGCGTGTCTGTGGTGTTATTGTTTGTTTGTTGATGCGAGATGTGAAAATTTGAAATCGTTTTACATACAACAGCAAATGCCATTGATATGATTCGAGATGATTTTCTTGCGAAATGTTTTTGAAACGAATGGGGAGGGATTTTTACCAGTTTGGAATGAATTAAGTGAAGGAAGAATACTTGTTAGTGATTGGGGGAATAATAATTCTTTTCTGATGAAATTTTAATGAATGATTTGAGTGTTTTTTTTTTGGCCTATACAATTCATCATTAATATTGTTCAATGCAGTATATCACCTAAATAGCTTTCTAGAAATCGAACACTCACTAAAGATTTTACAGATTCCAAATGAGTATTGCTTCTTGTTCTCTACCATTTGCGATTCTAATCTCATCTTCAATTATAACCTTACTATTCACTAAATACCCTGCTGTAATAACCGTGACACTATTTCCTCTTACACTTGGTTAATTCACAATGTTCCTACATGATTGTCTGTTTTTTTCTTCTTCTTTAAATGGACTACTCACTTTCAATTCAAAGTAAAAGTCTGGCGGGTCAAGGTCCCTAGCAGCTCATAAAGAGACCCGCGATCATAATAAAAATCGACATGTTCGCCTGTGTACTACATACGAGCATACAAGTGTCGAACAGAAATTAGGCAGCAAAACTAGTATCTAAAAGGCAATAATAATCACTCATAGGTACATTGTCATAATAATTACATGCGTTCAAGAAATCAGTGTCAGTGTACATGAAAGCCAACGACTTTTTCACCATCGCTCCCATACGTTCGTTTCGATTTCATGCTACTATGAATTCTCTCGCTACAAGAAATTGACGTGTCCGTGCAGTTTTTTCACCTGCACACCTAGAAATTCGCCTTCAGGTGCTCAAGCGAAATTTGTTGAATTTAGGCACGTAGTTTTTGATAATTAGCAGCGAAAAATATAGCCAACAAGATGATTTTTTCGCACCTCAACAAATCGCTTCGGGCGCATAACTCGCAGTCACCTTCGTTATTTTTGGATTTTACGATCGCAATATTATGGCTTGTTGGGGTACGTAACCAATAATTTATTGGCGGCTTTTTAAACACATTTAGTCAGTCATTCAGTCAGTATACAGTTTTGGGGAGAAATTAAAAATTTCTAAAGTGTAAATTTAAATGCACTGCACTTAGACGTTGGAAAAAATTTGCTAGTTTCGCTTTTATTTCATACTACTTAAATGCATGCATGATAGTTGCTCGAAAAAAATTAGACCATGACCTGACCGATTTTCATTTCAACATGCAACTAGTTCTCGATCCGAAATTACATTGCCAATATTCATTCAACAAAAAACTTTGGTTTCCAATAAAATCGAATTCCAATTAACATAACCGAAATCTATCTTGTATCTCCGCCACAATGCACAGACCGAATAAATAAAAACTAGCTACATTTGAAATCTCAGGCGGCACCGACTGCACCACATACCTTCTAAACTTTCTCGATTCAGTTCTTTCTTGTTGCAATCATTCATTCAAATCGTTGGATTCATTCTGAAAAGCAATCGATTAGATTTTTGGCACACAAACTTCAGATCGTGTATCAACATAAATATATCGATCTGCCAACATTCCAGCAGCATTTTGTATCTCGGCGCGATCGGCAAGAGATCTACTGTTGAAATCAAAAGTCATAAAGCCAAAAATCAAAGGCTATAAAACGATTTAGTTTAGTTGAAATGTACTTTAGAATGATTTATTGATGATCTGAGTGTTAAACTAAGTTGAATTGAATTGAAATTTATCGATGAAACTTTCACGAAGTGAATTTAGTTTTTTTTTGCTCAATCCGCTCAAATCGGTTTCGATTTTAACAATAGAATTACAAATAGTATTGAAATGATATAGAACGGATGCTATTTGTGAGTTTGACATAGAATCCGAAATTTTATTTGGGGGCAAGGTTAGAATTTCATCGATTTTGGTCGATGAGATTTGGTGCGATGTGACGAATTTATAGCGGGTTTGGATAGACTGGTAAAAGTAAGTTTCGGATTTCCATTTTTTCTATGTGGTTTGTTTTTAAGATGGAAAAAAGTAACTTCCTTTTTTGGTTCTATTTGTATTGTTATGAAAATGATTGAGATTATTTTTCAAAGATTTGCAAACATTATGTAAACTAGCTTCTGGAGGTTTGCAAACTAAACCAGTTCAAGCTAAATATTCTTAATAATTCGCCAAAGCTTTGCAAATATTTTTCCCTGTGAGAACAAGTTTTTTTTACGTTTTTTTTTACCAGTCTATTATGGGTGTGCATGTTGGTAAGGGTAAAGGCGCCTGGTACCCATAGGCGGGCCGTGGCTTAAAATCTGGCAGGGGCCAGGGACTGAAAGGTTCAACACATGCGATGATTTTTTTTTGTTTGTACACGTACTGTTCATACAACTTATATAATTTACTAATACATTATATATTTGTTGATTTATTCTTTATTATTTGCTAATGCATTATCAAGTAAACTTCTTGTTTGTGGATACGTATGAGCTACTACCACATGCATATAATGTGAACGGTAGGTATGAACTACACATGAAGAATCAATGACCACTAAGAAAGAAAGCTTGTATGAATTATCGGGAATAGAATGGAAATAATTAGAAATGTAAGAATATTTTTTCGTTTAAAAGCTAAATATATTTCAACTTATACTTGAAGAAGAGGATAGCTTAGCTTCAAAATATCTTTAAAAAAATTGGAATATATTAAGCTTAGAAGGAAGAAACTGATCTCTTGGTTCAAACATTTGTTACCTAGAAAACCTAGAAAAATCGAAAATAATTTGGCAAGAATAAAAAAACTGTAACTTATTCTTTTCGAGCCATTTGGTTTGCAGGAATATCTTTGTAGCCCTAACTGCGTGTCCGAGGCTAGATGAAACAGCAAAACCTTTGAAACTAGTGCTTTTTGCTGTTTTCCGTTTTCGCGATCCCCTGATAAATGTGAGAGTCAGACAGTTCTTTTCTGCGAATGACTTAATTTTTTCCCAAACTACATACAAGTCTTCTCGCTAACTTAGTAGTGTTCCATTCACAAGATCTATCCCATCCCTAAGAATTGCGTTTTTAGTTTGGAAATATGTGCTTAACATTTTCGTTCTAAAAAGTGAAAGATGAAAAGATTTACTACAAATTTAGGAATACTGATTGAATGAAAGATCCTCAATGAATAAACTGAGTCGTTGTATTTTCCCTCATTCATTTCTTTCTCTAAAACCTCTTTCATAGTCCCATAGCTATTGATCACATATTTGCAATTGTGAAATCTCATTGACTAACGAGTCGAGCTTAAACTTCTCATTCCACGCCTTGTGTTTAGACCAACTGTCTCTTCAAGCCGCTTTAACAATTCGTGTTGTGATGGCTTCGTAGGTAAAGGAATTCGATGGCATTGAAAAAGGATGTACACGTTTCGATTGTGAAAAATGTGTCCATCAAAACCAGGATAATTTTATGAGCTAGACAGTGTAAAAATGTGGCTGCAGGGTGTTTCATCTTAATTTAGATTTGCAAACTACCTTTTTGTCCTGACATGACACTAGCCCCATCATAAGACTGTCCAACAACAGACAATTCGCTAAGTCCGTAGCTGTCTAACAGGCTCAAAATTATATGTACTAAATACGAGGCATTTCTAGCTCTTGAACAGTCTACAAAACTTGAGAACCTTTCTTCGACTGCTAGCTCTTTAGCAAATCTGACAACCACGGAGAGTTGTTCCTTCTGTGGACCCTTGTTGCGTCTGCCAAAATGGATATCAATCCGCAATCTTTTATTTCAGCTGTATTGTCCTCGCGAACGGTTTCAGCAATTATTTTCATCAATTCAGTTTGTGTTTTGCCACTACAGTAGTTCGCAGCCTTGTCTTAAATATTAATAATGCACAAAATTCAAAAAAAAATCACGGTTATCACTGGCACCACTTTCATCGTGTCCTCTGAAAGCACGTCTTTGGTGACTGAGACACGTCGTAAGGTCGATAACCTTTTCCAAATAATTTCGGTTCATCTTGACAATATACCAAGATTGTTCAAGCACCATATCATTTACTGTCTTCCAAGCACTATTAGAGTTTTCAGATTGTGCATGAATTTTACTATCCGGATAATTTCTCCAGATCGCGAAGTTTGGTTGAGCTGAAATTTTGGTGTTCTTTTGGCGACAATGGAAACTCTGTGGAAAATTTCGCATTGTGATAACTTCACACCGAGTCATCAGATCATCACAAAATTTACAAGACTCATCAATGGGCACAAAAAATAAGTTTCTGCCGTTTTCAAATAATGTCTGGGCAACTTGGTAGCTACCATAAGTACGTCAACACAAATCTTTCACACGGCTGTTAGAATAAAACGCAAATAATTGATGAATTTGATACTATATTTATATATTCAAATCTAAACTTGTAAAATTCTCAATCGCACAAAAATCGCACCAAATTATTTATATTTTTAGCACCTGGACATTGCGTTTACGGTATCTCTCGACCAGATAAAATTCATAGGATATACTGGTCTTGAGTAGATACAGGTCTGACAAAAGTTTAATGAATATGATAAAAACCATGTGGCGGCTGTGTCACTATGAAAAAACGCTCGGTGAAATTGAAGTGCTATACCTTTTAACTTCCGATGCAGTTATCAAATTATAATAAAATTCACACACATTTAACCTGAGTGTAAACCAAGTAGGTCATAGTTAGCATAAAAGTGGCAGGGATGCCATTTTTATTCGTGAAATGACTTCGAAAATTGTATTCTACGTTAATTACCTTATTGCCTACCATTTTAATACGACTATGTTTTGTGAAAAACATAATTGCATATAACGCCAGTTTATAAAAGTGTTTTTATCTAAATACCTGTATATTGCCTAGTTGGAATGAACAGATAATCTTAATAAAAAAAAAAGATAATTGGCGAGGTGCTTTTCGTCTTTTTCTTAACGTTTAACTTGTCGAAATTAAATATTGCCGTCCATTTCTCGAAGTAAAACCCATAACATCGTAATTAATACCGCAAATAACACAGTCTCTATGTTATAAGTAGTGTGTATGCTTTGGTATAGGCTTACACTACTGCACTACTCAACTCTTGCTGGAACCACAAACACCTAAGAGACGAAAACTTAGGTGTCTGCTGTTGGAAATATTTATTTTTCTGGGAGGGGCCAAGCTAGGGTCTGGGGGGTCCCGGCCCCCCCTGGCCTCCCCTACGGCGCGCCTATGCTGGTACCTCTAGGCAGTCAGGGCAAAAGATTCATTTTAACCAACCATAATTTTTCGAAATATGCTGCTTTGGATATGAGGTACAAAAGCACTAATTTAGCTTGTGAAATCTTTTGATTGAACAATTTGTTTGATTTTATCAATGATTTTTATGATTTGGGCGAACTTGAATTGATGAAGACGAGAAATAAATTTACAGTTAATATGTTACACATAACGTCTGCTTCGCAACTATTCAGATAAATACTTTTTCGATAACAATCTATTTCTGTGCATTGAGTGCAGCAGTCAGATGAATAAGACGGTTTCTGAATGCAGTGAGTATTTGGGATGTTCAGAATGGTTTTTAGTTTGTGACTGTATATCATAGTTGTTTGAAATTGTGAATTACTTAGAAACTGGGAATATTTTAAATATTTTAGATTCTTCAAATTATTAGGGATTATTATAGATATTCTAGAAATGGGGTTAATTTCCCCTTATAGCGAGCGATATGCAATTTGATTAGAAAAGAAAAGCAGAGAAAATATCCCCATCGCGTATGAAAAACTCCGTCAGGTGATGATGGAAAAGTTCAATTATACGGTTGAGGATAGCCGTGCACACAAGGACTGCTGAAAAAGGAAAAAGGAAGAAAACATGCTAAATCCAGCGCCTACCGAAGCCGAAGCGTCGTGAAGTAAAAGGAATCGATATGAGGTACTGTCAATGGACGAGGATGAGGATGAAGAGCGAACACGGGGCCCAATGGAGGAAGCAGAAAAGGACACAAAAAACATAGGAAAATCTGAAGCAAAATCCCGATTGTGTGCCAAAACCTCAACGTTACGAAATTCAAGCAGTAGGTGAGCTGCAGATCTTCAACCGTGGAAAGAAAACTATTATCAAAATGACGGATCCGAAGAAGATTTTCGAGTATCTGAAAAAGGATAGCGCTGAATGTTCCACGTATGCCCCACGTGACGAGAAGATCAAATGAGCAATCTTGCGAGGCATTCATCATTCGTCATCCGCGGAAGAAGTAAAGGCAGCCCTGGAGTTCACTACCTGGAAAAATATCCAACGCTTCGAAATAGCAAGGTCGAACAACGAGGAATTCAGCTCGACATGCTCTTTGTGCAATTACCAGTAGACGGGAAATTGGAGCAGTTAGCCCAAATCCGATATTTGTACATTGTAATGTACATTTCGAGAGACTTCGACGACCAGACATTTTGCAGTACTTCTGATGCCAAGCATATGGGCACATTGCTTCAAACTGTGGGATGAAGTATCGCTGTGTTAAGTGCAACGAGACACATCTGCCAGGTGAGTGCCAGCGTGGAAAGAATGACGTCAGCGAAGAGACCCCGGCTTGCTGCTTGAATTGTGTATGGACGCCAAGCAAATTACCGAAGGTGCAATAGGTTCCCCCAAATCAAGAAGCAAATGCAAGCCAGGCGTGAGGAAAACACGCAAAGACAGCAGTTTATCAAAAAACCAGAAAGAACATTTGCCAATAAATTTTTTTTTTAATGTTAGTGTAGCCGCCGGTAAGTCCCAGTCTCAAGAAACTAAAGTGACTGAGACAGCAAGAAAGACAGCATGAAGATACCAGGTGTGGACCTTTTCTGACCAATAAAAAAAGTTAAGGTGTTATTTTCTAAGTTCAGGAAAATAAGTAACAAGCAAGAGAAAAATCTTGCTTTCAGGAGCTTCGTTTTCAGAATGTGCTCACAATGAAATTCAAAATCACATGTTTGAATGCAGGCAGGGGCGGATTTCACCATTTCGCCGCCCTAGGCCTCAGAAATATTTGCCGCCCTTTTCGTGAATTATATTATATGTAACAATGCGCGATTTTATTTCGATTCTCTAGAATACTTCGCTGTTTTTCGTTGCGCCCGAGCTCACAAAAAAGGAATATCAGAGCAAAACCGACACCGGTTCGTTCGTAAAAATTCCCTATTATTGCGCCCTTGCCACAAATAATTATTAAAATACAAACACGGTAAAGAATCTAAAAGTACCTTAAAAAAAAGAATCCAAAAATACAAATTTTTAACAGTCCAAAACTGTATACACCTTTACATCGCATATAATTCCAACGTCTTCGCTCATATTTTTACAAGTGTTGACTATTCCGTTCAAAGTTTGCTTCCGCACTTGACTGGAGATCAACTATGAACTCGACTACTGTAAATTAATGTTCGATATGTTATTAGTTAAGGATGAACCCGAAATATTTTGACCTATGATGTTCTGTACTCAGAGAAAAATCGTTGTATAAATAAAAAAAATAGATATTAATCAAATATTTTCAAATATGATTTGGCGTCATATATCACTCAAAAAAATTTTGGTTGAATTTTACCCTTATAATAGTAGGAAACTGGATTCCTACTATTAAAGATGTCAATTTACAAAAGTGCGTAAAAAGAATATTTTACGTCTTAAGTGGTTACATTTTTTTACGACCAAATCGTATAATTTTACCCTAAAAAATGATGCAATTTTATGGCTTTGGCGCAAAGGTGAATAGCAAACTAGTAAATTTACACTCTTTTTGCTTCAATTTACAAAAAGCTGTGTATTATTCAGCTGATATGAGGTAAAAGCAATAAAATGCACATAAAATGCACAAAATTTGTGATTCGTTATTTTAAACGAAAAAATTAATATATTTCCTATTATCAAAGTATTAATTATAAACCCACTTTTTAGAGTGATGTTTCTTTTTAATTCAAATAATTTGCCTTCATTTCAATAACGCTGTATCAGAGTGGTATTGTTTAGCACAAAATGTTTCGTTTTACATTCAATGATGAAAATTATGATATGAAAATAACATTTGTATGATAAAGTGGAATAATTTTTATTGAATGTGGTGGCTTATTTAATTCAAATAAAATTCGTTTTTTGTTTAAAAGTGTTTCAACTTTTGATTTAAATTTGATTCTATTAAATTTTAAGTGGTGAAATTTTTCTGAGTGTAGATTTCATTTTATAGAAATTTTTTTATAGAAATTAATTTCAGTAATGAAGTACAAAACACGTCAAAAATAAAGAGATTTGCATGTAGTTGATATACCCTGTACCATGATAATAAAAAAAAATTCTCTGAAAAATCAATGCACGCAAATTGAAGAGGTATTATTTGAGTTCTTTTTAGGATCTTTTTAGGTTTTTTTTGGCTCTTTTTAGGTTTTTACAGATACTTTTTTTAGGTATTTTTGAGTTTCTTTGGTCCTTTACCGTGATCGCATTTCGATATTTATTATAAGTCAAACTTTTTAATGTCTGAAAAAAATAATCACAGGTGAATTTTTGTGTGCATTGATTTTTTAGAGAATTCGGTTGGCTTGAGGTGTTAGGCTCATTCAACTCAGATATATGCAGATATACGACAAAAAAAAACTGCGGCCCAAAAAAAAATCGAAAAGTGGCCGCCCCCAAACAAAATCGAAAATTTGCCGCCCCCGAAATTTGGGGTGATGACACGGTGGGGCCCCCGGGCCTACCGGGCCTAGTGGCAAATCCGCCCCTGAATGCAGGTATGTATGTAACAGTGAATGTGCTGCCTACACCCCGTGCACTGCCAGGTCCATTGATTTCAGAGCAGACCTTTCTATGCTTAAAACCTTGTCTAATGATTACTTACATTTTGTTTTCAGAGGCAATTTCAGCAGCAGACATCCAGACAGGAATGATTCACTTGTCAATGCACATGGAAAGGTGTTGGCTTCTTGGATGCATGATAACATCTTAGAACTTGATTGGGCTGTCATTCCATCACCAAGCCCAACCCATCCTAGAGGGCAATTATATGTATATTGACTTTTTTATCATATCCGTAAGTTTTCTCAATCATGATGCTAGCCGCTTGTGTATTGCAACCAAAACTGCAGATTCATATTACATGGCAATATAACTTTTTCCCACATTTCTTCAAAGCCTTTTTAGTCCTATAAGAAACCCTCTTTTACTTTCCTTATCAATCAATAGACTGGAGAGATTTCAAGAAAACTCTTGATATAAATCTCTCACAAATTAAAAAAACTCCAAAATCTGGAAATCGGTTCTGTCGTAATCAATGTTTCAACTGCCATTAAATCCACTATAGACAATAACAAGACGCGAACATCACATATAATTATCATAAGTATCAAAATGTGCCACCTTTCATTGAAAACCTTTTCGAAGAACGAAAGACACTTCGAAAAAGGTTCATTCGCATCTATCGCAGGAATCTTAATAGAGCTGACACCGAATACAGGCAAGTGTTAGATCATCATGTTAGCTCAAGTTGTAACAAACTGGCAGAATTTTAAGTTCAAAGCAGCACTAAGGGTAGTGAAACCAGGCCCAGATATGTTCAAAACCCATCATTAGGTTAACTGTCTCACTAAACAATCAACTTTTGAGTTCAGATGAGCAAAAATCAGAAGCTTTTGTGGATCGGGTTGAAAGAGCATTCAACTCTTCAAATCATTTTGAAAATCGAAAGCTTTCCTTTGAAGTAGAAAGCACTATAAAATCCTACTTGGAAACCAATTACCTTCCACATCTGATTCCATTTACAACAGAAAACTTGGCAATGTGTCCCACTGACCCGGAAATCTTCATAAACCCCGTTCAACCACAATCATCAAAACAAGCAACAAAAAAAGTTTTCTGACCCAGACAACATTCCTAGGTGTGTTCTAAAACACCTTCGTTTCAGTGCTTACTTGCAGTTTTAAATCAGCCATTGCTATTTTCAAATCCCTTTGAAGGTCATAAATTTATTCTCGATCCCCAAGAAGGGAAATTCAAATGATGTGAGTAAAATTTTAGACCTATCTCACCTCTTTCTAACATAGCGAAAATTTTAGAAATTTTAAAGAAAATACCGTCTCATATTGAAGAACAACACATTATACCTTCTGCCCAATTTGGCTTCAGGACTCAACACTAAACTACCCATGCCCTCTTCAAATTTCAGTGACACCTCAAAGGCGCTTCAAACGGGTCAATCAAACACAGCTTGTTTTCTGGACATTGAGAAAGCCTTTGACTCTGCGTGGATAGACGGAATCTTTTGTAAACTTAGCCAGCACAGCTTTCCAGCTGACACTGTCAAAGTAATACAAAGTTTCCTCATCGACAGGCACTTCTTCGTCCAAATAGATAAAACAATCTATCCAATCAAATGATCTCTAGTGGTGTACGTCAAGGCTCAGTTCCAGGCTCCATCGTCTTTAATATTTACATTGCAGACCAGCCATGTGAACAAAGCAATCAGGCTAGTGGAGGCAGCCTGTCAGTGATTATTATACTGAATGGCGGATCAAACTTAACGCCGCATAATCCGAAGTCTTTCTAGTCAAACCATCTGGCAGCAAAAAGAAGTCAATGCCCCTGGAAATAAACGGTTCTGAAGTCCAAGTGAATAAATCAGTAAAATAACTGGGGATCACTTTTGACGATAGAAATAAATTTCACCTTCATGGGAAAAATACGTTATTGAAAGCTCACTATGCATAGCATCAACTCTATTCTCTGTTGAAAAAATCATCTCTACTTTTTCAAAGGACAAGGCTTCTTATGTACTGACAGCTAATCAGGTGGCAAAATTTGAAAGCAAAGTCCTGCGTTCCTGCACAGGAAAGTATTTTAAATCTGAAAGCCCCTATTTTTCCTACATTGAGCTATATAAAGGAATTGACATGCCTCCTCTTCCGAAATATTTACTAGAACTTGGCGGAAAATTCCTGGCGAAATGCCAGAACCACCTATACCCCAAAATTTGTAATCTCTCCGAAATTACTCTGGAAGCCCTCAACTATATCTACCCTCCACCATTCGAGGCTTACTTGAATAAAACGGCTAGGCATAATACTCGTGAAAAGGAGACTTCTGTTTTTATATTTTCAGGCTGAATACAAAAAAGGACCATCGAAGAAGTGCCGCTGGAACCCCAGCGGAAATCAACAAGTAACGAGCAAAATCCTCAACTAGCGCAACAGCAAAAGGAAACCGGTCACATATCAAAACTGAGCCAGGGAACAGGCCTTTTGTTGCTATGGAAGATCTGGCTGAACCTAATTTGTTCGAAAATAATGTTTCGAAAATGTGATTAAAGCCTCTTCAAATTCTATGTATATTCGAAAGCACCCATTGATCTTCATAAAATCATCCTAACCACAACAATTGACAGTTTCCGTGAGTATTCCAAAGAGGAAATGCTATTGAAACATTACGACTCCATATCCATTTACATCTATCCATAACTCACCACCGCAATCCGCTTGCACATAAATCACTTTGATTACAGCGATCCTTGTACAGCTAATCAAACCACATTACTCGCTTCAAAAAACTTCAGCTCACCAAATCCAGAAAGAAGAGCGTAAAAATCAAGAACAATTATCATAATAAGGGAAAAATAATACTAAGACTCATAACGTTCATGTAACGTTAATGATTATAAAATGTCCGTAATTTGATATTATTCGATGCATAATGAGTCCTCCCTTTCTCCGTGCTAACTAGAAGTTGAGCTTCGCTTAGACGAGTTCAGTCTAGCGACTATATAAATCTTCGAGCATTCAAGTCTATAGCCATTACGAAGAAGAATCAAATAAACGTGCAATAAACAAAAGCTACTTGGTACTGATTAAACATACTTCGGCAATATTGCAAAACTTTATTATGTACTAGAGTTACGGCAGCTGCCGCCGCATTGCCTATTGTGCGTATGCGTGCCGTGTGCGGCATGAAACAAAAGGTATGCGTTTACCGTTTACGATTTCGTTACGGTGCTTAATGCTGTGCTCAGAAAAATATGCATATCTAGATACACCACCAGTATCTGCAGTACGTCTTTCAAAGTCCAGAACAGCAACCACTTTAATACCCGCTCATGACGTTCTTCATACAAGATTGAAGCGGGTTCGAGATTCATTTGAACCGCTTCTGCGCGTCCATCGATCATATGCAGATGTGCCTACTTCATCATCATGCTTGTTATTTAAGGTTCTGAAGGTATCTCGGAACTTGCCAGTGAAATTCGATAGGTAAATGCAGTCATCGTATGCATGAAGTAACAGCATTTGTGCATAGAGTAGATTCTAGCAGAAGATTGTCATATCAAGAACACACTCGGCCTGTTGATAAAAGCACTTCTACGGGGAAGTATATACCAGCATCCTTGCTGGTTAGCACCAGACGATCAGTCTTCCGTAATATGATTAGCATGTAATTAAGAGACGGTGTTAAGTGTACAAATAGAGTGAATGCATCGAGTTGTAGCTTAAGTCTTATGAATGCTGATTACGAGTTGAGATAATGTAGGCGCCCAGTGTGGGTATTTGGAGTTGTGGAATGATTTTTTTAAACTGATAAGATATCAGTTCGAATATTTGCAATTTTTTTTTTTTTAAATCATACATTAAGACTTTTGGGTCGCATTTTTTCAGCCATTGTGAATTTAAGGCATGCTTTGCATCAATTTAATACATTCCCACTGGATTAAGGCTCAAAAAAAACGTGACACAGTTTCATATTTTCAATCAAACCAATATCACTATCCAAAGTCTTGCAATCTAACGTATGTATTCTATTTTACCGTCTACAAATGTAAACAGCAAAAAAAAAAACTTATCTTCCAATGCTTACGTATTAAACCCACAATTTCATTAACGCTTACAACTACTCTACACTATCATTAGCACCCACGAAATTGATTTTCAAAATTATACCTCACCCATGCAGTCTCCAATTTATTCCGAAATCAGATTGATGGTGGTGGTAGGAAGAGAGCGAAAAAAAACCTAAATTTCCTGAAAGTGCATGTAGGCTGTATGTATCGTTTGTGCCTACACTTTTTAAGAGACAATAAAAAATTATCAATTGATTTAAAATGCAAATATACTTATAGTGTAAGCAAATTGTTGTACCTATGAGCATTAGAGAGTATAAAAACATTTCCAAAGACGAATATTGATTTATCTGTGTGTGCATATGCTTGTATATTTTATGAATTTGAATCTTTGTAGGTTCATTTCTATAGTTTCATTCATACATAGATCGATGAAAATATTGCGTCGATGCGCAAGGAAGGTAGGTCGGTACTTTTAATAAGATTTCGTATGATCTAACAACGATTCATTGTTTGTTGGCAAATAGCAAGAGGTGTGACTTTTAGCACGAATACGATATCCAAATTAGCAATTTGCTTCGAAAGTTATGAGCTCTTCAGATTCAATTTATATTTTAATATTGTTTGGATGAGGTTTGGGTTCGGCTGGCTTTAAAAAGGTCTTAGAGTTGGTCTATAAGATGTTGAATAAAGAAGGATGTTGTTAATTGTAGTGTAATCTTCCGGCAATTTGACAAATAGATTGAGCTGTGATTAATTGAAATGAAAAATTCGTTTCATTGATTTTATATGAGTTATGTAAGAAAGCTATTGAAAATAAAATTGAAAGGAACAACAGCAAAGGTAACTGTAAATGTAATGGTAAAAAACCATTTTTGAGCTTTTTTTATAGACATTTGATATAAGTTCATATTGTTTCGATTCTAATCCATGAATTTTTTAATGTGAATTCTTATTTTATTATTTCTACTCATTTTCATAAATTTCTGGCTAAAATTCATCCATTTCTAAGACGATTTAACTTTGGACTCAATTCAAAAGCTTATGAATATTGACCAGTTATGTAAGATATTGCCAGAAGTAAATTGCTTTCAGAAGTTGATGGGGTGCAAACAGAAATTTTTGAATTTAGCTTGCAACAAATCTATGAACTAGACTTGTAAAATTGAAGAATTTATATCAAAAGACATTACGAATTGGAGTCAGAAAATTTATAAATTTGAATAGCCAAAAACTATGAATCTATATCAACAAAAAATACACCTACGAGTTTGTTCCGATAAAATTATGTTTTTTTACCAAAAATTTATAAACTGAGTTCCAAAATGGCATCAATGCTCTTTTGAACGCTTCATTTTATTTATTTTAAAAAAGTAAAACAAAAGATTTTTTATTGGTATAAAATTGAAATGGTTTCACTGTTTATTGTTTTTAAAGATCTTCACTTTGGTGCCTCTAGAGAAATCTTTTTCTTTCGTTAGCGTTTCGAGATGTGATTAAAAAACCATCAATTGGAATTTGACATGAACAATGAAGTCATAGTTACGAGCAATAGTTATAAAAAAAACAAGAATTTCAATAAAAAAAATTATCTGAGCTTGATGCACTAAGTTTTGCACAAACGAAAAATTTGAACAAATTGATAATTTTTTTTGGCCCATTCGAAAAAAATTAGCAATGAAAAAGAGACTTCAACCAAAATTTCACTTTGACATAAGAGCAATTAACAGACAAGACCAGAAATAATTACTGGATACAGAGAATACTGCTGCAGTGAACATGGAAAGATTTAGGGTGAACATTAATTTATTACTTTTGGCTTGATTTGCTACTATTTTCCAACAAAACCTTGGCTTTGACTTAGTAAATATTCTGAATCGTAAAATTCCTTTCATACCGAAGCAAGTTTATTTGCTGAATCCGCTGTTTGAAATCTGCTAAGCTTTTAATGTCCAAACTGTGGAGAGACTCACACAGCGAATACAAAAGAATGTTTGGTTTCGAATAATGACAAACGAATACTATGTTTATGATTTGCTACATCAAAAGTAGACTGGAAAGTTGACTTGGATCAAAAATAAATTTCAGACAATAAATACAACGAAAACATACGTTTTTTACAGATTTCCAACCATAAAAGAGTCTTGAAGATATTAAAAAATTAGCAAAAAAAAATAAAACAATGCACTGGAGTATCAAAAATAGCTTTGATAGTAACATAATTTATGTGTCCGATTTTGAAAGTTTTTACTTTTTCATTGATGGAAATTCAACCAACACAAACAACTCGGTGGCACTAAAATATTTTAGTGGCAACAACCGTTTCTATCGCATTTTACTCAAAATAAAATATACGTGAAAAATCGGTCTCTACAACAGAGTTATTGCATTTATAGTGCTGCTGGAGTGCGATTAAAGGTTTTTTAGTGAACTTAATTAGAAGTAGCGAAAATGGCAGACGAAAATTCAATGTAAAAAAACATTGATATATAAAATATACCCAGTAAAAAGAAATTCAAAAAATGGGATGAAAATGGGATGATTAAACAGATCCATGTAAAATATTAGACACAAAAAAAAAACAATCACAACATGTTTCAGAGATTAAATTAAAAAATCAATTGCGTAATTGCGTAAATGCTAAAATCTATTAGAAAAATAGCTTGCACGTTGATGAAGGCTTTTCAATTTAAAAAATCAGATAATCACAGCCCACTTCGTGACTTGGAGATTGAGGTTCATTTTAGTAAAATAAATTTTAACGAGTACGAAATACTCTAGAGTCAAAACCCTCTCCAAATTTTTTTAAAAACTCAGACAAAAGCACTAGAACTGCATCAGAATTTTTAAAAACAAGCAAGTGTTTAAAAAAATGACAATAGAACAAATATATTTTGGAAAACAAGACTATATTTAGAACGGGATTTAGAAGGAATTTACTTTAAGACACTGTAGTTGACCCAATTAAACTGTGTAACTGGACATAATCAGAAGAATGTTTGACACAAACCAGACTGCGAACTCAGAGAAAATGTTTCATATTGGCAATTTATTTTTTTTATTTGGCAACTGCTTTTGTACTAATATCAAGAATCTCTTAGAATGTTTATTATATTGTTGGGTTTCGAAAAACTATATATTGAAGCAGATTTTTTTATCAACTCTAGAAGTCACTATTCAGAAAATACTTAATTTTTAGTGTGAAAATTATAAGGAGAGCTAGGTAGTAAAAAATAGATAAAAAGATAGATAAAAGATGGATACAAAATACGTAAATAAAAAACAGCAAAGGTTACCGCTTTGACACATGAACGAATTTTCCACAATGCGTACTGCTGTTTACATCTTACAAAAATTTGCTAGGACAAAAAAGTTCTTTTCAGTGCTTTGGGCATAAAAAGTGTGCTAAAACAGACTAGGCTCGAATAATCTTCTTAAATCAATATAGAAAAAACAATCAAAAGCAAGCATCTAAATTGTATTTTTATTTTGAAATTAAAAAAGTGCTAACAGTAAAAGAGGAGTGTAATAGGGTAGTTAGAGAATGAATTCAGTGAAATAGTTCAGCAGTTAGAGAGTGAATTAACCGAATTATTTCTGAATCCATATGAGCAGGTTAGCGATGAAACTGAATAAAATCAGAAAAAAAATACTTATATACTTTTACCCAGTGAAGATAATAATTAAAAACTTATCACTAATTCAGCACACCCTACTTACAGAAATTTTTTTCGGTTAAATGTCCAAATTGTGGAAAGTTTCATAGAGCGGATATCGGAGACTATTTTGTCTCCAATTATCGAAAAAATGAAGATGATGGGGGCGCCTGACTATGAGTGAAATGTCTAGAAAATTAGTAAGCATTAAAGGTATATTTTCAAACGATGTGAAATCAAACAAAGTTACGAAAAAAATGAAATAATTGTCTTCATTAATGAAAATTGAAAAAATATGGAAAATTATCGCATGAGAATACTTCATTGTTCAACAAAATAAATTGAACTATTTCTTTTTTTAGCTTCTTTCTTGAAATTCATCAAATTTTGTAGGTGTTTGTCCGTAATAGTTCCTGCCGTTAACCTCTCAGGAACGAACATTTTCGGTTTTTTACTGACATTAACTTAAAAATTACTCAATATAACTGCGAAACAAAAAGTCTAACATTTCTTTTTGGTGCATATCAGGACAAGCGTTCCAAAAGCCTTTTTCATTATCGATTTTTCGAAAAGCCACAAAAATTTCCATACATGGATTTTAGTTTAATTATTCTTTCTAAACTCGAATCGTGAAAATATCTAAACAATGGTTTCGTTCACACAGCCCTCTTATTTACACAACCATAAAACCTCAGCCCCATAATACCATATCAATCTAATCCAATTAAAATCCAACAAAGTAACAACCATTAAGATCATTACGATAACCATTCAAATTCAACCAATACAGGCCCAACAACCACCACCCGAAAACCACAGTCCAAACTAACAATCAAAGTTGCAAACATCACCCGCGGTCATTCATTCGAATCGATTAAACTACGGAAATTGCACAAAATGTCATCAATTTGCGAGTTATTGAACCTTGTCGTGTGTTGTCTTGTCTCCGAGCCACATTATAATGTTCATAAAGATTAGTTTCGATGTAAAATACTAGTAGTAGGTGCATGGCCACAAGCTATGACAGATCTTAAGATATTAAGACCTGGTCCCCGTGTGCTTGTCTAGATTAGAGTCTATAATATCCTATGATATTTGTTCAGGTATCTATTTATCTATTAATTATTTATTTGCAGATTATGTAGGCGAGATATAGTTATGGTTTTGTTTGGACAGAAAGATGGGTGTGGTTTTTGATAAATATTGAAAGAAATTAGCATAAATTATGCTTGAGTTTCAGTAATTTTTGGTTAGATGTGAGAACTAATTTTCGGTTTGAGATTTAATCAAGAATACTAAATTGAATATTTGAGATTGTTTGTTGATTTTATATTACTATATATGACTGTCAATGACTCAATTAGAATGTGGAATTGATATTAGATTGTGATTATTGTTCGTTTATTTAGAAAATTGAATTTTTTGTTGAATGAATAAGTTTATTGATGAGTATCTGTGATGTTACAAGTTCGGAAACTTGCTTTGAGTTGCTTGCTTCGGTAGAAAAAATTCTAATCAGAAGAAACAAAGATGATATGCTTAAACTATTCGAAAGGGATTGAAGCTCGGGGAATCATTTGAATGAAATTCAAAGAGGAAAATAACAATCTGTGAGTTTAGATTGAATAGATAAATAAATTTTGATTCAACATCAGATATTATTTCACAAAAATAAAATGTTTGGAAGGGATCAACAGAAAATAAATAAATAGCTGATAATTCCAACAAAGAGTCATACAAGTTTTACGGATATAAGCAGAGTGGCCATTTTTATTTATTTATTTATTTACATAAATTCATTGCAACAGAATACAAATTCCAATTATGGCAATGATAATAAAAGATTACTATTTACAAAAATAAAATTCAATTCAACAATCTAAGGTCCCAACGCTCAGGTCAAGTAAGAATGCTTTTAAATGACTTTTGAAGCTATAAAACGATTGTGGCAGAGATCCAAGCCTCAATTCATTATGACGTCTAGGGATTCTGTTGAAAGGAGAAAAGAAGTACACATTTGTACGCGCGAACGGAACAGTGAAGACTTCCTGAGACCTGTTGCCCCGTAACGAACTGCGAGGTCGGAATGAATCGGTGAAGCCAGATATAATGCCTCGCTGCGATTTGAACAGGAAGAATAAAGAGCGTGTGAGCCTCCGCTGCACACACACGATGGCCTCAGAAAGGTAAAGGAAACGTGGAGACCACACTTGACAAGCATATTTGAGGACACAACGAACTAACATTAAAAAAAGACGAACACATGTACGAATGTCAACGGATTTAGAGGCAGAGCAAAGTACCAATCCAGAAACTCGAGAGGCTTTAGCGGTGACTTCAGCAACACGGAAATTAAATTTCAATTTAGGGTGAAAAGTCACACCCAAGTCTCTAAATTGATTAACGGACGACAGGTAGTTAGTGAAAATTGAATAAGAAAAAGAAATAGGATATGATTTGAGGGAAAAGGTCATATGTTTACATTTGCTAACATTTAAGGACAATGAGTTGCGATTGCACCAATTAAGAAGAACACACAGATCATTCTGGAGAATAATACAGTCATCAACAGACCTGATCACTCGGAACAATTTCAGATCGTCAGCGTACAGTAGACAAGGGGAATCAATAATGGATGGAAGGTCATTAATTAAAATTAAAAAAAGTAAAGGACCAAGGATAGACCCTTGCGGAACACCAGAAGAGGGATGAAAGGGAGAAGAGGAGAGGTTGTTAGTAGTGCCTTTGCACTCACGGTTACTGAGGTAGGACAAACACCAAGAAAGGATTGGCCCGAAACAGCCAAACTGTGAAACTTTACTGAGTAATAATTTATGGTCGACAGTATCAAAAAAGAAAAATCTGTGTACACTACGTCCACTTGTTCCTGACGATCTAAGGCAAGGGCAAATGTGTTTGAAAATAGGATAAGGTTATTCAAGTTTGTGGCGCATCCTGATTAATCTGAATTGATCTAGACTCTTCTTCACCATAACAAGCCCTTTCATTTTTGGACTAATCTTTGTTTGCGATTAGGCTAGTAATTGTAGTATCTCAGACCTTTGGTCGGCTATAGGTGCGACGGTGACCGAGCTGCACGAATACTCTGGCAGGTCCCAAAGTACGTTCTCAGTCTCACTTTTATTACGCTGGTGTTGTAGGTTCAGTTGAGGTAGGTTCCTGATTAGCATCGATGCTGGCACAGGCTAGCTACCTGCAGAAAGGATCTGTATTGGCAGTTCTTTGGCCTTATGCCAAATTAAAAGTGATGTTGACAGACGAGATCCCTGGTCGGCCTACATGCAACACCTCGATTCATTGCTTTCATTTCAATTCAGAGGACGTTCTAGACATTACCAGGCTCATTAACTTTGATCTTCACACGGAAGATTGAAGAATCACGAAAATTAGCGAGCTTATTTCGAGTTCTCGGGAAGGTCTTTTCATACTAAATGAGGCAGTTCGGTTCCTGGTGTCCCGAGCATCAATTGCTGTGTTGAGAAATTCATCCTAAATCTTTACAGGAGTGATAAACCAAAGGATTCTGAGACCAAAGCAGAAGGTCTAACAAGAAAACATTCCCGAAAGAGGTCCACTCCTTTGCGAATTTTTATGCTGGAACTACGTTCGAGTTGGGAGGCTATGGAATTAGATGAAGCGGCAGTCTGGAATTAGATGAAGCGGCAGCTATCGTGTCTGAAAGGATCTTCATGGGACCTTTATTTCAAATTAACCTTTAAACCAGCAATAGCTACCTTGTTTCTCCATTTGTCTTAGACTGAAGACGAGCTTATTCTTATCAATGAACAATGCGTACTAAACAACTGTGTTTTGCAGGCAGCGCACCAGAGGATGCAGACTGATAATACCGGATAATTAGGAGAAACTCCAAGTTAGTATTTTCGCTAAGAGTCCTAAGACTTCTCTTTAATGTCCTTGCTCTTCACAACTTTTGTGATAAAGATAGTATGGCTATTGCCGCAAAAACAATCGAAGGTTATGATAGCTTTTTTCCTGCAAAATTAAACACAACTCTGGGGCGAATCCAGAATACAACGGCAACAAAATAATATAGCGGCTCCAGTTTTATGAATTTTGTTCTAGGAGCTGCTCGATGTGGTCATCATAAAGTGTGCGGTTACTCCAGCACAAATGGCCGTGGTGAAGCCCTTTTTTGACTTCAACTTGGCCTTTGGTCATGTCTTTTAATTTAGGCAACCGTAGCTCCACGAAGCAGATAATCTTTACAGATAGTTAAAGAAAGAACTGGAAGAAGCCATAATTAATGATCCGAGCCTCACTAAGACCTTCTTCGAGGAGCATTAACTGCCATACAATACCGTAGCCAGCGCATAAATCCTAAGTCAGCAAAGAAAACAGACCAAGCCTGGAGCAGTCTAAAGTCCTTTTAGTAGAATGTGTCCAATTAGAAGGCATTTGGACTAGTTAGAGTGTCGATATTTTAACTAGTCCTCAATCTACGCAGTATAACAAACGTACATTAATTTATCGCTGCCTCTTGGAATTACAAACTCTCTAATGATGTGAGCAATAAGCTGCCTTGAGCCATTCAAATCTCCAGTTGACATTCTGCCAGATGACCGGAAAATAAAATGGTGTTCATATCTAGAGCAGGAAAAGTCTCACAAGTTAAGACAATATTCTAGTCTAGAAGCTCGGTTTTGAGGTGATTTTACGTACGCAATAAAAAATACCAGAAACATTTTTGGGATCTATTTTTTTATTAGTTTTTTATTAACATTTTAAAAGTATAAAGGATACAGGCCGGCGAAGTGAAGGCTAAAAAAAAACATGTCTCATGGTTGACATGATTTCAACCTTCCTGGTGGTCTGAAACATACATTTCTGGTGAATTCTGTAATAAGAAGAACGTAGAATTAGTCTGACGTAGGCGATTTGAAAAACACTTTTTTTTTCACAAAATGGTGTCCATGTAAAAAAGAGCCTCATTTTTCAGCTTTGGGATTTTTTTATAAATAGTAGAAAAAAAAGTTTTAAAAATCCCTACGTCAGACCAAATCTAATGGTGTGAAGAGGGTTTGTGCAAAATTTTACGTAAATCGGTCCATTAAAACTAGAGATATCATGTCAACCGTATCGAAAAAAGTAGTTTCGAGAAAAAAGCGTTTAAAGCTTGGAGTCTCGTTTCGGGCAGTCTGAGTCGTTTAATGGTATGTTACACTACGATTTTTTTTAATCAGAGATCCCCGTCTCATGCAATGTTTCTTCTTCAACTTCAAAAGCGAGATTTTCGGGAGCTCTTTCAGCCATACGAGCTGTTCGAACTTCTTTAGAAACTTGAGAAGCTCGTAGCTCGGAGCGGTTAATTCGTTGTTGATCGCGTTTGTTTGTTTATTTGGTGTGTCACAAAAGTAGCTGTAACTTCAAAAATAATTGGAAATCTTTTTAAAAGCTTATTCTTAAAGGTCTAAGCTTTGAATATATGCAAACAAAAGAAATCGACTTGATCAAATTTCTACACCAGAATACACCCTTAAAACTTAGATATATCGTCCGGACGTCTTGGCGCTGTTTTGTATAAGATTCTCTTCACGCTTTTCATGGCTTTATTGAGGAAACTGAAAAAATCCTTGCTCTTAAAGAATATACGCTTGCCACTTTCGTAGACATTGATGATTGACGACTGATTCTGAAAGACTGATGCTGGAAAAAGTACGACGGTTGGCCACCACGTCTGCTAAGGCACTTTTTGTATTACTTCATTGTTCACTAGCAAATCCAATAATCCTACAGCAAGCCAATCTTGCTGGTGTGAGGCATTGGCATGGACGAGAACAGAGTTTTTTCAAGCTGGAATTTGGTTTGAGGGAGTTCCCGGTCTAGCAGACATTGACTATATAAGACCCTAATGATCTGATAGTTTGCAATTCGCATTTCTGCTCTTAATGAATTGAAGGTTGGGCTCACCCTCGAGAGTCGACTTGTTCGTGTATATGCCGGTGGCTCAAAATTGAACAACAGATCAGCTGAATCTAAAGCTGATCCTTCATCTCCCTGGCCATTGTAGCGTCTTTCAAACAGCCGTGGTGGCTCCTTTTCAGACAATATATTCCTTTCTGTGTAACCACATGTTTGGAGTTAATATTGGTATTTTCAAAGATAGTCAAGCGGTTCCAAATTATCTTGTTGGTTCTTATCTACAGTCTAAGAATGCAGGAACAGATCTTTGAATATATGATTAAATTTTATACTCCGGATCCTTCATTTAATATTTTCATTACACAACAACGAATGATTGAACAACGAATACAATACATCCAACAATATACCCAAACCAGACATGCAAAATAAAAATCTTACAAAAATTTTTCATCACAACAGTGACTACAAATATTTCAGTCACATGACAGAATACAACAAGATCAAATCGTGCCATTCCAGTTTCGTTCTGGATTCATCCAAACATGCGAAAAACAAATAAGAAATAATAAAAATATTGTAAAAAAGAAATCGTCACCTCACAGGTGCACGTTACAATGATATTTCAACCTGAAGAGTCACGCATAGCATTTTCACCGTGTATACAGGTTTTTGGTCGATTTGGCACAAGAGCCAGAACAGAAATCGAAACATAACGAAAAAAGATCAAACAAAAAAGACTCAAAAATTCTTAAACTTCTCAAAAACTCGCCAATAATAAACATTGCTGGCTGTAAAGTTGCTAATGAGCTGTTTGCTTTGTTATTGCGTAGTCTAATAAGCCATAAGGTGTACGGGTTGTGTACCAGTCGACTTGTCTGTGAAGAGCCAATGACCGGTCAACATTTTTTGATGCAATAGTTTTTTTTGATTTTCGGGCAAAAATACTATTGGTGATTGTTGTGATTCCATTTGATTCTTTGCTTGCAGTTAAATGAAGTTTTAACAATGTACGTCAGCTGGTTTGATTATTGCTTTCTTGAAAAAGGCATCGATTTTTTTGGCGGTTTGCAGGATCCTATCTGTGATGGTCCTCGATTCAAAGGGCATTTATTGCTTTTCGACCATTAAAATGTCTGGATATGAGCTAGCAAGCTTTAAGGGAAATAAAACTATTTTAAAATGCATTTTTCGAGCGATTCAAACCAACTAATATTTATGCTTTTTTATTTCCCACCCAAACTTTTGCTGCACTTAATGACCAAAGTATCTCAGTTATCTTAATGATACCTTACAATCAGATAAAATACTTTGAAGAGGCATCAGGTTCAGCAGCCTGACTCGATGCTTTGTCGCCAAAAATCGCCATAAAATTGCATAAAATGTTCACCATGTCTGCCTTAGCCAAAACAAGAATATCATCATCAGTTGTGGGTGCATGGAAACTCTCTCACGTGCATATATACAACAACAGTTGTTCCAAACGACCAAAGTCAATTTATGTCATCAATAAAACTGGCAATTTGGTTTGCAACCAGAATTTATTTTAATGCGATTATGTTTTGGATTTTATTTCATTTCTCTTTTATTTTAATTTTTTTTCCAAGGAAGATTATAAAACTTCAAGCATGATTTCGCTTTTTGTATGGAAGGGACCTTATTAGTTTCTTTACGATTTTTTTTCTCCGTCTGCTTGTGAAAGTTTCACTTTGAGAATTTCGTTTATTGCTGGTCGTTTTATCGATGACAATGACGACAAGGACAGGATTTAATGGTCGTTTTGGTTCCGCAGAAAAAAGATTTGGGTTGATTGTGATCGTTATGTTTGTTGTTTAAATGACTTCGACTGTGACAGAAGGATGTTTTCTGTAGGTGCGCGTTAACATTCAATTTCGCAAAGTTGTCATCAATTAGCAATAATTAGTGTTTTGATTGTATTTTGTGGAATTCACAACAGTTTTCATGACAAATGGAAATTTAACGGAATTTCAGGGTTTTTTTTTGTGGGATGCTTCGAAGTCGTAAAAGTGGCGTCAAGATACCACTTTTTTGATACTTAATGTCTGAGGTGGTGATGTGAGTTTACAGTTACTTGAATGTCAATTGGTAATTTACGGCTGAATTCACTTTGAATAAAAATGAAATCAAATTGGCTTAAAAATAATTTCGTTTTAGGTTTGTTATGCGGTTGACTCACGTTTCGTCAGAATAGATCACAATATTACCTGAAATAGGAAAGAAAAAATACCGTTATTAATAAATTTGATGAAATCAAAGCTAAAATACTAATTAAAAATTTTATAGATTAATGTTTTCTCTTTAGTTTCAATTTGAATCTAAATTAAAAATAGTTTGATATTTTCCTGTGAATCAAATACTTTGCTCCCACACTTTAATTTCTGGTAACAATGTTGATCTAAGAGACACTGAAACTACCTTTGTCAGAGTTTTCAACATTACAATTCAATGAAATTAATAAGCACTACTAATTGTCTGATTCGACACTTTGCTTCGAAGCATCTAACCCACGTTGAGCGCAATATTGACTCATCAGAATTGTAGCCTTATATTTGTAAAATGTCTACTAAATGTCATTATTGAACTAAATATTCACCAGTCAATGCAACTTCTTTGACTCTCTAGGCCAAATCAGTTGATATTTTTCTAAGATAGCATAAATCAAACCAACAAAGTTTTCCCATTAAAATGACACACTAATTTCGAAACATCTTCATTCCCACACTACCTAGAAATCAAACACCTCCAGCTCATTAGCCCATTTCTAGCTGAACAAGTAGCATCGTCACCGAATCGACCTATATCTTAATAGAAAACTCCTTGAGCACACGTACTACCTCCACTGCATACTCAAACCAAAAAACAAAAAAATCACATCGTCCAACTCACCTGAATTTGAATCATTTCTTAATGCTACCAAATGTCATCATCATCTTTTACTATTCCCTCTTACTCAATCATATCACAGACCACGTTCTGCTGACCATATGTAACGGAAAACCTACACTTTTGTCCCGATTTAATGGTAGCTAGCCGTCTATCATTCACCGTAATCTAATTCATCTAGTCACATATTCAGAATGTCGTCTCCGATTCATTTATTCCGGACATGCATGTTCGTATCTTTTGCATGTGGATTATTTATTTATTCACTGCTAATGGCTTAAAACAATTTCAGAATTCAAAATTAAGTTTCGAAAAATTGAATATAAATAAAAAATATCTGCTGTATAATTTGTCGCTGCATTCTTTTCAAAACCCCCGCTGTTTCTTAATTCGAGAATAGCATTCTTGAGAGAGTTTTTGTTTAGTTGATTTTATTTTGGTCCCCGGGTAGCCATGTGCATGAATACGTCATATGATTCTCATATATTAAATATAACTCTTGCATACCATATTTTATAACTGTAGCTATTTATCTTATTTTATGAATGTGTATCTACTAGATACACTTAGATACCATCTTGAAATGTTGCTGAATAATGGAAAGAATACTGAGCTGGTAAGTTACGGTATGTTTATGATCTGGGGCTACGGCGCATCGACACTGTCGAAATCTAGTATTGTATTCTTGCCGTGAGCACTCGTATTCACACACTTTATGACCCTTCGTCATAAATCGCCTGTTTGATATAATCAGCAATTAAGACACTGATGATGGCTAGCAGTTTATCACCTGAAGTAGATACGTTGGCAGAGGTTAGAGTAGATCAGCGCAAGTTGAAGATTCGGAGCTAAGCTAACGATAACTAAGGTAGAGATTCTAGTTCAGACGGCGTACAGGTTGGTATGTCAAAGTATTTAACATTCTGTGGTGGTACGTGGATAAGAAATTGCGAACATGTTTGCGATTATGTGCGACTACGTGAACGATCAACTGTGAACACTTGTTCTATGGAATAAATAAATGGCTAGATGTGGCTAGAGCTGAAGAACTGTGGCAATCAAAGCATGAGTTCCATTGAGTTTTCAGAATATGCCAGACGAAGTGGCTAAAGGAGAGGTTTGAGGCACTAGTAATTCAAAATCAGTTGATTCTGCGCTAATTGTGGACGTACACATATAGCTGACACAAATTTCTGTAATATGGAGTGAAATGGGCGGATATGTAATGTGAGAGTGATTTATATGTTTTTTTGGATGAAACATATTTCTGTTTATTATTTTTGTTATACCTTCGAAATGAGTTTCGAGTTGTTAGTATAAAAAGTTGGTTGATACGATTTCAACTAGAAAGTACAAATTTACGAAAATGTCTGAGTTTATATTCGTGGAAGATTCGTGGATTTAAAAATTTATTTTATTTTAATTTCGATCAAAGTTTCTGTTTGAGTAAGTGCTTAGGGGTTGTATATAAAAAAAATTTTAATATAATATTTACATATTATATAACAAAAATAATATATTATCCGAAAATATTATTTAAAAATTTCAAGTAAATGTAGTGAATAATTTCCAGTAAACATCACTGAATACAATCACTGAAAGGCTTTCTAATCTTCGATGGTAGGTACCTCACGGTAGCTCCAAATAACCGACTTCGATCTTCATGTTTGATCCATTGAAATTCATTGGTATGTATTTCTTGTGTATTGAATAAAGGTACACATGGCAAATTAATTTTAATGAATGCGCTTGGAATAAATGCGCATGCGTACGCTAAAAAGCTGATTTTGAGCGAACGCTAACGAAAACACTCAGGAAAGCAGAATACGGCGTAGACAACAGCAAAACGATATTTTGCAAGCTTTCACATCGGCAGGAAACTATATATGGTCCAGAAAATAATTTGGTGTTGCTAATTAAATAAATAGTATTTCTGCATATAAATCGACTGTAAAATTTTAAATAAGTCTTTGTCAAAACTATATTTTCAAACGTTGGTGACTAGTGTAATTCAAAAGCACGCGATAAATTTAATTGAAATTTATGCAGCTCATTTATTTTATTATTTCATATTATTTATTAACGCAGCAAGGTACAAGTTACATAAACAATACAAAACCAAAATTGAAAACTAATATGTGTACACACAAATAAAACGAAAAATTAAATAAATTAAATAATTAAATAAATAACAATGAATAAAAGACAAATAAATAAAACATTGACATATAGCTTAAGATAAGGGGTTACGGATGGCTTGGAAAAGAGAGGATTTAAGGGACAATTTGGAAATCGTTAGACAATAGAAATTACTTATGCTAGTAAATATCCTACAGCATCTATTGATCGGCTCATTAGCTGCGTAAATAGTGGAATGTGGATTTTCCTTAAACAAGTGGGCCTGGTGTTCCTTACAGGGATATTTAAAACCATTTTACTATTCAGGAATTCACCTCTGATAACGCCTCTAATGACGTCGAATGTGAAGCAGACCGAAATCATCTATTTTCTGGATGCATGTGTCAATAAGTTTAGATGACCAAGTCGAAACTCATAGGAGGAAAGGTATAGCTCTCTCAAGGCGAAAAGTAAGAATTGTCTTCGTATGGACTCGAGTCTGTTACTGTTGGTTTCAAGAGCCGGATTCCAGCATATCGAAGCATATTCGAGAATAAGGCGTTAGAAGTGAGATGCATAAGGATCTTGTGACCGACAGGTGACGAAGTTGCTTGGTACGTCTTCTGATGAAGCCTAGCTGTTTGTTTGCTCAGTAAAGTATTTTATCATAATGCAAGGCAAAGCGGAGTTTCTCATCCAAGATAACACCGAGGACAAAAACGTTTTCAACTCGGGCTAACAAATTATTGCCGAGGATGCATATTACGTCTTATGTGAGACGGTTCATTTTCGGGAAAAAACTTATAGCCTGGCACTTAGCAATGTTGAACAAGAGAGAGAGAGCTTGTTTTCATAGCACCAATGGTCAAGTGAATCGACTTTGGATTAGGGAAAGAGTGCATCGGATTTAAATTTGAATATGTGATAGCATTAAGTAGATGAGGTATATTTGCTAGGACATCAGTTAGGTCAGAAATAAATATATTAAAAAGAAATGCCTTGAGGTACACCAGAGGTAGCAGAAGTATTTTTCGATAAAAGTTCTTGAAATTTTACCAATTGTGTTCGATTGCGAAGGTAGGAAGTTAGCCAGTTAAGTGAAGATCTGACAAGTCCGAATTTCTGAAGCTTTAGAATTAAGATAGGGTGGTCAACTCTGTCAAAAGCTTTACTAAAGTCTGTATAGATGGCGTCAATTTGGTATCCTTTCTCCATTTTACACAAAACGTCTGAGATCAAGACTGTCAAATTCGTGGTAGTTGAGCGACCTGTTCTAAAGCCATTTTTTTGCTCATACTGAGGGGAGTCAGCAAATGGAGGAAGTTTATCGTAGACAATCTTTTCAAAAAGTCTCGGAATTGAAAATAAGAAGGCAATGTCCCTATAATTTCCGATGCAGCGTCTGTCACCATTTTTGAAGATGGGTATGACATACGAAAGTTTCCAACGGGATGGGAAAATTCCAGATGAAAGTAATCTGTTGAAAAAAAATATGTAAGGGAATTATAAGCTGTTCTACACACTTGTGCAAGAAAGTTGGAGGAAGAAGATCGGGTCGTTGCAGTCGAGTTCCGAAATAGCTTTATGTATTTCATCACGTGAAATTTCTCAGTGACTGACCAAAGCTGTTGGAGCAGAATCAGAGAAAGAAAGGTGCGATTGCTGGTGCAAAAATACCATTAGCAGAGGAGAAAGTACTATAGTTAAAAAGCATCGACGATGGATAATTCACATTTACAAATTCGTAAAATTTTTTCGGGTCACGGATTATATTTCTGGGAGTTTGCTAAAAACTGCTAAACAACTTCATTATATTCTTTCTGAATAGCAGAACTAACGTCAATATTGTTTTTGATCCACTTATAGAGTTTGTTCCGACGATTAAAACATAAAAAACTAGTTTCTAATCGAAGGATTTTCTCATTTATAAAATGTTATTATTTCTTCTTAAAAAACTCACCAATTTGTTTATTTTCAACAAAAAAAAAGCTTTGGTCTAACTATCACAATTATCATATTTTTTCGTTTGATTGGTTTTAGATGCACCAGTGAAATGTTATGATGATCCCCTGAAAGCACGACTTGTCAGGTAGGGTCCAACAAATATGGTGATAATTCGGTCTGCAGTAATTACTTTTTTTCTAAAAAAAAGTTTGTCAAATAGAGTAAAAACATAAAAATGATAGCGTGATATCATTTGTCTTACAAAATAAATTAATCTACTGTAAAAAAAATTGTTTGAAATATTCATTTTTTTCACGCCGCTTGCCACCCCTAGCCCCTTAACTGTGGGAAACTGAAAGCCTGATTTTTTAACACTGCAAAATTCCTCTTTATGTACTAGAATTTCGTTTTTTTTTCAATTGGAAGTTGCTTTTTTGGGGAGTATTTTTGGAGACTGTTTTCATAATCGAAATTTAAGTATGAGAAGTAACTAGTTTTACGCCGCACTTTGTTCCACATTTAATTCAGGTACCTAATCAGAGCCACTTTAACTTAGCGTAGTTAACTATGCGACGACGATATTTTTCTTTGCTTTGACCTTTTTAAGTTTAAACCATATTTTTGCTGATGAAAAACTATTTTTTACGCAAAAAATACTCTGAGAAAAAGTTTAAAAGATTACTATAAGATATTATTTTTATAATCATTCTTTTATTTATTTATATATTAGTATATTTATTTATAACAAACCAATAACCAGCTGTGAATCTGTAAATTAAAATATTTATTTGGTGTACATAATTGGGTAGAAATCAATTCGCAAAAAATACCCTGGAAACTTCGAAATATTTTGTTCGTTTGTTTTTCGTTGATATCATTTTTATATTAATTACGAAACCGGAAGACAAAGATCACAACATCATGGCACTCAAATAAGCACGATACTGTAAAAATAGATTTTTTCTCTATATTTGCAATAATTTTTTTATAATTTTGCGTGTCATTGCTGATTTCGATATTTGTTTGTTTTATTATTTTTTTTCAATGAAGTTTTTTACAATATTTGTTGAACATTTTTTTGACTTGGTATTTATTTAGCCAAATATTAAAAATTCATACTGAAATTCAGTTTAGTGAAAAAATTGCAGAAATCTAGCTTTTATATTTTTTATTGAATTTATATTTTGTAGGCTTTTATTGTTTTGTTTAATTTTTCATAAATTAATTTTATGTTAACATTTTTTTTTATTGGAAATTTGGATAAAATTACGTTAAAACAAAAATTTTGCAGATAGTTTGTTCAATTATTTCAACGAATCTGAAGTATTAGTACTTACTAGGGATCCGATTGATTTATTTAATTTATTTATTTATTACGTTCAATCTTTTAATTTTCTTTTTGATTAAACAAGAGGATTTATATATTTTAAGTATTGGTGCTTCTGTATGATAGCAGTTTTTCGTCTACATTTGTAGAAAAAAAGAACATTGAAATAAGGTTTTACAAGACATAAAATAAGATTCAACTGCCAGGTTTTCAATTATGCTAGGAACAAGAAGATTTCTTTATATTCCATGTGTAACACATCTACAAATAGAAGTGTATTTCATGCGAAAGAAACTAGATTTAAAATAATTGCCGTAAATTGCCATAAATAGAAATTAAACAATTAACAAAATTCATAAATCATATAAGTAGTTAAAAGTTAAACAATGAACTTCGTTGCAAATCAACACTTTAGATTAAAAATTAATTGTTTTCATCGAAACAATATATTTTTACTCCTTATTTTTAATTAAATTTTTAAAATAATTAAGAAATGTAGAAGATTTTACATTTTTAACAAGATATGTTTGAATTGTCTAGTTGAATATCGCGCTGCGGGAGGTTCGATCACCTTCCTTTCCTATAAAAATCTGTCACCTGAGTTTTTTGAGATTCATTTGAATCGGCTTGTAATAAATATTAAGCTCAGATAGTTTCTGCTCGGGGCCTTTGCCAGTTGTAAATATACAAGTGTCGTCTGTATATCTATCTAGTCAGCTCACAGTGAGAATTTCTCAGGACGCCTGCTGTGTATATGTTGTACAATGTAGGACTTAGATTAGACCCTTGTAGATTACCAGCAGTTATTGGTAGTAGAGTAAAATAATAGTACGTTATTTTACAAAAAATATGCAAGGTAGGAAGTTATTTTTTATATTACCAATTAAAGGCAAATTTATGGAGTTTAGAGATAAAAACACTTTGCCAGACGAAATTTAATGGAGTTTGTTATGTCTATCGCAAGCAGATCCAAAGCTGATTTCGCCCAAAGAGCTTCCTTGATCACCTTCCAGATCCAAACTGAAAGGGTGCGATTATATGCCCAGAGTCTATGAATTTTTCTTCACCTGTTGAGTAGCATCTTTTCAATATAATTTGATTCCAATGACTTATGTCTTATTACTGGTAAACATATTGATAGTCTTTGCGACAAATTTCTAGAGTTGAAGTGATGAAAATGTTTTCAACTAAAGCAAAATAAACAATACTCAAAATACTCAATTCATTATGACAAGAGCTCAAATCAGTTGAACTCTGTTTTTTTTATTACTACCTTGAACGCTAAAAAATCTCTGAAAGTAATATATAAGAAGAAAAATCTGGCAGAAATCACTCAAAAAATGTATGTCTATCATATTACTCAAATCCTTTTCAGATCGTGAGATTTGCATAAAACTAAAAAGCCCTTACTCAGCCCAAAGATCAAAGATTAAATTAACATTCAAAATGATTCATTAACGTCACGATTCAAATATTTTTCCCACTGTTTTTTTTTCACATCTACAACTTATCACCTTCATCAAATTGTTCTTGAACTTATTAGAAATATCCGCCATCAGCACATCATCAAATCTCAAACTTAACCTGCTCTCGCGATACATTTGCGTATGGCCGTTGTTTTATTCTCGTTCGCAGCCATTTCATACTAATCTGAACTCCCTCGAAAAAAGTCTCAAATCTATCCTTGTCTCCATATTGAATATCTGCAATACTTTACCATCAAATCAACTTCATAAAATTTTGATCAATAGACAACAAAGTCAAAAGGTCGATCTAATGACGGACTTTTCGATATGTAATTTTTCTTTAATCGTACCAAATATATAGTACAGGTATGAGTAGCTAGACGAATTGCTTTGAGACTAGATAGTTATATTGTTTTTTAACCGTGCATCATATTGATCTTGAGGCGATAAGACAGGTTACTTGCCAAATACAGTCACTACGTGTTCAAAGATTGCGAAAATTCTATAGGAACCTGCCAGTGTCAGTGGTTGGTCGGTCAGTTGGCTGGCTCGAAGCTGAGCTCTTTTGTGCGTCCGACATATTATCTAATACCTGTAGTGTTTGCACCTTGCCTTTTGACAATATAACACTGCCGCAATAACGATCAAACTAAATCAATAACGTGAAATATGGTCTCGACGCTAATGATTGTGATGATCGTAATCAAAATCATGAGGACTATAGCTGGCAGACAGGTTGGGAGGTCGCAGTCGGGATGATGAAGACGATCAACGTGATGTAGCCTGCTGGTTTGAGTAATTGATAAAGGTCCGATTTCGATTTGATTCTTGACCTCTTAAGTGAATCTGCAAGTGGATATGTGATGATGGAGATTTTCTCATGTGTCTTGTGGCTTCATTCTAGTGTTGAAAACACGTTGTGAATTATTTCTGAAATACCTGCTTAAAAATGTTAATGAGGATAACCTTAAAACAATATTATTTTATACTTGAAAAGCTTATTACATTAAGAAAAAATTAAAAACAGATTGTCTTTTCAAAAAACCCACACTGGGCGCATTATTTTTACTGCTCCGAAACTATGATTTAAGCAATTTTTGAGACAAATGGATTTAATGTAATTGAATCAAGTTGGATAATATTAAATAACTTATACATTTTATAGCAATATGAAGCTACTTGCACGTAAAAAAATTTCAATTCGATCCAAGTTTATTCTCTCTTGTCCACCGAATTTATTTATTTCTCAATCTAAGTAATAATATTCAATGTTTGTTTGAGGTTATAGCTTAGGGATTAGAATGGCACAGCATTGAAATTGTTGTACTAGTGATTCAAACACGATTTCAGACACTATAAAGGAATCCGAAAAATCCCACTCTAAACAATCTGAAAAATCGTCTCACAAAAATATACTACATCTTCCAAAGAAAACAAAACACCAATTTCTTATTTCATTCTCTAGCAAAAAAACGTACTATTGATTGATGTGGAGTTTCTATTCCCGAAACTCATCCGTCTACTTTTTCTATCACCTGACTCCCATCTAAAACACCTTGAAACTTAATTTCACTGAAAAGATTTCGCATACCTTCCGCGATCCTATATAAAACCCAATGTACGTTCAAGATTAGTACGTATGGTACGTGAATGCATAGCACGCCCGAAAATAAACATCTCACTGTTTCTTAATGCGAAATTAATTTTTGCATGAGAAATATTTCAATAGCCCCCCAAAAAGTCTAATACTAGTCGACATTTATATTGGGTTCGGTTCACCTGAGTACGTACGGCTCCACACCAAGCTTTTGTTGCATACTCATGTCTCTGCTCATGTACATACGATCGCACAAATCGCAGAAATATTTTCAAGATTATGTAATGGTTTTACGGTCGTTAATAGATACTTTTAAAGCAGTTAAAAGATCATCTACTTTAACGTTTGTTCGTTGCGGTCGTTTACATTGTTTGAAGTGTTGTGTTTTTTCTTCAGCCAGTTTCCGACCGAATGTTTCGGAGCTAGATTTTTCCCTTGCTGATATCTATGTATGCGGATGCCCCGGCGAAAATGAACGACTTGTAATCGACATATGTATATGTATGTACGTATGAAATATGAGGTAGTAAATACTTTCAGTACATACACCTTTGATTTTCACGGTCAAAATATGGTTTGAGTTGAATATTTCTTTTGGCAAATCCGAGGAAGAGGCAAGAATAGATTTCGAATTGAATGCTGCGAGTTTTGTGAAAAGCTTTTGACCGCAGCTTGATCAAATACAACAAAAGTTGTTCAGGTTTTTTTTCTTCTGGTTTTAATGCTATTTCAATAGTATTGTGTTGTTTTTCCTTGTAGCCCCAGAAGGGAATAGGTATGTAAGTGCACGCAGGTCATGGTCAAGTAGAAAACTTGTAATTATTGGGGCGTCGCTAAAGATGTTTGGCTGAAGAATTTCAGTGTTTGTTTGATGAAGATAGATATTTTTTTTCCATAATTTTCTTGTTCAGATATCTGTGAAGTATAATTTGTGAGCTCAACAAATATGTAATAATTTTTTCAGGAAAAATTTAGGTTTCATTCAGAATTTTCACTGTAGCACGCAGATGATTTTCAGGTTTTTTGCGATTAATTGTAAGAAAAAGAGGAAAAATGTTTGCCTTCGAAGCTTTATAATTCCATGGAACATTTATTTCGAAAACGAACATGCACTGAAAAATTGAAAAAAAATGCATGGGAAATATATAAGAAAAATAACTCGAGCGCAAAAAATTGAATTGATTTCAAAGAAAAGCAAATAAATCTGTAATTTTTCTTTTAGATTCTATATGGCTGAAATGTTTGCCAAACTAAATTTCGTACACACTACCTGATCATCAGGTCAGGTGTTTAGCATAATTCAATGCTACAATTTCTCAGAACCAAAGTGACCAGCTCGCCATCTTCACCAGCACCAGCTCCATTTCAAGCCTATCCAAATCCGTAGATTGAATTGAAATAGTTAGAATTAAACAGATTTTGATTGCTCAATAGGATATTAATCATGTTAAAATGTAATGGTAAAAAAAATACCTTTGACAGCTCCTCGCTAGCATCGTGACTCCATCATACTTTATTTCACGAGAAGACCAACCTACTTTACGAATTTTGGTTTGATTCGATGGTTGCGTCAAAAGTTATAGCGGTAGAAAGATTTTGGGGCTGCAACTTCAAAATTTATTCCAAATTTCCAACAAAAAAAACTCCGGTAGTGGCAACCTTGTCTCAATTTGGCAAATAAAAACTCGCCAGATCTGCCGGATGTTGAGATTAGCCTATGGTGTGAATTTCGTTTTGATTCGACGCCTACATCGAAATCTCTAGTGCAGAAACTTGTAATTTACTTGAAAGTTATTTCAATACAGCGCCACAGCCACAGTGTTGCCAGCATATTCACTAGATATCTAGTAAACTTGCTTTTATTCAAGATCGAAACATCTTGTCTAATTCATATTAATATGCGGCCCTGATCGTAAATTCTCGTGCACACAAATTTTGTGTTCTCTAAGTATGGGTAAAGGGGCCCGGTAGCTCTGCTTGCTAAGGCGTCAGGCCGAAAAGCGCTACAATTTTACGCAATTCATGTTGTTGAAAAAAACTCTCCTCCCGAAGCAAGTCCTCTAGAGTGGATGGGTTCGAATCCCGCCAGTGCCATGGCTGTAAGTGTGAATGCGTGTGATTGTCTATGAGGGTGGCAAATGGGCCCAAACTGGTAGCCTAATGCTGGCCGCGTTCTCGGCAGCCCTCTTCACTAACCTAACCTAAGTATGGGTGATTCGTTGAAGGGTTACCGTTTTTGTGGAATGATAAATTTTGAAAATATTTGAACTGACTGTGAAGACGCTTTGTCTTCACAGTCAGTTCAAATATTTTATATTTCAAAATATTTAATAAATGCACTTTTTCCGAAAAAGGGAAAATTTAGCAACAGGGTTGGTATTGAAGGATTTCTGTACACGTGCGTGCCTTAGCTTTTGGGTTGCTCACAGATTCATCGATCAAACATATTTTTTTATAAACATATAAATAAATATATATATATATATATATATATATATATATATATATATATAATATATATATATATATATATATATATATATATATATATATATATATATATATATATATAAATGTGGTGACGATCTATTGATTTTTTCGAAGATTATCACAGATTTAAATTTTAAAAATTTTCTTTGTGTATTATTAAGGACCTATCACCCACATCGGGTTGGAAATTTGACAAATTCATCATATCCAAGTTGAAAACATGCCAAAATTTTATTTTGCGGAATTTCTTTTCCCGAATGTGTTTCCTTCATGGAATTAAAAGTACAGTATCACTAAACTGAATTTTATTGAGATCTGGACCTTTTCTATTGATACGAGGGTGGATCAATAAGTTTGCGGAATGATGGTATTCGATTGAAACTAATGAGAGTAATCATATGAAGCGTAATGAGTTTATAAACTCATTTCATTTATATAGACTCACTAGCACGTTTTATTGCAGTTGACCCATTATTTTTTTAACGATAGAAAATTAAATTTTCGAAACCACTTAGTTAAAACTCAGTTTTTGATAGTATCGCAATCAAATGCATAAAAAAGTGCATACAAAAATACTCGAGGTAAGGTAAAATGAATGTTGGAAGAGGAGGCAACCGGAGGATGCAACAAAATTATCCCACCAAAGCTCGCTGCAGGCTCTTTTTTTTTCAATTTGTTAGCAGAGTGATAGGGCCTTCAGAATAAATGAATGAAATGCATGAAAAGATTATACTTTGAAACTGTCGAATTTAAATATTACGCTGATCAAAGGACTGGAAAGGACGAATTTCAGGAATCAAACATAACTTTTTGGACTAAAGCTTCAACTAATATATTTTTTACTGTCTTTAAGAGGTGTACTTTTTGTATAGGCTCTCAAAAATGGGTTGGTGACAATCGTTTCACTCATGATTTTGCTTAAATACATAAGTATCTTATCTTTAATTATCCTATCTTTATTTATCAAAAAAAAGCTCTGGAACCATTCGCCGTTTTTTCAGCTGAGGATCAATTATTATGAATAACTGCTTGATAAATTCCAGCAACATACTTTGGTTTGTGCGTGGTTTGTTAACTCAAAATTCGAAACATTCTGGAGCAGAACTATCCCCTCATTAACCGTAACTCCACCATGTCAACCGCGAACAAACTGCTCATCTATTGCCTCAGTATGCAGCCTACATTACTTTACGGCTCCCCTGTCTGGCATACTTGTGCCAAAACAAACAGGAAAAAACTACAAACGCAACAAAACAAATGCTTAAAAATAATTTTAAACAAATCGCGTTTCTTTTCTACAAAGCAACTCCGTCGTATTAGTAAAATCAAATATATAAATCATTCTGCTAAACAGAACCTACATTAATTTCTACGGAATTTCCAAAAATTGAATAGCCCACTAATAGCATCCTTAATTTCTGACTATATCTATTCCTAGTTTTAAGTAGTTATAAGTAATTAGTCGTAGTTTATAGGTTCCCAAATGTTTTTGTGAATTTTACCTTGTAAGCTGACAACTTCTTTAAATATGTATGCATTTTTAAATAAATCAACTCCAATATGAACTATTAAATACATATATAGATGTAACGACATAGTGTGAACTGTAACTTAAGAAATTATCATTTGTATTTATACAAACTAAGATCAGCCATAAATAAAGTATATCTATCTATCTTATCTAAATGTTATGTTAAAACGATTCTGTCATAACTTAAATCGATTATTGAAAATTGATTGCGTCCAATTTAGCTCTGTCCACCCGGCGCCAGTGCAGTATGATTTGAATTAAGGAATCGTATGAAAATTCACCCTGCGTGCCTTGGCCCCGCCGACTAGCTCAATCTGGTCGTGTGCATTTGGAGCTACAATTCCTTTGTGCTACGGCACGCAAACGAAACAAACACAAATAAAATCTAAGGGGAAGGATAGATTCTATTTAGGAATCATTATTCTTAATGGCAAATCTATTCAATCATTATTAGATTTTCTATTTGTTTGTCATATTTGTATTTAAAATTAAAATTGTGAAAATAGGTAAAAAAATACAGAACAAATCGAATACAAAATACAATTTCGCTAAACCCCTACCGATTTAATCTATTTATTGCTTGGAGTCTCAATTTCACCCAATTCTGGTCGGAATCGGTTTACACCGATCTTAACAATCAAAACACCAAAAATAATGTATAGAGATTCGAAAATTATACATATAAAGATTCAAATTAAAATATATGAACATAAATTAAACACATACAGCAGATTTTCGAATAAAGGAATTCAAATAAAAACAAGTCAACAAAATAAGAACATTACATCTGCCGAAAAAATTTTTCACACTAAATTATTTTTCTGTTTTTCTTCTTTTAATTCAACTGAATTTCAATGTATTACTATTTTCTCTACTATTTTGATTACTATTTTAAAACAAATGACTCATCCGATACCTGATTAGCAATTCTCATGCGTACATCAAGCAAACAAATCCGGATCTTGAAGCAAATTATTCGGTACTTAGCTTTGACCATCCAGTAGTTGCTCGAGCTCGCCAAGCTTTCCTCGATCAACCAACGATTTCTTCATTATTCTCGTTATTTCTTCCTCTCTTGAATTGCATCCGTCGCTCAACTTGTATGTGCTCACGATATTTCAGGAACTGAATTTTCCGCATAGAACACTTATTTATTACAATATCGGTTCGTTTGGATTTCGTTAGTTTTCCCAGCCTTGACTTTTTCAATTTTCTCTAATGTATTTCTTCTCAATTTCTTGACGAAAGAAAAACTTCACAAATCGGCTGCCACACCAAATTTTTCCAAATTTTTTCCAAGTCCCACCATATTACATATTTCCCCCACCAATAGGCCTACACTAAATTCTTGGTACATTCATAGGACTCTATGATTGCGAATATTAGCTGGTAGAACATTCCTTCAGAAACATTGCGGAACATCTCGACTGTCAGCTATTTGCCAACTGTCAACCGCCGAGACGCCGCTGTTTGGTCAAGTGGGTTTGTTTTTTGTAAGTTTCCATTTATTTGTTATTAATTTTATGTTATACTTTTTTCAGCATCCCACCAGGCGTGGGGACGACCCATACCCTGAGAGGTCTCAAAACACCGGGCGAATTTGAGGTTTAACTTCATCCTCCAATGAAAGAGGATTTCATGAGCAGAAAACGGACTCTTAAATTGGCATGATAGGCACCCAGCGATTTACCTGTGTTACCTGGCCAACCTTTTGCTTAATAGTGGCGTTACAAACTTCGGGGCTAGTTTAGCAGCGAAACGATCCATGGCACAGCTTAAAATATGGTTTCACACCTATGTTTTTTTTTCATATTTAAGAGCGAAAATTGATGAGATTTTCTTCTTTCACATTTGTAATTTCTTTGAATATTTTATAACGCATCTGCAGTACCTTGTACAAAGTTCTTTTATCAAATTTTATTCCTAGAAGCCAGAAGTTTATTTTATGGACCGAAAATATGTGGGAAATCATTATATTTGTTTGACGGTATGCTCACCGATTCCCGAAACAATTGCAGAGAATTAATTTCTTTATTCTTTCAGCGGTTTTTCGAAATCAAACCGAAAATAACCAACAACATCTTCAAATTTCAGAGCTATCATGCCGCACAAACTTTTTACACGTGCAGCTCAAGTACACCTATAATATTTTATAATAACACCCGAGTTCTTCAAGTACTATAAAGCTCTCTTTTTTTATTTTTTTCCAACGTTTTTCATGGAATCTTAGCTATTGGTAGCTTGTTACATGTAAGTTTATCTAAATCTGTCTTCCACAAGCATTTATTTAAATGATAATTCCAATCATAAAATTGTATTTCGTTCTTTTCACATTATCCCTTTTCAAACATTCAAACAAATCTTCAAACTCAACCCGAAAACCCACTCGATGAACTTCTCTACTACATCCACTGATCAAAGCTATTGGCCCCATTGTACAAATCCAATCCTAAGTTGCATTGCAATCAAGCAAAATACAAAAACTGCCACCTGGAATGCATTTATCTTGGTCAAACAGTTATACAGTACGAGCACATCATGTTCGCTCTCTCGTTCGCATATACAGAACCGGCCAAAATACACAACCTTCGTAGATACCACGCATTCTTTGCACTTCTTGCATTGCTGGATTCACGTGGAGTACGTACCACTGGTCGATTGGTATGCATGCATGAGTACTCCAAATCGTACTCCAATTCAGGTGTGGTGTACAATCGAGTAGTTGCACATAAAGTATGCTTGCTTCTTTCAAAAGTAACATTTTACGCGTCAGCCAGCAATGCATGCTTGCTGGATGCATGTGCATTATCATTCGTCGACATTGTCTTCTTCTCGCATAGCTCCCTCTGACCCAATAAACTCGACTGGATGGAATTCGAAAAGAAGTACCTACCTACAGGCAACCAGGCAGTGTTTAATTTTTCGGCTCAACGAAATCTGGGTTAACATTATGATAAATCGGTTCTTTTCTTTGCATTCTACGTCTTGGATACAACAACGGAACGTACTCGTAAATCGAACCGAAATGCCAAGTGACGAATAATGCAATCGAATGCGATTTAATGAAATGGCCCGAAAAAAGTGCATGCAATGCATATTTCCATTGACATGCATGCATGGCTGCAGCGAAGACGTGTTTGATATGGTGCGAATGTTGAAAAAGTGCCGAATTGAAGAACGGGTTAATTTATTGACTTGATTCGATTTCATACTGTCGAGTGATTATGAAATGGACGAGTTATTGCAATGAAGAGGTTCGGCTAGAGGTCGACGAGTTGGAGTGCATTTATGTGGCAGTTGGTATGCGAATGACGTGCCAAACTCTGTTCAATGCATCGAGTACACAGATTGCATGCTGTGATGAACAAATTATTATTGGGGTTTTGGAGAGTGGTTGGAGGGTAATCATTGGGAGGAAGGAGAAGTATACAAGTGAATTGGTTAGAATGTATGTTGGAACTCGATAAAGTGCTGGTTATTGCGTTTAGTTCAGAAATGATGTTTGTTCATATGTGAGCATGAAGTGTGTATTTTGTATTTTTTTGATGACAGTAGTGTGTATTTTGTATTTTTTTGATGACAGTAGTCGAAAGAATTTTATTAACATATTGGTAGTGTGTAATGATTGGCAAGCTAAAATTAAATAGGTTGAAATAACTAGGCTACTGATAGTGATAGGAGGCATGTAAACATTTGAAATATTTTTGCTACATAAATTATTTCGTAGCTATTATTTTATAGTTTCAGCACTAAATCACGAATATGGTCATATTTACATGACAATTAGTTTTTTTGAACTCATACAAAAAGATTATGGATTACAATCCTTGTTACTTTGATCGTGTAAGGCAAAAACTATGAGCGACTTAATAGGTTTGATTTTTCAGTATTTTAAATTTTCGAATTTTCGAGCAAATATTCAAGCAATTGTAAAAGAATATCTCAGCTTGATTTGAAAAAAATGAAACATATTTTTTTTATTGATAAAACCAAACTTTTTGAAAATCATGTTACAAATAGTGCTGGGTCCAGGAGCATTTTTGTAACGAAATTTCAGAATATTTTGTTGAATCATTACTTTATGCAACCGTTTTTGCACTCTATGGTAAAACATAATTGTTAATTGTAGATCCTTGAAGTGCTAAACGATGATGCACAGCATACAAAAGAGCAACAAATTTTATTTTTCTACCAGTACCGAAATAAGAAAAAAAAAACAAATGTTAGCAAAACTGCTGTTTTGTTTTCATATTCATATCTATGATAACACCATTTGTTTCCTATGAAAAATGTGGAATATATTCGAAAGGCTCTTTCATTTTTTGATAAGCATGTCATCATCGAAAAAAAGACTAGAGACAAATTTCGCCACAGCTCTCAATCGCTCAACTTCTGAAAATATAATCAAGCTTCAGATTCGTTCTTTGAGAGTTTAATCACATAGTCTGTGTTTTTAGGACAATTCGATAGTATTCAGTGTGTTTTTATTTTTTTTTAAAGTTTGTTTGATTTTTTTTATTTCAAAGTTGAAGGACCTCTGTCTTGGGCTTTACTTTTAATTGTCATCGGGTTGTATTTCAAATGAATAAAATTAGCCTATGTTTGAATGAAAATATCTTTTTCATACGCTGGCTGAAGCATTGCCTATGTCTTTTGCTTTTTTCCAACAGAAAACCGTTACTGAAATTCACACGCTGCTTCTTCAAGTCCGCTATGAAAAGCACACTTATAATATGGAACAGAGGTCACCACAAAATAAGATGTAGGAAAAGATTCACTTTTTACTAAATTAGTTATTAATTATTAATTAAAGTTAATTAGTAAATGAATTACTAATTAGCTGAATTACATCCTTACTATTTTGCCAAAAAATTTTGCTTAAATTTTAGGGAGCATTTCGTAAAATACAGTTTAACTTGCAACAGCCTTCAAGCATCTTGGAAATTTCAGGCAACATTCGATACTCTCTTGAGATAACATAAAAAATCGAAGGTATACTTTTAAAATTCAAGGAATTGCGTAAGCAGTAGTCGTAACCAGTGATAGCTATTTCCGAAATAATCAAGCTAAAGCTAGAAGCCAAGTCTCAATTTGTGTAGAATAATTTTTGAGCAAATTTAACAAAATTAACTCCCCGGCATTAAGGTTACCAAGAAAATAGACCAAAGTTTTCCAAGTAGAGTTTATTATTTTCATGTCCTCTGAAAAATATCAGTAGAGAAATCTAGAATTCTTTACTCAAATATTAGCCGTTGGGCTCATTTTATTTTCACCTTCTTTCTGTAAAAATTAAGTTATGATCCGCAGCGGGATTTGAACCCACACCAATACGTTCTTTCCAGTCGTTGGATGGAACTGGAAGCTTAGTCTCAGTTGAGACTAGTAATGTCGAGTGAATTTCGTGAAGCAGAATATACATTTTAAATAAATTTATGACTCAAAAGTTATCAAACTAAAGTATTTTTGTTTTCAATAAGCAAACGTTAATTAAATGAACATAAGAAGTTACTTTATACTATACACTACAACTGTTTTTGAGCCTCGGGATTGAAATGGATCGAAACTTCATTCATAATCAATATAAAAAAAATTCTGCGTACCAGAAACGGCGCCTAAGGAGTTCAATGCGTGCTGCTGTTGCAATTTGCTGTTTTTCGCCTATGTTCGCTGTCTGCTATTGAGTTACTAAAATTGCATTTAGTTAAATAGCAGTTTAGAAGGTTTATAAATAACAGGATGCTATTGCTTTTTGTGAATAGCAGTTGAAAAATAGCAGTCTGCTATTTAGCAGTAGTGAAACGTTGTGAAAAAGGAAGTAGTGAAGGATTTTTCTTAACCGCAATATGTCATGAATTGTTGAACTGTCAGGAGCTGTTAAAATATTTCAAAAACAAATTGATTCTGTTGTGCTGTGCAAGTGTTTGAACCAACATTTTTTTGTTCACCATTGGGAAAAAAATTGTGGAGTGTTTCTATTTCGGGAGTATTTAGTATTTGATTTGTAAAGGTACGCTGCGACTGGAAGCTGAAACTAAAAACTTAAACTGAATCTAACTCAATTTCAGAATGGGCCTGAGTATTACCACAAAGCTGCTGCAGTAGAATGCTAAAACTAAAAGCTTTTGCTAAAACTGAAAATTCTGTCAAACTGAGCTTTCATATACTAAAAGTGAGGAATGAACATATTCATTATTAGGTGCGTTTTTTTGCAACCTAGCAGAGCAGGTTAACGTAGGGTTGCAAAAAAACGATCCAGAGCAGAAAATCGCTGTGTTCGAAAATGTTGTTGCATTCGCTGAGCTTTTGCTTAGATTGGTTGTTAAATTAGAATAATCCATAGAAAAAACCTGAATGAAATCTTATATAGATTTTAATCGAAATCAGACATGAAACTTGCATATGAAATAATCTACAATGTAATGTGCATCGAAACACTCAAAACCAGTCAGCAAGCACACTACAAAATTTGATGTGCAATAATTGAAAATTGCAGAGTGCTATGCAAATTCATTCAATTCAAACTGCCGATTTCAGCAGTGGTACGAACCGTTTAGAACACTCTTACTGTTATCAGCACACTCTACATGTAAACCCATAAACTACTACTGCTTAACATTTTTTGATTCAGTGACGCCACAAGTGCAGGATTTTTGTTGTTATATTCAATATGCTTAACAAAATTTGATCTGCTCGGGTGTGCAAAAAAACGCACCTATTTTCAGTTTTGGTTTTGGTGTTTTGGAGTTTGTTTTGTCCTGTAGTATTCTTTTAGTATATTTTTGACATTGACGATTATTTTCCAGAATTATGTTCCCTTTGCAATCGCAAATACACAAGAAAAAATGTTTATGCTCATTTTACAGGTTTTGTGTCTGTCCTATAAGTTTTAGTTTGAGCAACCATCGGCAGCCTTTCGCTTGCTAAGCTAAATCGAGAATGACGTCATTAAGCTTTGCTTACCTTAATACCGAAATAAGTTTCAGTTTAAATTTTTCGTTTCAGCTCCCAGTCGCAGCCTACCTTAAGTGAAATTGTTACCCCATTTTTCGTGCGTGCCTTATACCAGTACTATTTAACAGTGTTTAGGCAAACCCAGGGAGCGCTACGAAGTCCCATTCGGGTCCTTGGATATTAGAGATGAAGGAAATCCTATTTTCATCCGGTTGTCAAACCTCATTTTTCCCCTGATTTAATTAATGTATTTATTTTGATTTAGGTTGGCTCAAACCAGCCCATACTTGAATTAAACCAGGAATTTCACACTCCAGAAATTAGTGCGGAACTTTTTTACTCAAGCAATGGATTCAAAATTTATGAAAATTGTTTAAACATGAAAATAATCCCATGCAAACGGCATTTTAATATGCTTGTTAGGAACCTTTTTACACTTTTTAGGTTAGATATCGTTTTCAACAATTCGCGATGATTTAATAATTTTTACTAATCAGATAAAAAATACCAATTTATTTTTAAATTCAAATATCGTAAAATGATAAGATCAGAATGATGAAAATATTTTTTTTTATTCATTTCTGGATGGATGAAAATATGAATAAGCATTTGAAGTAAGCTAAATTTTTCACATAAATTATATGCATAAAATATGTGAAACATAAAATAAAAGAAAAAATATTACAATCGTAAAGAATGCTTTTTCCTAAGTGCATCAGCCAAATCAAATCAATGGAGCGCTGGTATTATGCCCAATCGCGGACTTTTAAGACAACACAAGAAGTAAATACAGGCATGAGCACGGCGGGATTCGAACTAGAGATGGGAAATAACTGTATACATAAGTAACACGTTCCAACGTTACATTTTCCGACGAGTAACATGTTCCAGTAACATGTTATTTTTGGAACGATATTCCTGTGAGTTATATTGGAACGCACAACGTGTGTTCCAATATAACGCACAGTAACTAATACGTAACGAACGTTCCAAACTGTCTATCAAGTTTACTCAACATCGTGTATTTGTGCGTTCCTGTGCAAATCATCGCCAGTGAAGATAAAAGCACTAAAAATATGAGTTTTTTGTGAGCTGGCGAACAAGTACAATAAAGAGGAGGCCAATTACCGAAACGATTGTCGCATGCTCTTGAGGCCGCTTATGATGTTTCAAGCGTTTCGTTAGGCGTTACTCGTTTTTGATATGAGTAAAGCGTTCCAAAAATAACATGTAGTTTTCAGTAACATGTTCCATTGAGAACATGTTACAGAATTGGAACTATGTTATTTAACGTGTTACGTTAAATAACGCCCAACTCTAATTCGAACCCGCGGGCAGTCGATCGCTGCTAGCGACCCCCATATTTTTTTAGAGAAAGGTTGTTTTTCGAAAACAATAAAACCATAAGAGTAGAAAGATGCAAAAGGACAAAATTTTTAAAAAAATTATGTTTCGGCTATTCGTTTTTACTCTCCTGATTTTAAAATATGACATCAATGAAAATAGAGTCATTAGCTATACACGATTTCATCTCAGAATCTGACGAAAATAAGAATGGTTTTATGGATCTGTAAAAACAGATTTTTAATTTTGAACATATATACATTTTGAAAAATTGTCTTATAATAGATCACACACTGGGCGCAACATTTTAGTTCATTGATTCTTGTGATTTTTTGACAAATTACTTCAATTAGTGCCAGAAAACATACAACAGGATCTATATTTACAGTATGAATGCTTAGATTTGTAATTTGGATCGACCGAGACTACAAAATAGTATCATGAAAATTTATGCTCAAGAAAATAGGGTACATCACTAGAATGCGAGAGTCAATTCTGAATGGATTACGAAAGTAAAATAGTTTTTCTTCCAAAACTGCAGATGGTTTTCAAATTTAAAATATTGCTACTTACGATATAGTTAATTTATTATTTGATGCATACCTGAAACGAAGTTGAAATGAAATTTATTAGATAAATCAAAATTAGAAAAAATTCAAGAAAAATTTCAGAAAAAAAAGCTAAATTACATTATATATCTACAATACTTTATATGTACTTTACTTAAATACTTTATGCATAATTTGAGTGTTTTGAGACCACAAATATGGCTCCTGATTGTATATAAGATTACTAATTTGGGTCCAAATGGTTCATTTACATAAGTGGTGTCGTTCCTCGTTGTGTGCCAGAAGCTATAATTGCAACATATTCACTTTGGTGAAAAAAAAGCATGATTATACCATTTGTCATAAGGGAATTAAAAGTCAGTTTATAGACTATCGATTTAATAATGCTGCCAGTTGAATACATTTCAATTGTTGACATTTGTTGGAAATTTCAACTATATCAAAATGTTAAAATTGACTTTCTCCCTCCACTAGAGTCAAATTGCAGCATTATAAACCACTTTCATTGATTCTATAAAACCACCATTTTTTTAAAAAAAAACTTCAATTAAGATCTCAGCTCACAGCAATCCACTACAATATCCATGGACATGAACAACACAAACATCACACGTTTATACACTTACGTACCAAACAAATTCTCATTCACATGACCATCATATCAAAAACTGTTCAAACTGGTCATGTTCCACAATCATGCTATAGTAATTACAAAACACCTGATTTAATACCGCCATACTGTGTCATGCACTTGTGCTGTTTAGGTACCTACCTACCGCCAACTATCAGCCAAGCCAGATCGCTATCAAAAATTCCCATTCATTGTTATATAAAACAAGAGAGCTCAGGCAGTAACAGCAACACTACAGCAACTACCAAAGTAACCAGCATCATTTCTCGGACACCTGCTCTCTGTACGATGGTTATTGCATCTTGCACTGTTGTCATCTTGTCAGTTATAGAGCAATGGATACTCAAGCCTGTGCACTGATGTAAGTACATTCATACCTTCATAGTAAGTACGACGTAGGTAAACCATCTCTTACATCATTGATCGCACTTTGGGCGCCGCGATCATGCTCAACCAGGTTCAGATGATCAAGGTACTTTACGCCGCCGCATGCACATTGTAGGAGCCCACTATGTAACTAACTACTGCCTTTCGTCCATCCAGCATCATAGTGACTTACAGACAAACCTTTGCTAATTCGATGGTGTCGCTCTTCGTCGAAAGGCGACCAGAAACGCGGGATTTTTGAAGGGAATTAAAACAAAAGCAAAAAAAAACGAGGAACTGAAAGAAAATTACGAATTTTGTCGGTTCATGCAAAAGATTTGACTTGGAACAAAAGATAAACAAGTTGTAGCGCGAGCGTGCATCTATATCTGAATGAATGGATGCTATTGTTGGGCTGAAATAAGTGAATGGAAGTTACTCGGATGGCGTTGCCGGTGAAAAATTGCATAACCGACAATGGACATAATCGTTGTGATGCATGAAGAATAGTTTTATGCACAGGTGATCATGATGCGCTTTGTTGTTTGAAAATGGGTCGGATGCTTGCAGAATAGATGACTGGAAATTGTGAGGATAATTGTTGTACTGGTTGTTCGTAATTTGGGAAGAGATGACGAAATTGCTCTAGATTTTGATGGGAACACTCTAGATTGGCCTTAATTTTGGGGGGAAGCAAAGTTGCTGCCAATGATAAACAGTACTAACTTGGCTAGTTTCTAAAACTATGGTCAAAATTCTTTTTTGTAATAAAAAGCATGCCTCGTTTTCCGGCCAAATTGTTTCCTCATTTTCCAAGTTCGTACTTTACAATATGAAAAATCAAAGCGAAAACCAGCCATTAGCCAACAAAGACCGAACAATCGAATCATAAATAAGTTATTGAACGACACTATTCATAAATATGTCCGGCAATAGATTTATTCAATCCAATTAAGTGGTTGATTTTAACAGTTTTGTTGGGGGCGTTCAACTTAGACACTGTCAACTGCTTAACGCAATCCAAGTGCTAATTATCCCATTTCAAAGTACGTACACACCCACTTGATGTCGTCACCAAACAACTGTGGTGGCATAGTTCTATCAAAGTGTCAACGCCAGCTTTCCTGGTCCTGGGACCAATATGCATAAGTATTGCATCGTCGCTTGTATCGAAAGTGTGCCAATCTACATAGGTGTAGTATAAGTGTCGTTGAAATGAAGTTTCTCGTCTTAATTTGCGTTTTTCTGCCATAAAGTCAAGTCAAGTTGATTCTTCTGGTTTACGCCAAGTGAACATATGTGTGGGCTTGTACGTAAGAAAATTCAACTTTGTAATTTAATGAGTGTGTACTTGTTGCAGTGGATATTTCCCTTTTCGGTTTTTGGGGTTTATCTACTTTTGGGATAAGTTTACATAAGATGCAGTCGGTAGAAGTGAGACTGGTTCGGTGTCGGATTTCATAATGGATGTGGCTTGTGGTGATGAAATTTAACAGTTGATTGAATTCTGGGATTTCTTCTATTTGTGTGAAAACTGTATCTGAGAGATTTTTAATAAACAAAAATAATAAAAGATGAGATTTTTTATTCTTGAACTATCAATTTTTTCTGAAAAATGGTGTTCAAATCAAAGTATCGCAAAATGAAAAAGCAATTCAACTAAAAAGCTGCCAAATTTCATAATATACAGAACAAGTATTTTGACTTTAACTTCAAATAATAATCTTGAAAAAAGTTGACGTTGAATATTACAAATTAAAATAATTGATCATCTTGCAGTTTGTAATCGAAAAAATTATGAGCTGTGAGGAGAAAGCCAGTAGAAAAATAATGATTTATAAATGTTTTGAAGAATAGTTGATGCAAGAAAAATTTTAGTTTAGCAAATTTTCAGGAGTTTTCAGGAGCAATTGAGCTTTTACTAGCGTTTTCTTGATATTGAGCATCAAAATGTCTAGCAATTTAAATCAATACGATTTTAACATGCATTGGTGAATAGCATTTCCACATGATTTATTGTATCGAAAAACCAACCAAGTCATTTCTTCTCGGCGTTGCTTTGCAACAGCTGATACTCTACTTGTCTCTGGTCAACAGCATCTAGTTAAACAAATTATCTTAAAAAGGGCACGAACTAAAGAGGCGATAACAAATAATAACAAATAAAAACAAAGTTAGAATGTAGACGCAAAAACAATCTTAAATAAAATTATATGAAACAAAATCAATGAAAGGTTAAGTAAAAAATTGATTTAAATAACATAATTATAAAAAAAATTAAAATTTTCATAAAAAAGGAACAAAAATGTAAGAAAAATTATGCTCATCAAACTTATGCCCGCAAAAATGTAGAAAAATATTTACTTACTGAAAATATGTATCATGATTGGTTCAAAAAATAGTTTTATGGTTTTTTGAGCAATATATTATATGCATATAAAAAACTTTAAGTAATAAAAAATCACTCATTTCTTGGACATCATTCACTGGTTATCGTCAATTCCTTGCAGCATTTCTTTATTTCAAGCCAAATTTACTGAACAAGTAAGGATGAATCAAATGGTAGATTGAGGAAACTTATAAGTTTAAAATAAAATGTACAAAAAACATTCATGGGAGGAGACACTACTTTGATGAGCAATAACAGTTGCATACATGCGACAGTCACTTGGCGATAAAATCAAATGCACTTAAACAGACAAAAATAACAAATCATAACCATCCGCACATAGAAAATTCGTTCAATAATATATTGTGTTCTATTTACATACAAAGTTTGAATAATAGCACAGAAGTTCCTGCTTAGAGCAGTAGAGAATCAACATAAAAAAATTTAATAAATTGAAAAAGACAGCAACTTCAGAAGAAAAAACAAAAGAAAAGTAAGCATAGTTTTAATTTTTGAAGGCTGCAATGAAATTGTTTACACAAAAGAGATAAGTTCGATTTGTTTCGGAAATAAATGTTGATATAATAATTATATATTATTTTTAAAAAAATTTCTTTACATTCCGCTTCATCAATCTTATGTTTTTCATTGGTCTCGAAGTTTGCTAGTTTTTGGTAGACTGATAGGCAGATAGATAGACAGTCAAATAGAAAAATTTACCAAGGGTTAATTTTTTTATGTATTCTCATTAGTCCAGAGCCTCGTCGTCTAAAAAGATAGGTACATAGCGTCAAATACGGTAGTTCTGATTTTTTGGTTAGTTTTTTTATGATGTTGCCACTAAGCATAACCTTATTTTGTGACCTCGACCGTCGAATGCAACCTTGTCAAAATCGAAAAAAATGAGTAGTTTTTGATGTTTTTTTTTTAGTTTTTGCCAAGTTGTACATAAAAGACTTATCTTATGATAATATCTATGCAGTAATTTTTTAATTTTATTGAATTTGCTAAAATTTGAAATCAGAATCGTCTCTGTAGACCCAATGGTTTCCAATATACAGCCTTTGAAAGTTTATCGACTTTTTTAAATTTTATAATTTTTAGCAATAAATTATATTAAATAATAATTTCAGTTGCCGATTGAATGCTGAATGAAGAACAAAGAGCTTTGAGCGTTTTCGAAAAGCCAAATCACACTCATATCCAGAGATTATTTTTGATGAGAAGACTATAGCGCAGGTTCCTCAAGAGAAGTTCTTGTGAAACAAGCAAAACAAAAATCCTTTCACCAACCTGCTGGCGACAAAAATTGGAATTAACAACATTCAAGTGCTTCAAGCAGAGGAAGATGCTGATAGACTCATCATTACTACAGCTGTCTCTGTTACGTAGACCTACGATGTAGTAATATTCGTTGGTGAGGACATGGACTTGTTGATCATTCTAGCAGAAATTGCAGACTAACATGAGTTTTTTTTTCAAGAAATGTGGATGAGGAAAATCATCAGATGTCGTGTATTCCAGCACAATCTCCTCAAAGTCTTCATTGAAATCAGAGATGTTCCTTTTCATCCATGCCTTTAGTGGTAGTGACTCGACATCCTGTTTCTTTAGTCAAGGGAAGAAGCAAAAGATGGTAATTGTCGAAAGAAATTTGGATCTTAAATAGAAAGTCTCAATTTTTCTCAATGCCACCTCTACACCTTATGAGATAGCATCAGTAAGAGAACGAATAGCAGTTGCCCTGTTCGGAGGCAACCCAAACACCCACAACCTTAATGAGCTGCGGTACCAGCTATTTGCGAGGGTAGCGGCAAAAACCAGTTTTAATCTGGCTAAGCTACCTCCTTCACGAGATGCTGCTTGACCTACTATCAGGTACAAATTGTTCTTGAATTCCGTTCATTTATAGAAAACGTTTGTTTTATAATTTTCTGTGTGACTATAACCCTTTTACACGTGCAGACGTGGTTGGGAGTCACACTGAACCCGTTCTCCGGGGGGTTGATATTCACGTCACGAGGCCTCAGTCCTAAAATTATGACGAGAGAAGCAGTCCCACAACACCTTTTACGGATGATTTCGTGTGGCTGCAATAAATCTTATGGGAATGTGTGCAGCCGCAGAAAGGACGGGGTGAAATGCTTGTCAGTCTGCAAGCACTGCAGCTGGGGTTCCTGTGACAATGTGCAAGATGCCGAACTAGAATAAGACTTCCAGGGGGTATTTAACGAATTAAATAGTCTTACAGGGTGAAAATGCACTTAGAAGGAGAAAATGTTCATTTTATTTTATCATAAACCAAGTCCTTTATGGTACAAATTGACAATAACTAAATAACTTTGAACAATTCTCTAATTTTGCCGATTTTCGCAAGGTTTGATGTATAAGGCTACTGTATTATATTGAACAGTTCTATGTTTTAAGTGACCTACAATGTAAGGGACTATGCATACTTTGATTTAAGTTTGAAGCTGTAGCTATTCATTAATTAATAATTATTTTGACTATTTTTTTCTACTAAAAACTATTTAACTGTTAATCTGCTCTGTTTAAGTATTACCTTTCCAATAAAAAAGCACATGCACTTTCGATCAACAGGATGGATCTAGTCTAAATTTTCTTTTAACTTAAAAATTAATTTTCCTCTAATTTAATTTTTTTTTTTTTTTTTTTATAACATTCTATTTATTCAATGTATCTTACTACAAAGTAAATAACATCTCGTTTACAAATCTTACACACTAAATATAACTAAGCTTGGTCCTCGCTACCAATGTTTTGAGGACCTTCGTTTTAACAGAGGTTGCCATTAACACCAAATAAAAACAAGAAGTAGAAGAAAAAGGAAAAAAATTATTGAGTTAACCCATATATAGTACTAAGTTTTGGATTATAATTCAACTAGGTTTGATAATATTAAAGTCTCCTCTTTTTAAGCCGTCGATGTCTGTACGGTTCAGCTATTAGTTTAGCTACCAGCTGGTTGGGGTGTTTCCGTAGCCTATCCTTATATCGTATGTCAAGCTCTTCCATAACATCTACCACGGGTGGGATCTCCAGATCTCTGCTGATGACTTCGTTTTTCACATAGTATGGGGCCGCTGTAATTATTCTCAGAACTCGCATCTGGGCTCTTTGAATCTTCTTAATGTTCGTCTTGGATGCTGTCTTCCAGAGCTGAACGGCGTAGGTCCATATGGGCTTGATGACTGCTATATATAGCAAGCGTTTATATTGCAGTTCCAAAGCCGAGAATCTGCCCAACAGCCAGTATAGTGATCTGGCTTTATTTCGTATCTGTTGGCATTTTGCTTCAATGTGTGTGCTCCATGTTAGCCTCTTGTCCAGATGCACTCCTAAGTACTTAACTGATTCCTGATGCGGAATGGCTACATTATTCAGTTTGATGGGAGCAGTGTTGCCTCTTCTTAGTGAAAATGTGACATGAACGCATTTCGGTTCACTGAGTCTTATTCTCCATTCATTCATCCATGCCTGAATGTTGATAAGGTGCTCTTCGAGATCTCTTGACGCGATCACTGGACTCTTATGGGCGTAAAGGATTGCTGTGTCGTCGGCGAATGTTGCTGTCATGATGTATTTGCCCAACGGGAGATCTGTAGTGAAGATTGAGTACAACAGAGGCCCTAGAACGCTCCCTTGAGGAACTCCTGCTTTTATTTTCCTCACATCTGATATTGCGTCTCTATGTCGAACTGCGAATGTCCTATCACACAAGTAGGAATCCAGAATATTATGACATGGCTGAGGGAGATATAGCTTGATTTTGTGCTTAAGCCCTTCGATCCATACTTTATCGAACGCTTGTGCGACATCAAGGAAGACTGCCGAGCAGTATTTTCCGTCTTCAAATGCCTTCCTGATATATACAGCCACTCGGTGCACTTGTTCTACGGTGCTATGATCTCTTCGAAATCCGAATTGGTGGTCTGGCAGTATCCGATCGTTTTCCAATGAGCTTCTTAATTTGGCAAGTAGAAGCTTTTCAAATAGTTTCGACATGCAGGAGGTGAGACTAATTGGTCGGTAGGAAGCTATTAGGTTCAATCCTTTCCTGGTTTAGGTATCATTATGATCTGGGATATTTTCCAGACATTCGGGAAATATCCTATTCTTAACATGCTGTTGAAGAGCCATAATAGATACAAAACGGCGCAACCTGGGAGTTGTTTTAACATAGGTCCATTGATTTTGTCTGGTCCTGGTGATTTTTTGTTGTTGATGTCCTTCCCAATGGATGACAATAGCTCATTGTGACTCAATTTAAACGGCTTTTCACTAGCTAGTTGGACTGCTGGAGGGTTGTAGATTGGCGCTACACCATAATTCGGAGTGAATACTTTCTCCAAATGATCTGCATACACTTTTGCTTTGGCTTCACTTGATTTAGCCCATTCCCCATTGGGCATGCGCAACGGATAATCTTGTATTATCGGGCGCGTGAGTCTCCTTGCTGCTTTCCATAGAGAGTAGTTGGACTCCTCATTCGGTGATAGTTGCTCTAAATAAGTCGTGATTTCCTTGGTTTTGCGCAATTTGAGGAGGTTTCTGAGTTCTTTAGTAGCTTCTTTAAGCGCATTCTTCGTTTCGGGTGATCTATGTACAATCCACCTTCTTCTTGCTTCCCTCTTTTTCTTGAGGACTGCAATGACATCATCAGGGGTGTAAACCACATCAGGTGTATTTTCCGGTGTGGCTACTTCTGCCGCCTTTACCATTACTTCGCCAAGTGAGCAAGCTGCTTTTTCTATGTCAACAGGAGTTTTAAGCGCTACGTCTAAGTTTAAATGGGAGCTAATATACATTTTATATGCTTTCCAGTTGGTGCGCCTGTTCGTCAAATTTGAATTATAGGTATTATTTGCAGGATTGCCGTAGACAGTGAATTCCACTGGAGAGTGGTCCGATGAAAGATCAGCCCCTGTGTTTGTAGTGATGTGATGTGCAGCAAATCCTTTAGAGAGCCCGAAATCAATTAGGTCAGGGATCTTTCGTCTGTCTGTTGGCCAGTAGGTTGGCTTTCCAGGTGAGCATACTTTGAGATGTGAGCTTTGTATGGCGTTGTACAGTTGTCTTCCCTTTGGCGTGATGAGTCGTGAGCCCCAGTGGATGTGCTTGGCATTGTAGTCTCCAGCTATTAGAAATTTATTACCCAGCTGTTTAAATAAATTGATGAATTCCTCGGACGTAGTAGAGTACTTAGGAGGGCAGTAAATTGAAGCAAATGTTATTTGCTGATGGTTGCTCGTGATTACGATTGAAGTAATTTGCATGTTCACTTTTGCTATGTTCAGTAGATGATGATGCTTGATCTTGCTCTTTATTAGGATACCAGTACCACCATGGGCTCTATCATCAGGATGAGGTGTACTGTAGAAAGTGTATCCCAATATCTTGAAGTTGTTTTTTGAAGTGATGTGTGTTTCAGATATGAGAAGAATATCTATAGAGTTCATTTTGAGGTACTGCTCTATCTCCAGTTTATTATGGATTACTCCGTTTGCATTCCATGAGCTGACCTTATATTGATTCATGGTTTATTGAGCAAGTGTTGTATAAGAAGATTTTGATTTCTAATGAGGTCTTGCATCATGCTTTGCATCGTATTCATGAACTTTTCCATACTGCTTATTAAAGTATGCAGTCCCTGAGGAGAGACAAGTGTCGATTCCCCTGATTTTTCGACTACTTGGTTGGTATTGTTCGCTCCTCTGACTATATTTGCAAAGGAAGTAGCACCTGCAGTCCAGGCAGGAGTCCGGGAAATATCCTGAGGTTGTTGGTTGAGTGGTACATATTTTCCACTTCTGATGGCTGACTGTTGATTGACGCTGTTCAAATTTGTTTTATAGTGCTTAAACACCAAACAACCCCTGTAGTTAGCGGTATGGTTTTCTCCACAATTATTGCAGAGTTTTGATTCCGGCTTTTTCGGCTTGTTGCAGTTTTTGGAGTGATGACGGTCTCCACATACAACGCAAATCGTCGGCAGTCTACAATAAGATTTGGTATGACCGTACTCTTGGCAGTTGTGACACTGAGGAGGTCCATTCCTCTTTAATGGTTCTTCTACCTTAATCTTTCTACTAAGAACATACTGTACATTATATATAGGGTGTACAGCACCTTTTTTCAATTTTGTAGACTCAGGCTCTAATTCAACCTTGAACATCGGTTGAGGTTTCTTTTCCCTGTTCAAGATGTTAAAAACATGCTTCACCTTGAAGTTTTGCCTCTCAAGATCAGCCTTTATTTCGTCGGTCGGTACTTCATAATCGATTCCTTTCAGGACCACCATTAACCCTCTACTTTTCTTCATCTGGAAAGTGTAGAAGGGTTTGTTTTGAGCTTCTAGGTAAGATTGAATTTTCCTAAAATCATCTTCATTTTGAGTTTGGATTTTTGATTCATCCAATTGTTCTTTCTTCATGCCGGTGACGTGGAATCGATCGCCAATAATGGCTTTAATGGATTCAATCAGTTTGTTGGTAGCTCTCTCGCGTATATAAATAGGCGGCGGCTTTGTCTGCTTAATACTTTCCGACCCAGACTGCTTTTCATTCTCCTCTAGCGTAGACAGAATCTCGAATCGATTCTGCGTTTTGATTGGCGGCAACTTTGCAAATTTCGCAATACTCTGCTGAGGTGGCGAGCTCGGGTTACGTCCCCTTTTCCTCGTAATGAACTCGTACTTCTGCTTTCCCGATGGGATGTAATTATGTGCACTCACAGCGACGTCCGTTAGGATTTTTTCATTGGCTGTGGCCAGTTTTTCATTTTTGTTTGGCGTCAGATCATAATCAACATCACCTGAGGACGGTCGTTTTATTGAGTTAATGGCCGTGCAATCGCCAATACATGATGGTTCTGATTCCCCTTTCGGGTTGGTTTTGGGGGGAGTTCTTCTCAGAGGCATCCCGTTTGCATATATTTTTTAGCAATTTACACTTGCACTAGATTCGCACTGGCTGCCGAGTCGAGCGCGCTGCTACTAGTCCACAACGGATTTAGCTGTTTATAATTGCTTTTATTCAATAATGCGATCCCGATTCACTGTTATAAACTGTTCTGGTAATTAAACTGCTCTGGCACTTATCGACACTCGCAAAAGTTGCAAAAATTCAAACGCGTAACATACATGAGAGTTTCGAAACACGTCCACTCACTGCGACGATTTGATTTATAAATTCATTAAATATCGTTAGTTTGCACACAGTGGCGAATTTGTTCACTGAAGTAAAGGACGTGATAAAAAGTCTCGTAAGGTTTTTAAGGCGATGGATTGATTGATTTGAACAAGGTTAGGTGAATGGAGCAGATTTGGCAATGGAGCAGATTTGGTAAATGAAAAACTTTAGAATAGAAGGCTTAATCGAAGAGGACGTCGGAAATCAGTATAGTAGCTTAGTAGATTAAAGTAGAGGTGAAAGGAATAGCTTATTAGCAGCAATTTTTGATGCCTACCGGTAGTCGGGATGTTGGCCTACACTCAGGTTGAATAAACGTAAATGTTGCTTGAAATAGTGATATCAATCAAGTTGTAGCTAAATATGTATGCAAGTTATGGAGGTCCAGAAAATGATGAAGTGAATAAGCAATGTGTCTTAGGTAAGGGCTCGGAATAATTTACATGCTGTTAACGCACCTGAGCTAGTGTAGTAGAGACTTTGTCAGGTATTACTAGGTACTACAATGGAGAGGTGCCAGAGAATGTATCCGATATGATTGTCTCTGTCAGGTCATACCGGTTGCTGATTCCACCCGAGAATCAATTATATCGGTAGCACTTGAGGCATAGTTCATCCTTACTCTACAAATAGAATAAACCTACCACTTGATGTCAGCGCTTCAGGGAGTTTTGTGCTGGCTGTGATTTAGAGGCAATTTAGTATGGAAATCTCTCTATAAAATGGGAAGATGTGTTTGCCAAATCACAATCTAAACTTCCAGACATGAATAAACAAACTCATGCCTGACCAAAGTTTCGGAGTAATATCAAATAAGGAAAATCATATGTATTACTGATAACTTTTTTTCAGTAATCTTTGTCTTTCATGCCCTATTTTCCTATTTTAATCCCATTGGATCCTAATGATTGCTAATTTTACGCTGCTTTGTTCAAACTAACGCTATTTGCACAGTAACTAAGCTGAAATCTCTTAAATTACAAGAAAGTTTTGAGAGGATCATTTCAATTGATCGGGACTTCACAGTAAAATTTCGTGACTTTAAAAAAAAATTAATATTTTCAATGCAAGTGACGTTTAATTGATATAGTTTATTTAACTTTCAACTACATGGATATGCTGGACAAATATGTTGGAAATACAAATGCATAAAATACATTGTATGTAAATAGCAAATAAATAAACAAAAATAAATGAATAACTACATAATCAATATTTAGATAAAATAAATGCCAACAAATGCTATCATAATTTACTTTATTTGAAAAAATTTTTGGCTCAAATAAAAGAATAAATAAAAACACAAATAAAAAGCATCTAAATAAAAAAATAGGTTTACAATCATTAGTGGAATAAAAATAGGATAAAAAAATTAATATAATATTTTACTTTGTCAACCACTTAAATATTCCAAAATATAGATTCTGAAATAAGTAAAAAATAATAAAAATCTTCCACAGCTGTAAAGCGAACCAAGCTGAGCGTGTCTCATCTTAAAAGCTCGCATCAATTTCACATAAATTCATAAAGATAAGGAGAAGAAGAAGAAACAAGGAAAAAAGAAATAAGTAGCAGAACGAAAACATAAAGAACTAAGAAAAAATGTAAAGAACGAAAAAAATTAATAAAAAGAAATAAGAAGAAAATAAGGGAGTGATCACATAAAATATAAGTGCGACCAAAGAAAATTAACAGAAATGGAAAGAAGAAGCAATTCTGGTTGGGTCTAGGGATTGAAGCTGGTAGAGAGTTTCATTCACAAATTTACAATCAGCATGAATACGAGCGTGGAGTGATAATGTGGGCGACTCATTTTACCTCTGATTTAAATAGGGGCCCACTACACTCCATGAGAAAAAAGAAGATGAGAAAATAAATGAAAAATGAGGAAAAAAAGAAACCAGGCGACAGATATACAAACAAGAGAAAGAATATAAAAAAGTGAACAAAATATGAACAATCGAAAAATGAAAATATAAAAGAAGAATACCGTGAGGCAAATTATGAAAAATACGAAAAAATTTAATTTCGAATGGAGAAACAGACTTTTCAATACTAATAAATATTTTAGAATATTATCCTCATCAAATTCAGATCGAATTGCCGAATTGAAAACAAAATAAAATTGGGACACAATTAAATATCGTGAAATGACTTGGCAATAAAGTGAAATAATAATGAAAAATGATTTTTTGTTTGGTGAGAATATATTTTATGTAGAATTTTGTTATCTGTGTGTACTAGTAGTAGAGAATTCAATCATGAATTTGAAGATATAATACTTTGCATGATATAAAAGTAAATAATTTTTTTTTAATTCTTTCTTACATAAAATATAAGCAGAACAAACATCGTTTTAATCTAATCGTTTGATTTGCTGAATGTTCAAAGACTCTCCACTGAAACCTGTAGTTCTTTTCGCATAAAAACATTAATATTCCATACTATTCGCAGACTACGTCTCCATCGCAAAATCAGTATTCAAGTCACAATCCAGTCAACATAAACACCAGTTACGCTATCGCATTAGAATGAATGGTCTCAGCAATTTCGTTGATTGGTTAAGTCAATTTGATTGCTTTTCAACTGGATAGCTTCGATCCATAGCGAAAATTCGAAATTACACAATCAATCGCATAATCAGCCAAAATGAACTCCAGTCAATAAATTTGCGATCGCAACGATCATCACCGGTCGCAACGGCAACGATAACGATTTGCATTCATCGAGTTTTGTCAAGTGAATTAGTGAAAAGGTTACTTGCTAAGTCACATACCATAGTTACACAGTCTGATGGAGGCATAGAGGATGGTAGTTGAGTGAATACATGTTCTACGCAGAAGAATATGTTGATGAGAAGGTTATTTATTGACAGTTTTTTACTTTAATATGCTGAAGTAGTCAAAGCTTTTAATTAAATTGTGTCCGGGTGCTGATTAAATATTAGATAAAAATTGAATTTAATTTAACGGAAAATACAAATAAGAACTACGTTTTAAATTTTATTAAACATACCCAGAGATATTCATTTACTTAATTTTTCACAAGAATTCTCTCTTTTTGTCTGTCTTTTGCCTATTTTTATTGTCTTATGAAAATATTGAACAAATAGATGATAATTCTACAATCATCTAAATTTTTATTGCTTCGTTGAAATTTCTTTTAAATATTTAAGTTCAATATTTATTCACCATAGCTTGAGAATGCTTATTAGGTGTATACTTCTTATTATATTTTTGAATGGCCAACGAAGTCGAAGATGAGAATTATGGAAGTGTTGACATAACTGCATCTTTTTGATATTTGCCCAAGAAAAATATCGCTGGGTAGATTACGTTGAATTTCCGAGTAACTTAAGTTTTGACATGAAAATAAAGTGAATATTTGACGTTGAAAGCAAATTAAACTGGATATTTTGTCAGTATGTGGTGCATGAATTTGTATTTTGTGTATTGTATTTTTTCCATCTACAATTATACGTATCAAGTTTTTATCAATTTAATTTACAAGGAATATTTACATTCATAATTACTTTATCATTCGTCGGAAAGGGTTGTTTTTTTTCTTATTTACACAACTTATTTAGTCTTATCACTCAATTTATCTGTACGAGCTGTTAAAAACGAGCACCATTAGCTTTATTCAACATCCGGAACTGGTTTTCTCTATTCATTCCGTTTCTTTTCACTCACCTATCTTCCAAACTCATAAATATTCCTCCGAAAACGCATCCAGTATCTTATCGCGCACGTGTACTTATCCAAACACCCCATGAAGCATTTAAGCAGATTCATTTCTGTTGCACAGATCCATTTCATATCAACAAAGATTATAGCTGAGTGTATTTGCTTCAGCAGTTTATCTTGAAAGATACATCGTACTGATACACTTTGTTGCATTCGTTTAACATTGCAACTGCAACAAGCATGCGTTTATTCTTCCTGAGGTCAAAACATTTTCCATATCAACATCTTCGAACTAACCATCCCACTCCATCCCCTTCACCGCCTTGTGGATCATCTTCACCAAAATAGGCAAACACATACGATCTGTTTGTTTTACAGTATTCTGCATACAAAACTATCAAAAATCTATAGATACGACAGAGAACAAACGCATTTTTTCGTGTTAGTGTGTGAATCTGGTTGCAAAATCTAGGCCAACATGGTCAAACACCAGATCCAAGTATCTTTCAAATAGAATGAAAATTCAAAATAAACGATCTGTTCATCGGAAATTACAAGAAACCTAGCCATGATCGCTTTGCTGCTTCTTACTGCAATATCGGTTGGAATTCTACGGATGGATGGAACAAACTGTAAATATCTACTTTCACAGCCTACACCGCACATAATATTCATGTTCTTTTCGAGATTCTTGTTCGAGATGCATTTCGTACAGAGTTGAATAAAATTCTAGGTGGCGAGCGTACTTACACAAGTGCGTGTGCGGTTAGATTCGAGAGAGTGAGGAAGATAGTACAGACAGGTACTTCGTAGTATGTATCTAGATATTTTGTTCGGATTGAAGATACTTGCTTACATATCCGTTGTTCAGCTAAAAGTATTTTTGGTTTACCGATATGTTTGTACAATAAGTTTCCATTCAGAGTTGTTTTGGTATTTATTTCGCGGTTTCATTGCACACCGTTTTGTTTGCATTTTGTTGTTTGCAAAGTTTTTTTTTATTTAGAAAAAAGTTTTTGTGATCGTATAGGGGAGATGAAGGGATTTTTGAAAGTTTATTTTTTTATTTATTAATCCCTTGCGCTACAGATACAATTTCAATTACAGCGTCAAATAAGCAAAAAAAGAAGAAGAATGAAACATAAAAAAGAAAAGATATAACAAAAATTATTGAATAATTTGAAAACTAAAATTAGGACTAAGGTAAATAGCAATTCAAGGTAACATTTTCAATACAGGCTTGAATTGTGGAAAAGATTGCGGGAGAGGACCAAGCTTAAGGCCATTATGCGTTCTGGGTGGACGGAGCAAAGGTGAATTGAAATAGACTTCCGTACGTGCGAACAGTCGACTAGGACGACTAAACCAAGATCCGACAAAAAATGCATTGGCAAAGTTTGAAGAGAAAACACTCATCGAGGAACAATCTCCGAGATTGCAACGAGAACATACAAAGGAGGGAAAGACGAGAGAAGTAGGGACAATAGGGTATATTGAATTTGAAAAGAAGCGAGCGAGTGAACCTGCGCTGAACAGATTCAATGGCGTCAGATAAATACTGAAAGCGCAGAGACCAGATTTGGTACGCCTAGTCTAGAATACTGCGTACTAAGGAGACAAATAAATCAATACAGGAGGAAATGGTGGTAAAAATATACGAAGAACGTAATACAAATCCAGCAATCCTAGAGGCTCTGGACGTCATATTCAAGACATGAACATCAAATCTTAATTTTGAGTCAAAAAAAACACCCAGGTCTCTAAAATGCTGGACAACTGACAGGGAAATACCAGACAAAGAATAAGAGAACACATGTGGAGTATTTTTATATGCGGCTGACATCTGATGGCATTTCAAAATTTTCAAAGGCAAGAAGTTGTCTTGACACCAAAAATTAAGAGCAAACAAGTCAGCTTGCATTTGATGAAAATCGTTCGCAGACTTGATTGCTCTGTATAATTTTAAGTCATCCGCATATAAAAGACAGGGAGAATTGATAACAGAAGGAAGATCATTGATGAACAAGATAAAAAGTAAGGCACCTAGGATAGAACCTTGAGGAACTCCGGATAAAGGAAATATAGGAAAGGAAATGAAACCATTCAAAGTAACTCTGCAGGGACGACTATGAAGATAAGAGGAAAACCAGGAGAAGAGGGGACCAAAAACCTCGAAACCATTAAGTTTAAGGAGCAGCAGGTTATGGTTCACAGAATCAAAAGTCTTCGAAAAGTCTGTGTAAATTACATCAACTTGACATTGACAATCAAAATCAAAGGCTACAAAATTAGTGAACTCAATAAGGTTGGTCGATGTAGAGTGACCCTTGATGAAACCGTGCTGCTCAGGAGCAAGTAAGGGCTGTAGAGAAGGATAAATTCTATTGTAGACAAGACGTTCAAGGATTTTACTGAAACAGCAGAGGAAGGATATAGGACGATAATTGGAAACAACGGAAGGATCACCACATTTGAAGATTGGGAAATTATTGGCGGATTTCCATAAAGAAGGGAATACACCAGATGTAAGCCTAATGTTGAAAAGGATAGCTAAAAGAATACAGAGCGAGGATGAGAGGGATTTAACAAGGATATTAGGAATACCATCAGCTCAAGAATTGGCATTAGAATTTAAGGCATCCAAAAAAAATTTAAACTTCTAAAGGATTAGTACTTAACATCGATAATTCAGGATAGGTACGGGAGACAGTGGGAGCTACCGAGGTATTCAGTGGGTTTTTTTAAAGGAGGAGGAAAAAAGGCAGCAAACAAATCACAAATAGCCTGAGGAGTGGAAGCAGTAACATGATCAAGAGACATAGAATCAGGAACTGAAGAATTGGATTTGAGGGAACGGTTGCAGGACCAAAAGGATTTAGATTGATTAGAACAGATTGAAGCGTTGATGTTCGAAAAGTAATCACGCATTGCCTGCTAGAGAATTTTTTTAGCGTCAGAACGCAAACTACGGAATTCCTGAAGGTCAGTGGGTGAATTCGTCTTCTTCAGCTTTTCACGAGCTTTTTCCTCAGCTTTGAGAGCACTAGAGACTTTCAATGTGAACCTAGGAACATCATTAGGTTTGAGAGGACGTTTAATGGTAGTAAAACGAAAGATAAGGTTAGAAAAGGAACAGCAGAACTTGGACAATGCACAATCAATATCCCATCCTTTGCAAAATTAAAACCAATTGATTAGATTGATTTCAGAGGGTATTTTTTGAAAGAATTGTAACGCTGAAAAGAAGGACATTTATTCCTTACCTGGAAGTTGAGGTCAACATCAAGCAGGAGAAGAGGGTGAATAGGATCAGGTTGCACATATGCAAAAGGAACAGGAGAAAGAGAAAGGGAATCTAAGGGAACGCTAGTAAGGACTTAATCGAGGATTCTGTTATTACGAAGGTAGTTAATTTGGGAACAAGCACAAAGCAAAAGAAAGGAAGAAATCGCAACAGAGAGGTGGTTGTAGGATATTAAACGGAGAGTATTGGTATCCCACTCCACCGTGGGCATGTTGAAGTCTCCTAAAATTAGGAGGGGAGTTGAAGGAATAGATAGATTATTGGAGTAGATTGCGGAATGATTTAAAATCGTTGAAATCCCTCACCATTAAAAAATATTAACTTTAATATAAACATGGGAGCCTGAACAACCAAGCGAGTAGATCACAAGCTGTTGCCGCGGGTGGTCTCCGGTTCAAATCTAGTCACACACTTTGCTTCGAATTAACCTAGCTTAAAAACGATAAATGAGCCAAACAAGTGGTAATGAGAGGTGTGGAAGTTATAGTTACATGAATGAGGTATCTACCAAGTTCGACCTTTAGACCCGATAAACATTGTAAAGGCACTTCTTTGCTGAGCCATATAACGAAAGTCATAAGCGAAGAGTCATATACAAACGAGCAAAACAGAGAAAATTCATTGAAAGTAAGAGGTTCAACCAGCAAACAACTACATCTAGGCTTCAAAATTGTCCTAGAATGCCGGCGAATAATTAATTACCGGCGAAGAGAAGAAAATGATCACATCCTGAACGGAAGCAGTCCTGATCAGATTTGGCGAACGGCTGCACTTAGTATAAGAAAATGGAAAAGTGGCACCTTGATAACTATTATTTCCAAGAGCTGAGTGGTGCAGCGTTACTTCTGGGCAAATTCACTTAGTTTCAAAATTTATTGTGGCATTATCGGCGAATGTCTAGGAACATGACTGTACATGCCGATACATTAGAAGTAGTTTAAAAATGATTCCCAAGCTTTAATAAAAATGAATTCTCTGGTAGTTTTCACAAAATTCAAATAACTCAAGCTAATCTTTGGAGTAGGACTCAATTCAAGTACATTCGGAGATATTTATGCTACTAAAAAGATTCCAGCCAAGCCCTCAGCTTTAAAATTCACATCTTCGATTAGCAATTAAAAAATAATTGAAACAATTAATAAAAGTTAATAATTAAAAATTTATCTCAACAAATTTTGAAAATTATAGATAAAAATGATCACATCAAACGAAAAAATTAGGAACGAAAGTTTTGCGCCCAGTGTGGGTTTAGCATACAGAAAACTAAAACGTGCGGCTAAATATGTTTCATGACGAAAGTTTGTGTAGTAAAATAACTGAACTTTTGTCTTAATAACTTCTCAATAGCTTCAGAACCCAAAACTAATGACTGCAATGAAGCTTCTAACTCGATTGACTGTTACATTTGTCAGTCATAGATACTAAAGAATTTAAAAATTTAAATAATTTAAAATGACTGATCACAAATCATTCAATTTCCTAACACACTCTTGTGACCCCTTACTCCTATAGCCTATCAAAAATTATGAAATACCCATTCCCACTCATTTGCATCATCCAAAATTATTTTCGTAGACCTATCTTACAACAACGATACCGTTAGATTCGATTACACAATAATACAGCTTATTCTAGTTGCACCTTCTGGCTGTTTTCAATCGTTAGTTTTAAGTCGATTCTCTGTTATCTCTCTATTTGTGTTTGTTCATAGGCTATTCCATACCGTTCAGTGAAGCGATGCCAGCCATAATTGCCAAACGTTTTGTATTGTTTATACGCATCATTGTAAATGTTTCCGACTCCTCCGAACGAATCACCTCCAATACCATATGGCGGCTTACTAAAAGCCTTCTTCGTTTAACCATGTAAATTTAACAGTCAGCTGGATAGCTCGGAAATTCAGTCAATGTTAGAACAGAACTACAATGAAGATGATGATGTTGTGATCAGAGTCTTATGATGATCGTTTGGGTGTTAAACTAACAAGCGAAACGTTATAGTCAATGATGTCTATGCCTGACTGACTGACTCTGTACAGCTTGATTGCACGCGGTAGGTTAATAGGAAAACCACCCAAAATCATGCATATTGAACCGTTGGTTTGTTCATGATCTTCAGAAAAATGTTAATCTTCTTCGATTATGACGGGACGGTATTATGCTATGGTGCATTGAAAATGCATGGGCATAGTTTGGGTCGATGAACAGGCGGTTGCATGTTGGTTTTTTCTTGTTACGTTTGTTGATTATTCCGTGTTAGTCTAAGAGGATTTTGAAAATTTTCACCGTTTTTCATTCAAATTTTCGAATAGATTTGTATTTTGTGTAGCAGAAGGTATGGCCGATTATATTGCAAATGTTTTTTGAAGTATTTGGAGAAATTCGTGTTTTTTTTTTGTAGAAATAGGAAGTGTCTACAAATCGACAAAGGCCTGCCAAAAGGCGCGCAAAGGCCCAAAAGGAGCGTAGTGAAGTCTTATCTACCACAGTAGTGAAGTCTTCTCTAATCACAAAGCTAGGAAATCATCTGCTTCCTTTGATAAACCACACTATCCCCCTCAAGTTGATTAGGGATAGTTCGGTCAAATTTGAGAAAAAGGGTGCACCAAGTGCCCCCACCCTCCTCTTCGCCAAAGCAGGATACTGGCACATAAGAAAGAGGATAGATTCTTCTTCGTCCTTCGAACCAGAGTTTTAACAAAAATTAATTGAAACCTCCGGTAGCAAGGTATATCAGCCTTGCAGTTGCTTTGAAAACCACTAAGTCCAAGTTCGCAGATCAATTGTATTGCCAAATGTCTTGCCTTCTCTCAGATCAATTGTATTGCCAAATGTCTTGCCTTCTCTCTAAGAGATGCTGAGCTATCTGTGAAAACATCAATATTAACTTGAAATATTCAATTATACAGAAGCTAGTCGATGTCTTAAAAAAAGCCTCAACTTCCACTTGAAAGATAGTCTCTAAAATAGACTGGTAGACAAAGGGACAGCTTGAGATTTAGCTCTTCCGAACATACACCACTCCGGACTTTTTATTTTGGGTTTGAGTCATCGGCGTAGATATGGATAAGCTCGCTTTCGAGAGTGACACCATCTTGCCGTTTATCCCTACCAAGAATGAGAGCTGTGAATTCCAAATTTAGTAGAACGTTTGGAGCGATTTAGTCAACACTCGCTTCGTTTTATACACCAGCCATTTATTAGACCTTTGAGATCTGTTGAACTTGTTCCTGCACTCTCTTTGCAGGGTAGTGATCTCCATATTTCACCATAGAGTCTTGCGATTCGCCCTGGTTACAAACTGTCCTAGATGTGGAATTTAGACCTTACTAGTGCTCTCAAATTCGCAACGACCTGATCCAATTCATGGTAGCAGTGAATACCCCTCGGAGCAGTTTCAAGTTAGGATGACCTCCAGTCTGTCCTCGTATTGTTAATAAAGGCTACTTGAAGGGTATGCACTTATGATCAGACAAAAAGCACTCCTGTAAAACCCTTTAGTTACGGAAAAGATGCGAGATCTGTTGAACTTGTTCCTGCACTCTCTTTGCAGGGTAGTGATCTCCATATTTCACCATAGAGTCTTGCGATTCGCCCTGGTTACAAACTGTCCTAGATGTGGAATTTAGACCTTACTAGTGCTCTCAAATTCGCAACGACCTGATCCAATTCATGGTAGCAGTGAATACCCCTCGGAGCAGTTTCAAGTTAGGATGACCTCCAGTCTGTCCTCGTATTGTTAATAAAGGCTACTTGAAGGGTATGCACTTATGATCAGACAAAAAGCACTCCTGTAAAACCCTTTAGTTACGGAAAAGATGCGAGTGTCATCCACTGACTAGGGTATCGTCAAGAACCTCCCTCCGATTTTGGAGGGGGGCCGAGATCAAAAAATGCCCAAAATTTTACCGTGATCATTAGAATTAGCTGCCAGAATAAAGTGCATATCAATTTTCGTTGCCTCAGCCACAACACCCTTGCCAACGTCACAGGGAGGACTAGTGCCGTGAACGTCTGCCTCATAGCAAGAAACACATCAGCATGATTTTCGATCGATTCCCGCTGCAACAGGCATATTACCCTTTTCACAGAAATTGTAGAAGCCAAAGACATAAATGGTTTTCTTAACAAGAATACAGATTCGTGGTTTCTGAAACTCGTTGGGTGTTATCAGTCTGTACCCAATGGTACGTAGCCCACAAACCCGTTCGTTAACAGCCCATAGTTTTTTGATTAAGATTAGCTCCTCCCCTGTCTTATACAAGCGGAGCAGCAGAGCAGAAGATGCTGCTTTGAAATGATGAAGGTTAACTTGAAGTACCTTCAACACTATTAATTAGGGTTAGGTTGAGTTCCTTCTCTTCCGACAAAATAGCTATCTCAGCCCGTTCCTCTATATCTAGAGTGAAGAGGTCAACTCAGAGGTAACCCAGACAGCAAAGAAGAATTTCACATTCAATTCTTACTCGCATATGGCCTTCAACCAGGTGGTGGACTTTCCAAGTGGCTCCCCTGCTATTTGAGCCATCTGTAATGGGTTAGGCTTGCCTTTTGGCCTGTGGCTTCGGTGAATCGGTAGGGCCGATTTGTCGAGCCCGTATCTGATAATGACCTTTTGGGCATCCAAGATCGGCAGTGCCTCTACATTTATGATGAAGGGTGGACTCCCGCGAATTATCGGCAGGCTCGCCAATTCTCACAAGCCTCCAATCCTTTGTAGGGAGGTTTGGGTTGAAGAGCCATATGATGAATCGGAATGAAAACAGGGAAACAGTACCTTTCATCTTGGTCGACTGGGGTTTTCGTCATTAAGCACCACCTTTATCTTGGCACCTGACCTGAATTCCCCTAGCTGGGAAATTGCATTCTCACAGAAAGTGACCGAGCGTTGGTCCTCGCACGCAACCAGTTTAACTCCTTTGTACCAGCCCGCTTTGTTCACCATAGGTGGAGGACTCGAGCTATTATTTTGCAGCTTTCAGTAGACTCTGCGAATAGCCTGCTTTATTTTAAGCCAGCTTTTCGAGGAGATGATTCCATCTCGCCTACTGGCTTCAATTACGCCCCAAAAAAAGGCCGTATAAATATTAAACGCAAAATCATTTTTTGTGAAAAAAAAACCTTCTAAAAAGTTTATTGAAAAATGCTTAATGTAGATTAGCCTGTCAGTAGTTGTGTAAGCATTTTAAATTTTATGTTGAATTCCTAATTTTTTGGTCCCCATAAAACATATTTTTCCTATAAAACCCTTAGATAGGTAAAATAGACACTTACTAAAACCATTTCTATGAGAAATTAGCAAACATTCTGCGAAACAAAGTAATTAAAATTAAATTATCAACAACTCTTAGAAATATCGCCTCGTACAAATCACTTATCCCTTCCGAATTCCGAAATCGAAAATGAGCAAAACATCTGCCCTGTAACACAAACCGAATTCAGTAAGCAACTATATCTTTCGAATTCATCACACATGCAAATACCATTAACCTAATTAAACAGTGAAAATATTTGGACATCTTTCAAATTTTCAAGTAATTTATAGCACATTTTTCACTTCTTTTCGATTTCTTCTGTTTAGTTTCTTGGCCATGATCAAGATTTCGATTTTTTTCTCGACCGCTTCCATTTAAGAATCAACTTCCTTGTTCTCTAAACTACATTTCAGAGGCGAACCAGCTGTGTTGTAATGAAATGCTGAAGAATCAAATTGAATCAAGTAAATTGAAATATTTTTATTCGTTGCTTTTCAATATGAGTCGAAACCAGTTCAATGTAATTGTACTGTGATAAATCTTGTTTTGACTGGTTGATGTTTTGAAAATCAGCTAAGGTACAAAAACGATAAAAAGGAAATGTTTTCTTTCACCAACATAGTGATGAAAACTGAATTCAACCTCTGAATTAACGATTTTATGATGAAAAATAATTCAACGAAAAAATTTCAACGGTAAAATTAATTTTATGTAAATGAACATTAATTTGGAAGACAATATCTATTAATCAATTAAGATTAAAATCTTTTTTTGATATGACACGATGAAGTTAATTTAATGACGAATTTCTCCATAGTTTTTATGTTCAACATATACTATCATCAAATCTTTTCATCGAGATATCAAAATGACTTTTGACTTCTGATTGTAAGCGATTAATAACGGTAGCAAGTGGTAATCTGTTGATACATTATTTTATGTATACTCGATATATGTGGTGAGTTGAATATTATAATACGAAATCAACTGGATTGATGATGTCTGCGACATGGTGAAGAAAATTAACTTGATTGTGATTTGGTTTTAAGATAGTTTACGTAAAGAAAATGATTAATTAAATAATGAGTAGCTTTTATCGCAGATTTTTTTCCTAATCACAGTGATGATGAGATGGTTTTGAAAGTTTGTTGCTATTTGATTGAGTTGAAAAACTAATTGGTCACGGGGTGACGAAATAAGTGGCAATTGATTTTGTAAAAAACAAGGAAACATTCTCAATATGAAAATTATGGTGGAGATGACAAGCGACGAAATGGTCCCTTAACCGAGTATCTGATGCAACAATTTTTTTTATTTTTTCACATGACCAGGTTCAGACAAACAACACTTTTGTGCAAATCAGCCGGTTTAGATTCAGTTGCTGAAGCCATTGCATAAAGAACTCTACTTATGTCTGCTAATTGCCAGTGAGACCACTCGAGCAATGATAGACGATGCTTCAATAAAACAATGAGAAATATTCAAATTATTTTTTTTCGAAAATTGGAGCTATGAGAAAAGGATTGTTACCAAAATTAAAGGATTTATTTTGACGAAGTATAAATAGAAACTAAGTAAATATTTAGAATTGTAATTGACAGCAAAAATTAATGAAACTGACGAAATAAAACGAAGAATACAGCTCACTAATAACACTTTTTGGCTATACTGACGATAAGCTGCACAAACAAGAAAACAAAGCTCCAAATCTTTAAATCAATAATAACACCTGTGCTGTGGTTATGAAGGATCTAGCAACATGTTGAACGCCTTCGAAAGACGGATCCTTAGGCAAATAATTCCAGGAAAAAGGGAGAAAAGGCTACTTTATAATAAGGTACTACCCTGAGTTGTGTGAAATATATGACGTTCCAGAGGTCGCCCCAGTCCTTAAACTGCAGAGCTTGTAATGGACTGAACACGTGCAGGAAATGCGTCAACATCGAGCACCTAAAAAGGCATTTGATGGAAAAGCCGATGGTCGAAAGCCAGTGGGAAGACCCTGGATACGCTGGTCGAACTCTGTCGACAAATACTGCGCATCGATACTTGGATTTGGAGGACGCAGACATTGGACCGAGGCAATTGGGAACGTTTTCTATATAAGAAGCGAAGGCGTGAGAGGGGCTGTAGTGCTACTACGATGACGGCGATAAATAGGGCAATGAATGAAAAATGAATTTTAGACGGATTGAGACTGGACTTTGCTTTCTTAACTGGGCAAAATTACGAATCTTTTAAAAAGCTCAGAATCAAGTGACTTTTTGATGGGTTATTTTAACTATTACTGTGCCTTAGGGATTATATATGACCACATATATATGTTATTTATCATTCAAAAGAATAAAAATGTAAAGACAGAGTTAAAAAAAGGCATCAACACAAGAAAACAGCAACTGAAGCACTTATGAATACTGAAAAGTTGATGTCGATCAAATTGGAAGTTATAGTTACTGAAATTATGTTATGAATTATAAATGTATAGTAAGCTAATAAGAAGTTTTTGTCGAAGTCTTCCGCATTGTTTCCGTAGATCTGATATTTCCGGGACAAGGCTTTTTGCGTGGCATCGAAGCCTTACAAGCTGCCTCAGGTGGACTCCATAGTTGAGGCAATCAGCGATTTAGTCGTTTTTCTTTCACTCGCATTGGTCCAATTTAATATTTCTGTTCTTTCTTACAGGAAATCAGCGAACGTTTCCGCATTTAGCCTATCTACGTTTTATGTTGAATTGAATTGTCGGCATATTATAAATTTTTCACATGTGGTTAGTGAGGTCCTATACTACAAACAAAATGTACTGATGATCACTGCCTGAGTAATCTTTTAGAATTCTCCAGGTTTGAAAGAGTGGCCTTAGCTTATCCGAAGCAAAGGTAACATCTGAGATGGTTTTTCTGTACCCGCGATGCCAGGACGTAGTTGTTGCACAAATTTTTATTGTTACAATATCAGCTCTGGCTGCCATGTCTAACAGACGCCACCCAGAAGAGTTTGAGCAATCCAAACCCCATGCAATTTCTATCGCTGAAATCACCATCTTCTGACGCCTGTTCTCCCAATCGTACAATTTCGTCCTTCAAGTCACTGAGTATGTCTTTGAACTCTTGTATCACTTCGTTTGGTGTCAAGTAGCAACTGAAGAGAGTTGTACCTCCGTTTCTAGCACAATCAAAGACTGCTCCTTGAGTTTGGCGCAACATACTAAACCTTCCCGAATTTAGCAACCATATGCCTGCTTTGCCAAGATGGTACAAGTACTAATAACCAGACTCTCTATCTATGTACTGTTTACTTAAAAGCATTAAGTAGATGTATTTCTGGATGCCAGTTGGTAGAGCAGGTTATTTGCAGTTTTACTTCATTTCTTTGCAGAGCCCGGGTCATTGGAAAATTTTTCTGACTCTTACTAACTATTTCTTGTAGACTCCTCAGCGCCTCGATCTAGATGCATGTCCTAGCACATATCTGTTGAAACATTTTTAGTACACCGTACGCAACTCTCCTGTGCGTTGCACGCCTTCGCTGTAACCCTATGCTCCGCAATTATAGTGCAAAAGAGCTCTATTTGGTTCTGTGCAAAAATTTTTGAGTACTTTATTTGCTCATAGTTCGTTTTTGGATATTGAAGGATTACATTTACACTCACTGTTTAATTCTTCGTCTAAGAGTAAAACATTTAAATATTATTTTTTTCAATTTTTAGAGATTAAAAGTCAATGTTAAGCGGAGAAATGAAGGCATGAGACTAGTTAAGTGACAAGAACTACAAGAAACGAGCTACCAGTTCGAGCCAACGTTCTACTGGCTGTGAATTCGAATCCCGCCGTACGCTCATAGTTTTATTTGTTAGTCTTTTTTATTTTAAGAGCTGTCGACTGGGCCCCCATTCACGAACAGTCCAAATAGCCTGAGTCCATTTGGCTTTAGTCCATTTGGCTTTAGTCCATTTGGTTTAAGTCCAATTTAGCTCGCCACTCACGATAGAGCCTCGATCCAGTCCGTCCATTCCATTTTCTGTCATTAATTTAGAAAAAAATAAAGATAAACTTAAAAAAGAAATTATTTTTAATCATTAATGGATACGAAGCATATGGAGGAGTTTTTTTGCAACATAAAGAAACAAAAACCAAAAAGGAAGTGGAAAAAAAGATGGCTTGACAAACGGAAACAAATGGGTCACGTAAATTTGGTAAAAGAACGCACACTTGATCCTTCTGATTGGCAAAATTATTAAAGAATGGATGATAGGACATATAACACGTTGCTACGGTTGGTCAACCCATTTATTAAACTAAAGGATACAAATATGAGGTAAACTATCACTACTCACGAAAGATTGACCGCTACTTTGCGGTACTTAGCAAGCGGTTGCAGGCTTTGGATCAAATAATATAATATACATTCATGTGTCCTATATTATTCGATAGCTTCCACAACAAAATCATGGCCACCACTATTCATTATGCTGAATTTTTCGATTACATAAACTAATCACAGAAACAGTAAATGAGCTTGTCACAGGTCTGCGTGTGAAGCAAGACTGCCACGTTGTTTGGACTGAGGCTTCAACACACACGACTAGTCCATTTTATGGATTGCCCAAACTCAGCCTATTATTTCCCCACACACGGCCGAGTCAAAAAATGGCCCAATGGCCTGAGTCCATGGACTTTGGATTGATTGGAAATCGAATTTGGTTCCTTGAGTCCATGAGTCCTTCCGGGTTCTATTACACACGGTGAGATTTTGGCCTGGCCTCAGGCCATTTGGACTGATGTTTGGTTCGTGAATGGGGGCCTGAAGGCCAACGTTCTAGAAATTAAAGGTGTGGCAGTTAACTGCTCAGAATTTAGTAATTTTTCCCGCATGTGCTGCCACTCACTTTAAACGGTGATCCACTGTACTTTTGATACTGTCATCACAAAAAAATCACAACTGGAAATATGTGGGAATGACGGGGGTAATATTGCCTTTACGATCTCAGAACAAAAAAATCATATCGCTTAAAATATATACAAACTGTTTCCACTTCATTCGAAAGTAAGCGTGTTATTATCTTGTAATAAAAATTCACTTTTCCCTGCTCATTTACATATTTTCCTTGCCTTATACCCCAAACCGACATCAAGTCCAGTCTGACAACTAGCTTCTACTAAACAAACACTACAGGCCCTAACAACGAACCATGTGGGATTTCGTCCAGTTTGACAGCATCTAATGCAATTATCGGATAATTGGCAATCAGCGATTGGAAACTCTTTCCGTTCGATCGAATTGCAATATGTTGTGACACAACCTCCATCTTACTCCATCTCAAAAACAAACACGTTTCGCAGACTAAATACCCGATGTAGTCATTGCACGCATTCGAATGCTTTCCTATTTAAAATCGTTTATACGGCGGACCAGTAGTGATCACTAATGACGACTTCATGTAACCGAATACTTACTTGCTTGGCCTATCACTTTTGCACAAAATATCCCACAAACATGCCAAGTAGCCGGTCGATTGCAATGCAAACGGTGAAAGTTGTTAGAAAATTAACAACATTAGAAGAATCACAATCATTTCGGTTTTTCGAATTGCAATAAACGATGGAGCAGAAATAAAAAATGCATCGTTGCAGTAGCAACTGCCAGTGCAACATGCAAGTGTGTCCAGTTGGGACAAGCAACAGCTGACTCTAGTGTTGTTCGGCCTTTCAGATTAATGTCTCTTGAACAAATGCTCGAAGAAAGAAGAAACCTTGTGAATGAGGAAAATTATGTGTTGGCCACAAAAACTAAAACATAGGACTTCATATGACAATTTGACCAACATATTCGTGTTCCTGTTGTAAAAACTGTCTAGTCCATAATTCAGAGGGTAATTTATTGTGCTCTCACCGGATGATGACATAAAGCATGCTCGAAATTAAGGAATTAACCGAAACAAGACCTAAAGACATTTGCTGAGATATTGGCGCGTTTAGATGATGATGAACAAAGATTTATGAGTCTACATTTGATTCAGTACACTTTCCTTTCTTTTTGTGGTTCTTTGCTTTGGAGCTAGACACGTGAGTCAAATTATTTACACAGGCTTCAAGAAGTCAATAAAAGCACCAAGCACGCAGGTAAGATGTACTAAGGCTTTAGAAAAAAGTGAGCAATGTTCAATGAGTTGTTGTATGTTAGACACGTGTATATAAACAATGCATGTGTTGGGCCTTTGACCCCAAGAAAAAATTGCTTTGCAAGTGAACCGCAACAAGTGTATTTTGTTGTTGTTTGAAACTGATGATCATTTGAACTGGTTGATCTAGTAATTGCTCATCTGATGGCGATTGCTAAAAGGTTGACATGGTGAAACTTGTGGTCAAGATAGAAAGCGAATTTGGCGAAAAGTTTGAATGATGAGGATATGAGTGAGAGGTGAGCAAATAAGTTTAGGTATGTAATTTTTGAAGTAGGTCACAGCAAACTGATTAGCAGACTTGCGGAAATGAAAAGTCAAGTCTCATATAGTTCTTTAGATTTATGCTTATATAATTGTAAGACTTTTTTAGTGCTGGAAAATTTGCAAAAGTATTAATGATTTGAATTTTTGCGGGATAGGTTTTTTTCTGGCTGGCCAAAGGTTATGTATTTATATACGGATTGCTCGTTAGAAAATAAGAAGACCTCTAAGTTAAAAGTTTAGTCCAAGTGGTCATTAAAAGCACAGAATTTTTTAGAGATTGAAAGCTCTCCTTCAACCTCCGCTCTGCCACGTGCGTGAGGTTCATCATCCAGTTCACACGAAAGCAGCGCTGTATGGTTTTACCCAATATCGGGCAGTGATATAGATTATGTAAAATTTTTTATTTATTTATTTATTTATTGACAATTTCATCAACGGAATGATTACTACAAAAAAATATTTACATATGAAATTACGAAAGACAATTGATCGGTCGTTTAAGCCGACAATTGAACATATCAACAGTATAATTAAAGTCGAACATTTGATACGCTGAGTTAAAGCTTCGGCCTATTGCGCAGGTTGGTTCATTCAATCTCTAATTGGTTTTATGAAACGAGATGGATAAGGCGCTATGATATCGACGTTCACCGTGGCAAACACGAAAGTTAGTTTTGATAACAAAAACTCAGAGTTCACGTTTCCACTGAGTAACTTCGCAGCGAATAGAGCTTCGAAATTTTAACGGCGAGTTTCAAGAGTGTCCATGGTCAATAATTGCAAGCGGTTTTCATAAGGAGGTAAGCGAATAGGATCAGACCAGCGGAAAGAACTAAGAACAAAAATTAAAATTCGCTTTTGGACATAATCAATGCGATCTATGTGCTCCTTATAATATGGAGACTACATCAAGCATCCATACTCTAGGATAGGGCGAACTAGAGAGCAGAACAGGATTTTAGTCAGGAGAATGTCATTGAATTCTTTAGATCGTCGTTTTAAGAAGCCAAGTGCACAGTTGGCTTTTATTATTATTGAGTCAATGTGGTCATTAAGGGGGTAGTGCCGGTTAGAATGCCATAAAAACAGCCTAATTTTTTTATATTTTTTTCACCTCCTTTGTTTTGTATAAACTTTGAAATTTGCATGGATAAAATACACGTTTTGAAGACAACAAACAAAAAACATTTTTTATTTTTTTCATTTTTCTACTTATTTATAGAGGACGCCAAAGTTGACTTTCGAAAAATGCCCGTCATACTGCGGACAGATAATCTCAGGAATGAAAAATCTGAAACACAAAAACCAAACCGCATTTTAAAGAAGAATGTTTCTTACGTGGTAGTCTACCACAATATTTTAAACAAATGATCAAAAAATAATGGCGGTTGTTTGAAAATATTTTTCGAAAAATCGTATTTTTTCACTTTGTATCGCTTTCCGATTTTTTTGGGTTAACTTTTGGCCTATATTGTGGTAGATTACCACACAAGATAATTGAATAAAGTAATGCACCAAATTTGACTTAAATTGATTTGGCTAATCCGGAGAAAAGGTGTCCGCAGTTTCGAGAAAAATGCGTTTACAGTTTATTTTCCATTTATTTATTGAATGTTATTTAAAAAATATGTTTTTATCACCTACAATTGCTCAGTCTGCAATCCCTGGATCATACATAAGTATTCTTGAGTCCACAAGCCAGTTGCTCTTGCAGTTGGGCATTTTTTTTTTCGAAAAGCGCTTCTTTTGCCGCTCTTTCTGCTTGATTTATGCGCTCTTCATCTTTTTTTCGTAGTAATTAAAAGCAGCGGTCTGCCGTAAACTGCCGTAACTTCTTTATTTTTGGGTATATCTTAATAAAATTTTGAGACGTGATTTCCGAAGGTATGATAAATTGAAAAATGCAAACTGAACTGAATTTTTCAAAATTTTAACCGGTACTACCCCCTTAAAAGTGGAAGCGGAGTTTAATAGTACTCCTAAGTCACGAACTTTATTGGAGCGAGTTAAAAGAGTATCCTTTAAAGTGTAGCTGAAAATAATCGGACATGATTTGGGGGAGAAAGAGATAGCTGAGCATTTTTCAGCATTTAGTGAAAGTCGGTTTAGAGTGCAGCAATTAGTGAAGCTCGACACATTGCGTTGCAGGATCGTACAGTCATTGAATGATGGTATTGTATTAAAAATATTTGCGTCGTGAGCGTAGAGTAAAGTGTAAGATCCTGAAACAAAAGTGATCAGGTCATTTATAAAAATAGCAAAAAGAATGGGACCAAGGTGGCTGCCTTGTGGAGCACTCGATGTAGCAATTATGTCAGTGGATAGAATGGCACGAAATCGAACGTTCTGCTTGCGATTAGAGAGATAAGATTTAACTCAGTCTATAAATTAATTAGGGAATTCAAGAAGATGCAATTTACATATAAGAATGTCATGATCCAGCTTATCGAAACCTTTCGTGAGGTCGGTGTAAATGCAGTCAACTTGTTTACCTTCTTCAATCGCAGAGATAACTGAGGTCGCAAGTTCTAAAAGGTTAATGGTGGTAGATTTACCTTTAATAAAACCATACTGGCATGGTGAGATTAAAGACTTGAAAGTGAAAAGATAGCACCTCGGTAACTATGGCTTCAAAAAGCTTGGCGCCGCATGGTAATTTGGCGATTGGCCTATAGTTGTGCACGACGTCTTTGTTGCCTTTTTTGTGGATCGGAGTAAGTGAAGTGTATTTCTATAAGTTTGGGAAAATACCAGAGGAAATCGATAGGTTAAAAAGATGAGCTAATAGTGGTGAGACGAAAACGGCGCAACGTTTAAGAACTATGGTCGGTAATCCATCAGAACAGGGGTGAAAATGTTGAGACTTCCGGCTTCTGACATTTCTTACAGATGTCACTGGATAGGGAGTCGTTTCATGGCATGAGCTGCTGCAATGCTGCTAATGATGCCAACCAGCCGTTTGCTGTCATTCCGCGTTAGTTCAACTAGATATTTAGTTTTTAATGGTTCTTTAACAAAATAACCCAATCAAAATCAATATAATATAAATACAAATAATATATTTAATTTTTCCTGAATCAAACGTACTGAGCTCACCAGAAACATCGAAAAATTGAACATACCTGGAAAGAAAAAAAAAATATTTTATTAGAATGTTTGAAAATAGAAAGTTGTAAAAGTGATTAGTCACTAAAATTGTTTGTTAATTTCATTTCTAATTTTTCTAGCCCTAAAAAGTGTCCTTCAAATAATTTTCATACAACAAAATATTAGGTTTCATGGATAAATAGAGCAAATTTACAAAAATCATTGAAAGCAAAATCTGCTATTGAGATAAATAAAAATATTAATTTGGCTTGTTCAAGCTGTTTGAATTATGAATCTGATTTTTTCGGAATTTTTTTCAATTCAAAAAATATTGTTTAACAATTAAGTTGCATATATTTTTATAGATAATTCTAAAAAAATAATTTTTAAATTTTATTTTAATTTTTTGAAAAAAACTGCTTTTTTACGATTTACGCAGCTTTTTTTCTATGAAGTTTGCTACAGCCATATTTGAAACCGTTTTTCTGCCTGGATTTATACACAAAAATAACCGCAACCGTGTCCGCTCTGCATTAATACAACCAAATAATGATGCCATCAAATTTACTACACGTCTATTAACTTCGACTAAATTTACTGTCTATTTCATGGAATAAAAGATAGTCGCGAAACTATCAAAGATATGTGATATGGTAGCTAGTTAGTAAGTTAACTGAATAAACAACAACAGACATAGTAAATTGCTCTGATTGCAATATCGTGATTTCGGATCGACTGACTATATTTCTCGTTTACCGGGAGCCTAAAGAGTAGAGTACCTGTATAATTCGAGTAAATTTTTCGTATGCAGTAGTTAGTGTTGGCATGGTTGAAATGCCTTCCAGACTTGTGTCTGTCTGATGTATGTGTGATTTGAATTTAATGTTTGCGTTGATGTTTAATTCTATTTGCGTGGCTTTTGACTTTTTGCGAAATGGATGTCAGACGTTGCGGTGAAATGAAGGAAATGGCGTGAAATGGATCGCGGCAGTATTGTAAATTGGACTATTTTGTCGGTTTGATAATGTTTTGTTGGGGAAATGATTGAGGTATTTGAAGAGAAGAGATTACGTGAATAGGATAAAGACACGCCTCAGTAGTTTGGAAGGTAGTCAAAATGTTGAATCACGACTCAATTACAGTTAATTGGATGACAGATTGATGTTTCTGCAAGACTCGATTATGATTAACCGCATGCAACACACGAGTCTCAGTACACGGAAGTGACTAGTGGCAGCCGCAAAATGTTCATTTTCATGCATGTCCACATTTTCATGTATCTCCATAATATGTCCTCATTGCCACAAGTAATACTACTGCTAACAGAAACACCATTTTCCCCATTTCAAGTAATTTTATATCCTTCCCGCCACTCGTAATTAGTAAATCTATGACATGTGTGCGAAATGTCATGGCTGCCATCTAGTCAATATATTTGTGGCTTGTACATTAAAACTAGTTCAGTACAATATTCAGTTGAACAATTTTGTTTTTTAATTTTTTTTTAAAGAACCAATTATATAGACATCGAGACATATTTATTTAAAGAACTATTTGATCATTCTTTTTTTTTATAATTTTATGTTTTTGTTGAAGTTTAAGTTATCATTTTTATCATATATTTCAAAGTTTAAATAAATTTTTCTCGCAATAATTTTATTGTTTATGACAAAAAATGTGAAATGCATTGATTAGCTATGGCATTTCCCATACGTCTTTTCATTGAAGGAACATATTTGAATTCAAATAAATTCAGAGACCAACAAAATATCATACAAACTTGTATATTCCAGATTATATATGATTACAATCAAGGTTACAACTACAATTAATCATCCTTATGCAGAATTCGTTTAAGTAATCCTGCAAGCAAGTGATAGTCAAACTTCGTTAAAGCATTTGCTTATTGCAGTGACTGGTTGATTGTAATCATAATTGGCTTGATGTTGAGGAATTGACAAAAAGTTCACCCGCCGGACACATTTAACATTAGTTTTAAGATTAAGCTAAGTTATTAATTTTAGTCGATCGTGCCTGCAAAAATTTTTGTGGCAAATAAAGTTTTGGAATTTTGACGTCAGGAGCTAAAGGTATCCATTCGTAAAAGATTCGAAAGGTCTTTTTAAATGAAGGTAAATGCGTTGATGATTACATTACGTCTTATTACAAAATACAGCGAAGGCGAAAACCGAAGAACATCTTTTGAATGAACTCTATTTGGTCATTGTAAACTTTCTGCTAAGGCGTTGCGTGTTCGACAATAGGTCATGTTCTTGAATTCTGTAAAACGTCTTCTGACCAAATTTGCTAGGTTTCACAGCAATTAGGTCTTAAGATTATTTTTTAACGTGGAAGACATAATAGTACATTTCTCAGCCTTGACAAGAATGTGATCATCGGAGCAACAACTGCTGCAAATCATTGCAATCGTAACGGTTTTTCGAAACTTTGACGATCCAAGCGCAATCGGCATAAAGCGAAACATAGGAGGACTGCAGAGCAGAACCGGCAGGGCTGATAAATAAGATGAACAGTAAAGGCTTCTGATGACTACCTTGTGGAACACCAGATGTGGTTTGAATGTCAGATAAGAAGACATCGAGAAAGATTACAGGTTGGCTTCGAATCAAGTTCAAAAGCAAATCAAGGAGTGGAAAGGAATGAAGCTTAGCTGAAAGTATAGAGTGATCAAGTTTATCAAAAGCTTTCGTCCTATCTGTGTGCACAGCCAGTTTGGAGGTTAACTTCGATTACTGTCAGACTAAATGGAATCTTCTAAATGCCAGTATAACATTTTTCAATTGAAGCAAAATATTAGTTTGGAGAGCAGCGTAGTCATTATTTTCCTGCTAGATGGCTCTGGTGATGTGTATCTTGTAACTTATTGATGACGTATATTCATTTGTTGGAAAAGTTATATTTTCTATTGTTTCTGTGACGGTATTGTGATAGATCGATTCAAGTGTGATTTTAGCGGAAATCATCAAAACAAATCAAGCTTTTTGTGAAATCGTTGGGGACTGAAGATGGAAAATGCGTTACATTGTGGTCAAAGCGCACCGAAACAGAAACGCGCTGAATTGTGCCCAAGCCAGCAAACTTTTTGTAGGACTGAATACGAATCACCTACTATGAGCTGCTTCTATATGGCCAAACACTAAATTCGGACCACCATTTTCACCAATTATATCGTTTGAAGTTAGCGATCGACCATAAATGGCCAAAATTGGACAATAAGAAAGGGCTGTTGTATTCCATTATGAAGACGCTGTTGTGCCACATATGTTTATTGTGACTCGACCGAAACTCCGGAAAATTGGTTTAGAAGTTAGGATGATGAGTTAGTGTGGACCTGGCAACAATCGATCACCATCTTTATTAGTCATAACAAAACCTCTGTGCTGATAAGAAATTGTGCATTAGGAAATTTTTGATAAAAAGAAGTGAGATGTGGACTTGTGATGTTCGGGATTAAAAAACTGTACACCATCTTCACATCTGACCTCCCAATAAATTGATAAGGTCAGATGTGAAGATGGTGTAGAGTACAAATTGAAAACGTTTCCTTCAAGTACACCAGCACAATATTTAACGGTAGAACAACTTTTGTATCTGACATGAAATATGTGGTCGGTTGGGCAACAAGTGGTCCAACAGCAGCAAATGGTCCAACATCTTTTCAGATGCTGACCTTCTGACTCTGGAAATAGACGAATAGTGCAAGGCAGCTAAAGCGTACAATAATGTACAGGAACTTGGCTCGACCCTATTTGGTAATGGCGAATGTTATACAAATGAAGCTTCCTCATTCTAAAGTAGCAAAAGCTGGCCTTTTTTCGCTTGTCAAGAACATGGTTCTGGATTTTCGAATTCCGCACTATTGCATTCAGACTGTTAAAACCCGTTTGCCTGGAAAAACTATGAGTCTGCAGACAAGGATGAAAAGCAAATTGATTGTTGATTTCAAACATGTATGTTTGACATGGCTGCGTTGTTGTTTGTACAGTTCAGACTTTAAAGTCGAACAAATGTTCAAAACTCATCTTGTTCCAAGTGTGTTATTAGCACTATCAATTATCTCTACTCTACAAAATACTGTCTTCTAGCTCTTTTAACATTTGATATCACTATTCCAATATAATTACTCTAGAAAACAAAGCCAACAAACAACAATTTAGATTTTCTTTCATATTCTCAACTGTTGTTCTATTTTCAGTTTGGAGCCAATCCAATTGCGGCCACGCTAATTAGTTTGCATGCAAATTAAAGTTCTAGAGCGAACTGTTTAACCTTAGTCTGCTCCTTCACTTATCACTTGATCAACGGAATCTGGTGCTAGTTCCTCACGTTTCTTTGGTCATCTCTTCAGCTAGGCTTGAATGACTATCCATGCGATTCGACATCACTCTTGTAATAAAATACTTTTTTCAATTAACTCGAGTACATATTTTCTAATAGTTAAATGAAACTGTCGCGTCGTCGTTTTACGGCAACAATTGTGCGGATAGGAGACTGGCTGAAATTGACATATTCAAAGATTTATTGCTATTCTAACGGGCCAGGGTGACATAGTCTAGCCCAAGACACTCAATCATTTCAACGGCCGTATTCATTAAGACGAACCTCTAAGTTTAGAGCGCCGTACAGATCAAGTGCCATGTAAGTACGAGCTAGCTAACTGACTGGACGTGCTGACCTAGCTTCAATCTACAAGTCCAAGGGAAAGTCCACGAGTCTAATAGAGAGAATGACAACTAGTCACTAATAGACACACTAAATAAATCTTAATAAACATATGCACATCAACATGCCCAGTAACGGGCCTATACGAGTCCGACAGAACGTTATGTGCACTTTTAAGGCTTCAATTTGTGCTTGCAGTGCTCGTGCTTTACTGAGTTTAGCATCATGTAAGGTTGACGACTTTTCTTAGTCCCTTCATTGCATTGTGTGGATTTTTTTTCCTCTCTCGAAACATACCCACATAGTTATTTTGACTTTCGTATTCGTTGAGGTAATTAAATTTAAATTGTTCGAAAATGATGCGTCAACATGACACCAATGATACCATCCCAATGTAATTGGTATTGTCAAGGGTCATTCACATGTGGAATTTCGAGAAGAAGGAAGACGGTTCATTGTTCATTGTTAAGATGTTTACATGTCAATTTGAATTGTTGGTGATTCTTATTTTTCTTGGTTTAGTTGATTTTTTCGGGTATAATAAGGATCAGTACTGGATGTAGTTGAGTCATAAGTACTAGTCAGGTAGTGATTTCACCTCGGAATTGAGAACAATGTGAGTTAATTGTTTTGGAAGCTGTTTAAAGAAAATAATTTTATGCCAGGTAGTCTTTGAATAGGTTATAAAAGTAAATTAAATTTAATGTTCTTTTCACATAGAATTTCATCATTTTGTATTCGATCATTTCCTGGTTTCTGTAGACAACAGTTTGACATTTATTTCGCGGAAATCCTTCGATTTATTATTCAGTCAAACACAATTGTTTTCTTACAAACTACTGTCTCTTCATTGATTGGTTCGCATAAAAAATTACATCGCTGACAATTCACCACCCAGACACTAGGTTGTGCAGTAAATCAATGCATTTATCGCCAGTGTATCTAAACATTTGCATCATTCATTCTAAACCAAAAATTATCATACAAATCTCAGATAAATCTTCTACAAGTTTTCATGAATTTTATAAATTACCTCCAGAATCAAAATACATCCGCATGCAACATGCAACCTGACTTCTAACAATTGACAATTAATGTCATTCAATTATTTCAAAACTAGACAATTTCTAAACGCAGCACTAATTGCATACTAAATGCATATTGCCCATAAATTGCTTAAACTGAAATCATAGAAAAGTATTGTACGAGTTGATAATGCAAAATAAGCCACCTTACGAATGTCAGGACTAAATAGACAATGCAAAAGAACGAGTATTGTACGAGTAGCATATTGAAGTAGTGACTGACAAATGCGACAATGGCAATAAGCTATTACTACAACCTACGCCTGTTTTTCATGCGGATGATGATTGGGAAGAGAAAGGGATGACATGTTGACGATGACTTTGATGATGATTAGTGTCTTTCAACGGTTTTATAGCTAATTATTTTAAATAAGACGTGCCAACAGGTTGAAATGGGGTTTAAAAGGATGTTGATTGAATGGTTTATTTTGGAGATTGTGATTTGTGCCATAAATATTGTCATTTTTGTCTATACACCAAATTTAAGTTTTGTTTTTTTTTTAGAAAAACGTAGAACAAAATTAATATGACGTGTAAGAAGTTTTAGAGAATGATATGCAAAGTATGGTGAGAATTAAAAAATATATTTTTGAGTGTAGTTCATTTCATTTCAATTCAATTTCAATAAAAATATGAAAGCACAACAATCTAGCATTTTCAATCGATATACATTTTTTTAGAATTTTTAATGGCTAAAATTAACATAATAAATGCATTATCTAGTAAATTGCTTCATGAAAAAATGTTTTTAAACAACTTTCATGAAATGATTTGAAAAAATGTACTGGACTTCACTTCAAATTAATAATTTACTATGATTTAACTGTTTGAATTGGATTCGATACCTAGGAAATGCTGATCAAGTAAAATTTAAAAGAGAATTTAGAGAGTGTATGTCATAATGTCATAAACTTTTTAAACCTTGAATCCGCCCCAGAATCTAATTATGTGAAGACTGATTACCACTCGAGACCTTCCGCAATCCCTTCCTTAAATTTTCCATCATTTAATACTGTATCTCTTTCCCAGTCGATAAAAACTGCTACAGAAACTCCAGCCCCGCTCATCTGCGGTTGAAATACGCAACTGTTTTCTTCTAAACCACAGGATCCATAAGTTTCTATCATTTGATTTTCTGAAAACTATACTGACCAACAGATATACATATATGGATTTATTTGTCAAATATACTAAAACAGAGAATGTTGATATTTGTTAAGAAACAGTGTAGGCTTGCATTTTAGCACGATCAAACCTTTTAAATATTAAACACTATTTTTTTAGTCATTAAATCTCTTTGGACATAGAAATGATTGGCTTATAAGGCCGGTAACTTAGCGCGCTAACAAACTAGTCCGAAGCAGTGATCTACTGCCTGCGCCTAAGTAGACAAGGTGTCATTTAAAGAGCATTTTAGTGAGCAGATATGCTTTGCTCTATACAGGAACGTGCACTCAGATTCCAGGTGAAAAGGAGACTTTTGGAACATGCCAATTCATTCTTGAAATCATCACCCATCTACCAATGAGTTCCTCAGATCATCTACTTATTATATAAAAAAAATCCAATTAAAGTTCTCCTACCCAAGAAAGAAAAGAATACATCATAGATGAGCTGATGTGAAAGAAAATAACTGCTTTTTGCGCTATATGTGGCAGGTTCCGTCATCACGAATTCTGTATCAAACAGGCAGAATAAAGTTGAAAATGCGTTAACTGTGGTGCTAATCATTCCGCATGCTTCAGTGGATGCTTACAAAGCACCTGCCTTCCCGGTTTTGTCAGGAAAAGTTGAAATCTTTTTTAATTAGCATTACAGAAAATTTATAAGACTAGATTGCTAAACATTTCACAAATATTCAAATCAGAATTCGAGAAATCAACTGAGAGCACCACGTGATGAAGAAAGAAAAAATGATGGCGCACCACTACTTTAACATAAGGTTTTGTAAAACTTGTCCGAAACCAAATATAGTTTTATCCGAGACTTGCTGTGAATAATTGTTGTGAAGCATTTTTTTGTTAGACCAAACCGTAGATACAAACGGATAGTACTTTATTATTTTATTTAAATCAATAAATAAAATAGTTACACTTGCTATGAATCTTTTAATTGAAGCTGAACAACTTATCAATTCAACTGTTACTTAAAATGTTCCTAATCATGCAAGCCATATATCATCAAAGTCCACCCCTTGATTTTGAAGGCAAAAATATCAATAATATAACTTGTTAAATTTTGTTCGACTTCAATAAGTATAACTTTCAATTTGATTCGAGAAAAAACTCGATTCATTTCGATTTAATTCCAGAAATTCCAGAAACAGTGCGTTTACTTCCGTGGCTTGGAACAATGACAGGAAAACTCATAAGCAAAAATGTAAACTAACGACTATGTACATATGTCAAACTAAAAATGATAAGAAAAAATCAGCGTGCCACGTTCCCGCATGACCTATCAGATCGCAGGGGTAAAGTTAGTTTAACTTTCTACAAAAACTATCTACAAGCCCATGAAGTTCCGCTTTGACTTGATCGTGCTAATTCATCTATCGGTGTACGCAGGCTTCAACAAGTATTACAGTTCATGAGTCTAAAGTAGTCCATCTCCTGCTTTATGCTCAGTACTTTTTCTACGCACGAGGTGTGGGAAATATATAACGAGAATTGTTTTTGTGTGTTTCAGGTGGCAACACTGACGAAATGATTGAGACATGTGTTTAAAGGCTACAATATACCAGGTTACCGTACAAAATTTCAAATCGAATCCTTTTGTATTTTGGAGACAGTGTTTCAGCGATCTGTTTTGAAAAATGAGCGATCGAAATTTCGAATAAAAAACAGTGGTGAAGTGTTTGGTTAAATCAGGTGAAAAATCAGCAGAAGTCTTCAGAAAACTTCGTGCAATGTATGCGAGGGACTTTTTTCCACAACCGCAGACGTTTGAGTAGACTCGGCAATTCAAAGAAGGGATGAAATCGGTACAGGACGATCCGCGAGAGGGCGTCCCAATCGTGACAACCACAAACGCGAATATCGAGCGTTTAAGAACATTAATTTCTTCTGATCGGCCGTTAACCCTCTTCTGATCGGGGAGCTAAGAATAAACAAGGAAAGCATTTGAACAATGCTACATGAAAATTTGTACATGCGTAAACTGCGCGCATGTATGGTAAAAAAAAATTGTCAGCTGATCAGAAGCTGCAGTGTCTCCAAATTTGCAGTGATTTAGTAGAGCGGATGAACAATGAGGGGCGAGGTTGGATGAAGCGAGTTATCACAAGAGATGAGACTTAGGTGTTTCAGTATGATCCTGAGGCAAAAAGGCAGAGCATGCAGTGGGGGGAAGAGGGGAGAGGACAAAAGCTCGAGTGTCAAAATCAAGAATCAAATCAATGATTATTTGTTTTTTCGATATCGAAGGTTTGATCCATAAAGAATTTGTTCCAGTGGGTCAGAATATTAATTCAGTTTTTTACATCAGCGTACTGGAGCGTCTGAGGCAGATAATCTTCAGAGTTCGCCACATTTTGGCTCAACAAAGATAAAATTTGCACCACGACAACGCCAAATGTCATTTTTCATTGGCTGTCCGTAAATTTCTGATCAAAAAACAAATCCTTGTATTACCCCATCCACCTTATAGGTTTGATTTAGCTCCTTTCGACTTTTTTTGTTCCCCAAACTGAAAAACCATCTCAAGGGGCATCATTTTGAGGACATACAGGCCATTCACACGGCTACTATAGACGTTTTGAAGAGCTGTACTTTTGTGGACTATGTCAAATGTTTTGGCACCTGGGAGAAATGCTGGCGCAAGTGTGTTGCTCTTGATGGAGGTTACTGTGAAGGAGTATAAAGCTGTTTTGATGATTTTTCAATAAATATTTTTAATGATAAATTGTCGTTATTTATTTGCCACACCTAGTATGTTGAGACTGCACGCCAGTTTACTTTCTTCCGCAGCATTGTACCCGCAATTATCTTTAGGGTGACCGAGGCAGACGTAGATTCAAAGATGCATCTCAAACTCATTCACTCATGCAAGAGATCAGATCTTAATATGGACTCAGCGTTGCGCTTGAAATGACAGCCCTCATTCTCACGCTTTGCTTGGTGTCTTACAGCAACCATGTGTTTACAAGGAATATGGAAATTCTGCTTAAAGGCCGGAAAGATGTCTCGTCTTTGCCTGACCGAACTCAAAGAGTTTTGCATGCCCTGTGTTACCAGCAGCACGACCGATTTGGCACCGTTACATAGGCCCTCAGCTTTTGCTAGTGTTCTAGAAACCTCTAAGATGGTCTTTTAGAAAGACTGTCAGCCGATCAGACTACTAGCAACAGTCGTAGCTTAAGTGACTTTTCGAAGCGCTTCCACAGCATGGCACCTGTGCTATTTTTTCGCTAATCTAGTTTTCCTTGAATTTTCCTTAAATACATAAAGGTTCTTCTATATAACTTATACATAAAGTTCTTATATAATAGATAAAGGTTCTTATATTTTTTATATTTTCTGTACTGTGAAGAGCTGTTTAAACATTTAAATAACTTTTCCGCTAGTCTTGTTTGATTTGCAAATTTTCGATGAATGCCCAGGTCGATCAGTTAATGTTTTTCTTTTCGATGGAAGGAGTATATTTGGTTTTAAGGTTATCGTCTGATATCCACGACAAACTTTTTATTCCTTTTTTTTATCGTAATCATGAGTTATTTATTTTTATACTTTTTTTGATTGGTTGATAATTTGAAGTGTTTTATGAAGCAACGGTTTTCTAGACATATTGAAAGATTTGTTTTTGAAAACAAACTCAGGAAGCTAACGAAATATTAGCGATTCTTTAATTGGTGTTTCCGATTATTGTAAAATCTAAATTATTTTTCGTGCTTTAAGATTTAAAAATTACCATTATATTAATTATTATTATAGTATGCAAATAAAAACATTTCCTTTAATTTTGAAATGATTTATATTAAGACCATATAAATAAATTTATAAACCATTCATTCCCAAGCATTTTATGTATATTTTTTTCATTTACTTTCTTACTTTAGATTAATTTTTTTATTTTTTGACAACATATATTTGCTTTTTTTTATTTTTAATTTATTTTGGCTATTCTACATCATTTAAAAAAAAGTGCACTAGAACTGCCGTTTTCACATTATAAAATAAAACAAAAATATTTTAACTGAACATCTCAATCGCAATGACTACAAGCCTTTTATTTAATTATTTTCGGCTAATTTTATTAGGCAGATTACCATATGGCTAGAGTAACTGTTTTTTATTCTTTAATTTGTAAACGTGTTTAATTTAATTTTTCTTGGTTTCCTGAAAAAACGCAAAAAAAAAAAGTATTTGTTTCAGTTTTTTAAGATCAAAATCCCTATATATTTTATTTATTCTCGATTTTCAAGAGTAATTTATTTTCAAAAAATATCTCTGTAATGCATAGCTTGTAAATAAAGTAAAAATAGCAATAGTATTTCATCGTTTGTGCTTAGATTTGAACCAGGAACTGCGCGATCACACTCACAATAATGTCAAAAACGATAGAGAGAGGTTTCGAAGAATTATTTTATTTAATAGCCAGCTCTGAATTTTAAACTAATTTTCGGAGACTCACAAACATTATTCATAAATCTGGCAATGGTTCTTGCAGCTGAAATGCGATGTGTTGAAATTACAAAATTTACGAAAACAGGATACCGTTAGATCTTGCTTTCGAATGTGCGGCGATGATTGTGCTCGGGACCATTTTGTGCTAGTTCACATGGAGGGTGGTAAGGGAGCTGGTTAATAGTCTGTGCAAAGTAGCTCGCGGTATAATTTTCCAGTTTTTTGTGCTTCGAAAATTGAAGCTAATGGAGTCTGTTTCAGAACACAGTGCGAGTAGACAAAAGCAAAATGTTCGAATCACATCAGGTAGAATTTATAATTTTCCCCCAGTATTTTGTTGGAAGGTGAAATCAGCAAACTGTATTTTGATTAGTTTTCGCGTCGTTTTCATTTATTTTTTTTGTTCAATAAAAAGTGTTAATAGAGAGAGCTAGCAAAGCGGCCCACCATAATCCGTCAGGGTCGGATAATAGGGTGCCCCGGTAATGCGACGGGGCATTCACGGCCCGGGCGGCACCCTGCTCCATGAGATATTCTCTCTTTCTCTATTCTCTTCTTCTCTTTCTTTGCTCTTGTTGATTGTCCACTTGAAAGATTCTCTGCTGGATTCGGTTCAATTAGCTACATTTCATTGAATTTTTTAAAATAAAAAAAATCTAGCAAGATTGAATCAAAATCTTGAATAGTTTTAATACAATTCCTAAAAAAATATTCAACAAATGTCTTCTATATTTATTCCATAATATATTTATGTTTAACTTAAATAATCAAGTTTTACTCATTTTTCAAATAGTACCTATACTTTATCAAAAATTAAAATATACGTCGAGCGAGATTGCTTTGAATTTCGAACTGGATCTTAAAAAGCAGTGAAGTTGTCTCATAGTAACTCATTTCGGGTGTGAGGATTGAAGCTGGTAGACATTTTATTGTTAATCAATGCATACGATTGTAGACTCAGGCATTTAATCACAGTTATATCAGCTCAAAGGAAGGCTGTGTGATCATGGTTTTCGTCTATGACTGGAATCGAACCGAGGACTACACATGCTAACAACCAGTGCTCTATCTACTCACCAACAAAATCTTTCAGGCATCAAAATGTTTTTTAGTGCAAATCAGAAAATAATTTTTTAGTTAAAAGGCTAGTGTTCAGTTGACTTTCCAGCCTTCAAAAAACAAGGAGGGATCAATAAAAACAACAAAATGTCACTATGAAAACAAAAATTCTGACAATTAAAAACTGCATCTGCATTATTATACACACTACAGCAAAATTCATTGGAAAATGGAAAGAATGATTATTCAACGTTTGTCTAATATTGTCAACTGCTCAATTTATTTTCGATCTAATCACGCAGGAGAATAATAACTACAACCACAATTTCGAAATAATCACTCAAAAGATTCAGATTTGTTCTCGATCAAAATCTCTGCCTTTATCGCAATCTTTTCTATGTCAACCAAATAACAATCAATTAACTTACAGGAACGTGAACAGCTTGAAATTATGACTGTTTTCGTAGTTGTTGTTACTGGTGTTGTTATTGCCCTCGGCACATTCATCATTGGAGCCCGAGAGCGTAAATACGACAATAAACAATTAGAATGCATTTAATGCAAGTGGGTACATATCAAATTACCCGTGTCTGATCTGAGACCAGATAGAACTCAGAAACGCATGATGGTGGTGACACGAGAATTTCGCGAACAAGTAAAGTTGTTGTGATTGTTGTTACTGTTCGAGAATTTAGAATAGAATAGATTATAAATTAAATGGCAATTTATTAAAGCAGTTGTTAAGAATAGAATTGAGAAAAAAAATGCATAAAGGAAAGAGCAGTCAAACATGACAACATGATGGAGACTGGTAGCTAGTGAGTGGTTGCAATTGTGTTTTAATGAATTTCAATTAATATCGGGTTAAGATTGTGATCGTAGTAATAAATCATAAATGGTAATTTGTAAATTGAATAGAATTGAAGTCAATGAGGGATCGTTGTTTGAATGGATTTAATGGAGAAATGATTTATTTTTAAATTGTCTCTTTAGTTTGAAAAAGACAATTATTTCCATTTCCGTTAGGAAGTACGTTCAAAGATTTGTTATAGTGACAGTCACTGCAATAAATATAAATTTACCCTTGAGACTGGCTTTTCCTGAGGCTTGCAGCCCCAGTGGGTAGTTTGATTGTCGATTAAGGTCAAACTGAGTTATTCTAAAAGAGTTTACACTTTTTCTAAATCTAGATGGGAGCATGTGCTGCTTAGTGATTTGTAATGTTAATATTTTAGTATTTTAAAATTTCAATTGTTTATTGACTCTTCCAATTCACTAAAGTCAGGAAGCCAACTGCTTCCTTTGATGAACCACACTATTCGCTTTAAATTGACCAGGGACAGTTCGGTAAGATTTGAGGGAAAGGATGCACCAAGTGCAATCGCTCTTTTCCTCGCCAAAGTCGGGCACTGGCTCATGAGACGGAGGATGGATTCCTCTTCTTCCTCAGAGCCACAGCTCCGAAAGAAGTCATTGAACCTTGTGCCAAATCGTTACGCATGCCGTTCGGGCAATGGCCCGTGAGAACGTACAGCGCTTCGGTTAAGCCTAATACCTGCCTGGTGAGATGCGCATCTATGGAGACCCAGGGCTGCCTTGGTATCTCACAGGATGATTAATCTGTCCAGGACTTCCTAGTGTCTTCAAGGTATTTTTGCCTGATGGCCAATTTGTCCGTTGTCATCGGTATTTCTATTGAGACGGCGCATGAGACATCCGGTGGCAAGGTACCAAATCTAGTTAATTCATTGGCCTCGCATTTGCCTTGAAAAACCTTATGGTTAGGTACCCAAATCAATTGTACAAGTGAATGTCTTGACATCTCCCTAGGAGATGCACGGCATTCAGCAACAATCATGCACACTGTACAAGGACCAGTAAGGGACTTAATAGCCTAATACCAACATTAACTATAAATATTCGATTGCACAGAAGCCAGTCAATTGCATGAAAAATAGCCGCATGCATTAAACTATCAGTCAAACTCAAAAGTATCTTCTCAAAAGTATCTTAAAGTATCTTTAAAAAACTATCTCAAACGTATCTTAAATACAAATATTCAGGCAAATAAATGTTAATAAGGCCATCAAGTTATGTTTGAAGATAGATTTAGATTTACCTGAAGAATAGTAACAATATACGGTGCTGAATTTTCGACGGCATCTACTTATAAATGTATTATACTCGTAGAGTGTGTGGTGCTGATTGTCCTCAGATAAATTTTTTTTTTGCATAGTACGCCTTGTTTGACTATTGAATGTGATTTTGTTAAAGAGTTAAACTAATTGTATTAAGGGGGCAGATACACTTAGAATTTTGAGAAAATCGATTATATTTTCTTTGCATTTTCTAAAAGTAGCATACTTCAAGAGTATTCTCTGTAAATTTCAGACGAATTGGACAATTTTCCATGGAGATAAATAACTTTGAATGAAGTCGTCTCTAATGCATAAAGCGTGGTTTGCATGCTTTAAAAGCATTTTTCTCGAAACTATGTTTTCGAAGTCGGTGATCACTGTAACTTGAAAACGGCTTTATCGATCAGCATGAAATTTTTCTCACTTATTTGATATGTAATTACCCTCCGGATGAACGAAGGATTTTTTGATTGGACGGTATACTTTTATTCAATAGCCGAAAATGTGAGTGAAATTTTGGTCGAAAATACAATTTTGAATATCAACAACCGCCATTTTTCGACAAATATAAATCTGCCAAAGTCTTTCGTTCATCCGGAGCACTATGTCATTAACTAATAATCCCCGATTTCTTTTTTATTTCGGATGATCCAGTGACAAGCTGCAGTGATCACGGCAAAATAATTTTTTTTGGACCCCTGGAAAATTTACTCTATTTCGACTAATTTTCAGCCTTGTGCCTTGAACAAATTACAATAGCTTCTACAAATATATTTCTTTCAAGTAAAAAAACATTTATTATTAATTACTTTAATGTATGTCCTGAAAATGAGCCTTTTCTAGACGTCCCAAGTGTACCTGACCCCTTTAATTATTGATGTCGAAGGTAAGACACGGGCTAATTAAAGTTCATCTTGATGTGATAATGATTAAATTTAAGTTTTTTAGTCAGTATTCGGAAGAGGAAGACTATGAAATTCGTATGGATTATAGAGGTTCCTCAAGGCGCCAGAGTTAAACTTGTTTCTGCACCGATTCGAAACTGTATCTCAACAACGGGGCTCCAGATTATGCAAGCGTATTCTAGTAGACGCCGCACTAGTGATGTACTCAGAGACTTGGTAGCACAAATGTTTTTGAATTCTTTGGCGCACCTCTTAGCCTAGCTGTTTGTTAGCCTTGGATAAGACTTTGTTACATTGCCGGTTAAAGCGTACTTTGTTATTTAGAATTACACCAAGGTCTAAGACATATTCCACCCTAAAAAGTTCAATGTTTTTGAGGTGGTAAGATCTGGCTCTAACTGACGGGATAAACTTATCACTTGACGATTGTTAACCTAAATATTAAGCTTATTCAAATCGTTCCACTGTTCAAAAATCGAAGCTTCGATTGAAAAAAGCTATCGCATTTTGATAGTGTAGTTCGTTTTCATTTCATCAGTGTAAAAAAAAATGTGTATCAAACCAAATGACAGAGAGATCGGAAATGAATATATTAAAGAGCATAGGGCCCAAATGACTACGTTTTGGCACTCCAAGAAGCACAAAAATTGATTTCCATAACGTTCCTTTGAATGCGACGATCTGAGCTTTATCGTATCAATTGAAATCCCGGAGAGATCTAAAATGAATATGCTAAAGAGCAGGGGACCCAAAAGACTGCCTTGTGGCACTCTAGACAGCACAAAAAAATATTTTCTAAATAAAGCTCTTTTGAATTTGACGATCTGAGTTCTATCATATAAATACAGTTAGGACCTATTTAGTGAAGAACCAAATGTACCAAAATTGCTCAATTTATGTAGCAAAAGATGATGATCTACCCTGTCAAAGCCATATGTATGTATAAATCGTATTAACTGTACAAATCGCATTAACTTTTTCAATCTCAAAAAAGCTCGTAAGAAACCAGAATTATGAGTTTGGTGGTAGTCAGCCTGCCTTCTCAAAACCAATGTTGTTGTGTGTTTAAAAGATAGTCGATGATATATATCAGTTTGTTTCTCGCAAATCAAAAAAAAAAATCTCAAAGAGTTTGGGAATGACTGACGGATTAGCGATGCTTGGATAGCTGTCGACTAATCATTTGTCAATACTTTTAAAAATAAGCGTAAGATAAGAAGATTTCCAAAAGCAGTGAAACATGTCTAATGACAACGATTTGTTACTATTTATGAATAGAGGAGTAATTAATTGGTTGATGCATCACAAATTAAGGCGGGATTTTGTCAGGACTAGGTTTTTTGTTTATGCTTATTTGGTGGATACCATTGGCGGTTACCTCTCTTGTTACGGTCATTACGTCGATGAGATGTAAGTACAGTTTGGACAAACAGGATTTTTGAATTTATTCTTGGGGTTAAATGAGGGCAGAAAGTATGTTGAAAGTGCTTCGCAAATATATTAGAAATTTTCTGCCGCACGACAGATCTTTGCATCAACATAGCAGTGGGATAACCAGTCGTTTTTCAAATCAAGGATATAAAAAAACTTTTTAGGACCTTTTTTTAATTTGTAATTTTCTTTTTAAGTTTCTACGTTTTACAAAACCTTTTCTAAAATTATTTGAACTCAAAACTCAATTGTCTGGTCTATAGTAAGCTTGCTAATGAAGAATTAAATTCATGTGTTAAACATTTTTGTTTTGAAAGTTAATGGAAGAGTAACGAAGACTTAAGCTTGTGGACTATTTTAAATTGGTTCAAAAAAATAATTAATTCAAATTTGCAATTGTGTAAACCTTCAAAGCTTCATAATATTTCATGCGAATAAAAATAATTAATACCACCATCCTTTAATTACTAATTAATTACAAATTTTTATTTTTAAAAACAGACACAATTTCTTTTGACAAAACGTCAGATTTTCTGAAACCCACTATTTCAGAGACGCAACGAAAATCTGCCGAAAATCTGCTCTGATTTCTCATTCCGGTCCAATTTTCATTGCATTCAATTTCGCAAGTAAGAGTACTATTCAAATAAACATTCATCATTCTAAAACTATTCAATTCTCATCACTCATTTTTCACCTAGCTGTCGAATCAGAACGGATTTCCACACAATTCAATTTCATTTTATTTCGCACACCTAGGTAGTACTACTTATTAATACTCGCAACTAGAACAACGAAATGATTACCACAATTCAAACTTATCTTACCACGATTCATTTAGAAAAAAAATATTCATTCATGACCTTGTTCATTGTATTGTAGTTCGAAATGCAGAAACATCACGCAAATGGTCAACTGACTTAGCAAACAGTTTGAAATTACACTACCGCATTTCATCTTGATTCATCTTCTACTTAACAATTACACAGGCTCAGTGTACTTGTTATGTAGTATGCACTCGTTACTCACCGCAGCCTCGTATCTACGAGCACGGCCAAACCAATTCTATTAAGGCAAACCTTCAATGAATCGACAATCATTGACTATGAATTTCCATAGTCACGATTGTAGCGAATTTCGGTGCTATAATTTTTAACGAAAAATAAACTATGCGAAAAATTTTAGCGAAAAATTAAGTGGATTTTTGTGTACAGGGGTGAATAAAATTCTCAGGCATTGTCTAGTTTTACTGTTGTTTGTTTGTTTATTATTATTTCCAAGAAGCAAAATTTTTAAAGTTAATATTCAACTCTGAAGCATGAGACTGGAGCAGAGCAATTAGTTCTGACAATTTTCAGGTGTCCGTAAAGTTGTTGTTATTAGTGTATGCAGTGGGATAATCAGTCTTGCAGATTTATCTACGCACAGATTTTACTTTTTTTAATATTATATTATTAATTTTTCTTTCCCATCGAAAGTAAGTGATTATTTAAAAGTAGGTAGCCCACACTGGGCGCGGTTATGAATCGATTGGTTTTTCGAAGCCTGATGAGAGTTTATCAAACAATTTTTGTTGCCATTGTATTACACAAAAACAGTTGACCAAACTACCTTGAACTCCCTTGTTTCAACTTCAAAGTATTTATAACAACAGCACCTTTTCTCTTCTATTCGGCCTCTATCTCAAATGTCTCCCTCATCGTCAATAGTGTGAACTTATAGTACCAAATCCAACGCGTTACAAAGAACCTCTGTCAAACGTTCATTTCACCAAGCAGACAAATGCATTATTGTATGCACATTGTAACAATTTCAATTGAAGGCTGTATTAGGAGTGATTCATGTCAGATTAGATCGTTATGGGCCAGCATCATGATTATATGCTTGCGACACAGCAAAACACAAATTCTGCACAGACTAAACTCGATTTGAAACTGCACATAACTAGCTATAACGCATCAAAATTTATTTTCAATAAAAAAAACTGTACTTGAGTTGCTCACTATGGCGTACTAGATGAAGTACCAAGTTGTTGTTCATGTGTCATTGTTATTCTTAGTTGTTTTGCATTTGTTACTTGTTTAACACTCTTGTTTTCTAGTTGTGATTATTTGCAATCTAAAATCATTTCCATTTTTTTGCTTTAAAATTTTATTGTGTATCGAATTGAATTATATTTATGAGGTTTCATTGTCGCTGTACTAATAAAAATAATAATAATAATCATGAACGGCATGGGGGCGAACATGCTCTGTCTGAATAATCGGATCATGGCAAAAATTTTCAGAATGACTAGTGGATTATAACAATGCTAACGAAACACATTGGTAACTAGGGATTTAACTATACTCGTAGAAGTGTTTATTGTCAGATTTGTGGACTTGCTCGAGTACAACGAGGCAAAAGACTGGGCAAGCTCAAACAAGGAAATATCTAATCGTAGAAAATCTCTACTTCGTTGAATTATATATAACTGGATATACGAGTATTTATTGAAGGTATTGAGTAAGGTGTTACTTGAACTGGGATTTTATGTTTATTGAAATTATCTGTTGATATTTATAGAAATCGAAACGATTTTTTTTTTAAATCGACTGTTTATCCTTTTTTTATCTTTTCTTTTTATAATGTTCCTCCTTCTCATTATTTGTTATCAAACTATAACTTAAACCGTTCAATTTTGAATTTCACGAAATGTATTGTGCACTACTTAAAACTGATATTTAATGGCACTTTGACATCATCCCCCACGGAGAATCAGCTGATTTACGCAATTCGGAGTAAATGGTAAAGTACTGTCATAGTGGAAAAGATAAATTAAGATTATAACGAGATAAATTTCTCTCTAGCATTCAAAGTACTTAAAAATATAATTATGAACATAAAATTCAAGCAAATGCATTTAAAAAAAAACCGTTAGAAAAGAACATACGAGTTGAAATACATTTTTTTTTAAATTTTTTTCGAAAGACTGCACGTTGGAAAGTAAATAAAATATTCAAAATGCTGTATTAGGTCAATTTGTTTTTTCTAAAATAAAGTTTTGCATGAACTCACCTTTGTTCTGTACAATGGATTGTTGAAATCCCAATCTGGCGCCACAAACAAATAACCGCATTTCGATACCTTTCGTGAAGCCTGAAAATATTAATTGAAACCATTGTTTAGATTCATTTTGTCTTTTTAATTTTATTTTAATGAAAAAAATATCAAAAGAAACACTATTACTTAGAACTAATTACTAAATTTTGTAATTATTAAACTAAAAGCATCTATAAAAAAATAATAATGTTATAAATTTATTAAATAAAAACGACTGTATCTAAATTTATGTTGAATTCACTATTCTCAATTCCAAAAAAAAAAAACCCAAAACCACTTAATTAAATCAAAAAAAACCTTAACATATTTCATAGCATTCTACATATTTCAATTCATTCTAAACAGATTTAAATCCAATAATTTAATTCAATTGAAGCAAGGTCTTCGAGGTCAACTACGTACAAGTTATTTTTTATCCATTCTAATTGAATTGAAAACGTACATTCACACTATTTACAAGTTATTATTGCACCTACATCAAACCTTATGTAGACTTATCGTTTTGAAAAAAAAATCCATTTTTCGATCGTTTGACTATCATCAGCAAATCTAATTAAATCTAACTAGAAGGTCTAATGAATGGTGCACGAATGAAAGACAGCACGTGGGTGAAATAATACCTACATAGCTATGAAGACGTTATGTATATTTGTATGTGTATATTTAAATTTAATACTTGAAACCTAATAATTTGAAGGTGACTGTAATGTGACGTTTGTCATGTGATAACTAGAGTAGAATTATGCGTGGAACCTAACAATGAACTGTTTGGATCTATTAGCTAAAATATGTACGTATGTCGTTCGAATATTTTTTGTATATTTTTGAATTGTAGACGATACGGTATTTTATCCAATTAGATACAGAAATTTAAGAGCGAGTAAGAATAAACGTTAAATACATATTATTTTTGCAAATAATTATTTAAAATTAGAGTAGACTTTGTTTAGAATTTAGATTACATAGATTTTTTTATTAAATGATTTAAATTTATTGGCAGATAAATCATATTAGTTTTAACTTAAGTTTTTACTATAAAAATGTAATCGATAAATTCTTAGAGAGGTGTGAAGTAGAAAATTAGAAAGACGTCAGTGTGTTATTTAGCAAATGATAAATGAAATATAAATATGTTTAGTTTAAATATATGGCTTTAAATATTTTTCCAAAGAACTTTTTATTTATAATAAATCAACAAAAAATTAACATACTAAATGATAATGATGGTATATTGCAACAATTGAATATCTATGCTCAAATTGTTAGAAGAAAACATAGTCTCTTCACGTTCATCAATACATTCCACCTACTAAACACCATAAACACAACTTTTCAGGCATTCAATTAAGCAAGAATAATTGAATTGAATTTTGAAAAATTAAAAAACTTAAATTCAGCTGTGTGAAGACTTGTTCGCTTTTTAAAAAGTGAACAAATTTTTGCGGCATGAAGCTAATTATGTGTCCTCCGACTAAAAATTAAGATAATTATATAATTAATTGCTTATTTAAACCTACTGTAAGATAATAGGGTGTTAATTGGGATATAATTTTTTAACATAATCCTTCAAGGAGGAGCAAGGAGTGCTTTTAACGAACAATAATGAGAAATAGAGAGTCTATATTTCCTGTTCTAATATAAATCTATAAAGTTTTAAATTTAAATCTTTTTTAACATTTGCATTATCAAAGCTATTATATCTGCAGTTATAATAGAAAGACAAAGCAGTAAATGAGAAATCTTATTACTGTCTACAAAGGAACAATATTGTTGTAGGAACAAAAATTAACCCTGTTTTTTTAAAGGCCGTACTATTTTCCCCGGAATTTATGTATGGTTTGAATATATTTCTAGCACTGTTATCCATTAATAAACTAAAGAAAAGTAGCGAATTTATTGAGTTTTATCGAATATAATTCCAACTAATTTTTCGTCTTTTGAAGGAATGAAAAAAACAAAACAAATAAAAGATATTATATAATCCCTCCATTTTTATTAGGCATTCCTGATTGTTTTAAGCCCGCATGATTTTCTTCCACAATCTGGTGACTTTATCCAAGAAATTTATGATTTTTCAAGATTATCGGGGTTTTCTTGGCCTCTCTAATTGTTTACAAATGCGTATAGTTTCATATGACTAAATCCTAAAATACCAAGTATATTTCTAGACCTGCCGGAATTTTCTTGGGCTCCCTGATTTTTTTAAAACAAGCATTATTTTCTTCCATAATCAAGTTATATTATCCTAGAATTCCATGATTATTTCGGGATCTGTTAGGTGTCCCTAATATTTTAAAGGATCAACTTCGTTGCTTTTTTCAATGCTTCAATGATGTTTTTGGTAGACAAAAAACATATGCCTTAGTGATATTATCCTGAAATCCCCTGATTTTCTCTGGATTCTTATTTTTCCCACGCCCCTACGGCTCTAAACCATGAGGCTCTAAAACATCTGCAGGAGTGGGTGCTGCAGCATATTCTGCAGATGCAGCTATGGAAGTAGCTTTCAGACTTCCTAATCACTGTAGTATTTTCCAGGCGGAGGATTTTGCGATACGTAAAGCCGCAGATCTAGTATATGCTAAAAATACTACAAGTGAGGAAATCATTATCGTTATAGGCAGTCAGGCGGCGGTAAAAGCACTAATGTCTCACACATAGAGATCGATGTGTGTATTCGACTGAATTCAGACCCTGAATCGACTGGGCAGCAACAGAAGAGCCAGAATTTCTTGGGTTCCCGGTCACAAGGGCATTGATGAAAATGATAGGACGAATGCGTTAGCTATGTACGGGGCAAGTCTTTCCCTGTCAGCGTCGATAGCCATCGCAACTCCTATCCAAACGATCCAGTACTCGATCGATTCCAAAATGATGCCCTGTGTGATGTGCAGATGGCGTGCAACTCAGACCTGCAGGGTAACCAAAATCATGGGGGAGAATCTCGAATCTGCTCGAATTAACGCGGACTGACTGCAAACGGCTGGTCCATGAAAATGGGACTCCTAATCAGCGACTCCTGTAGGAAGTGTCAAGAACCGGGAGTCTCAGAAACAATTCAGCATCTCCTGTGCCGCTGTCTGGCATTGGGAAAACGCAGAAAGCGCTGCTTTTGTGAGCCCTGGCTGGCGGATCTCTTACACGCGGCGGACCAGAGGCTGAAGGACATCCTTCAGTTCGGAAAAAAAGGTCGGAGCCTTCGATGGCTGCTTGGACTGAACTTTCTTTCTCCTAGTCCACTGTCCTAGTGACCTAATCTGTGCCCTTTTGTCAGCCAGTTTAACCTTACTCGACCTGATGATATCATCCTATTGTCCCATGAATCTTTCTCGATCTAAGTGGATTAGTTTACTCGGCGATCTTTATTTTTCTAAGTTTCCGTTATTCTATTTTCTGATCTTATAGTATTATCTTAAAATTCCATGATTTCTTTAGGTCTTCTGGGATTTAAGATAGGAAATAAGAATTATGAGTTTTATGCACATTAATTTTTATATTCCATACGGAATAAAATCTATTGATTTCGTTTAATTGGGCAGTAAAGATGTTTATAATTTAAACAGGACAGTGACTAGAGGCGCAAATAGCAGTGTCATCGGGAAAAGCAGCAATGTGACAGGTTGAATAGAAAAGGTTGAATAGAGAAGAGCTGAGACATGAACCCTGAGGGACAACCGCGTTGATAAATTTTCCTCGAGAGAGTTCTTTTTTTGATCTGCAAGATCTATTTAGCTTGTATGTACGGATGATGTGCATAAGATATCAAGATATTTTGCTAATAACAAGCTTGTAGATTAAGCCACTATGCCATACTGTATTAAATGCTTTCTTTGCATCTAAAAACATCGTGCCAGTTGAGTTATGCCAATTGCTGCGACATGTCTGTCTTGACCATTAAAAACTAAGGAACAGTTGAAAGTTTCATCATTTCGATGAGACTGATTTTGGTCAATATTTCCACTACAATGGGTAATAAGCTGATAGGACGATAGCTTACTGGTGATGGCGGGTCTTCACCTGGCTTTAGGCTGCAGCAGACTTTAATTGACTTCCATGAGTCAGGAAAATTTCTACGTTTCCTGCGCTCGTTCAATAGAATCTTCAGCAAGGATTTCATAGGTAAGTGTTTTACCATTAAGTGATCTATTTTGGCCTCGCTTGAAGATTTTCTCGCCTTTAACTTTATTTATAACGTATTTAATTTCTTGTCAATTGCATTCAATTTTCGGTAAACCGAGTTTTTGGTGTTAAGGTCATACAGATCGTCCGAAATGTTATAAAATGAATGAATGCTTTTTGGGAGACAAATCACTTTTTCCTTGTCTAAGAGTAAGATTTGGGGACCCGGTAGCTCTGCTCGCTAAGGCGCCAGTGCCACGGATGTAAGTGTGAATGCGTGTGATTGTCTATGAAGGTGGCGAATGGGCCCAAACTGGTGGCCTAATGCAGCCCTCTCAATAAAACAAAAAGAAATAAAAGAGTAAGATTTGGATGCTGGTTTTTAAAGATGGCATTCCTAGGGAGCCTCTTCTGAAGAGATGTTTTAAAAAATAACATAATTTCGTTTTTTATTGCTCCGAAGGTGGCTCATTCTATTTCGAATTTGTTTGTTCACCTGGTTAATACGAATTCCTGTTAATGAGTCTCTGGTTCCTTTCCATTCTCGCTTTGCTTGATTTTCTGCTTGTATCAGGGGTATTATTGCGTCAGGGTTAAGAGCATGATCAAGGGCTGGATGTGAATTTCGCTGAATTTCGTACGTGAAGCATCTGTGCAAATTTAAATTGAACGAATTCGATGCAAATGAATTTTGTCTAGTGTGGGATGACAAGTAAACTGGAGGCAACAGATTTCCTGATTCGCTTTAAATTTTTCCAGAAGATCATTCAAATGGTGGAAGAGGTGGAAAAAATCATTAATTGCATTTTGATGTCTGACGAGGCCCATTTTGATTTCAACGGAAAAGTTAGCAAACAAAATTATCGAATATGTAGTGACTCTAGCCCACGGAATTGCATGTGCAGTTTCATCAACCTGCATTGTCGGGCCTTACTTTTTCGAAGAAAACGCTCTTACAGTTACGGTCAATGGAGACCGTAGCTTAAAGATGTTGAAAGAGTGGTTCTTTTCAGAACTAAGTAGGCCGAAAGAAAATCCTTTTCAGTTGTGTGTAGTTTTAACAAGATGGTGCAACTTCTCACATAACCGGGGGTGTTTCCAGAAACTCCACATCTCTTTGGCTCCCAAAATCTCCCGACCTTGATTGTTGACAACTTTTTCAAACAAACTTAGTCGCGCAAATAAATCATTGATAAAAACTACATTTAAATTTTTGCTAAATTTACATGGAAAGAATACTCGTTATGGTGCTTAATTTTCTCGAATTCATCCAACCGGTAAAAAGATGTTCTCTGCCCAAACAGCGTCATTTGGACAACCCAAACATCTCGTTCCATAAAAACCCTAAAAAACATTAATTTTGACTTTTAACAAAAGTACTTACTAGCAACCGATAAAAAATAAATCACAGTCATACTACACACTTATTATTGCTGTCTATTAAAATCTCATCGCATCAAAATTCGCACAAAAAAATAACACAACTATCCAACCTAGCCATCCATACGCCACAGACCGGCAGCACTAAAGCGGAAAAAAATCATCGAGCTGAAGTCTGAAGGTCGACCAGGTCACCAATGTAGTAGTTGTCGTCTGAATTGCTTCGTCGCGATTTACGTGTTAATAATAGCCCGGATAACAATAACGTAACAATAGTCACATATGCATATGCATGTAGGAGTATGTGATATGTAGGTAATTATTATGAAAATGGTAGAATACAAGTTGGTAACATTAGAAGTTACTTGAGGTGATATTCTATATGAGGGAAATAGTGGATGTGTGCGAATGTAGGAAATTGACGACAGGGAAACAATTGTTGGGTAAGTATAATATTTAATTATATATAAAATTAAATAGATTGTTAAAATTTATAACCATAATAGATAAATAATATAATAAATAAAGGCATTGAAATATTTGTTTAATTATGATTTTCCTTAATTTTTATATTTTTGCCTTTTCTAAGGATACTTCAATTTATTTCATTTATTTCATTAATTTATTTAATTAATTATATATTGGTTTATTCATTTATTTTTATTCCGCCATTAATTTATGTTATTAAAAAAATGGTAGAACACAAGTAATGAAATGTTACACAAACAATAATTTCTTTGAAGCCAAATATTTTTATATCTTAATTTAATTTATTTTAATTTAATTTAAATCTTAAAACACGCACCAAATTTGGATTAAAGGACAATACACTTTTTTTCCAAGTATGTGTACCACATATCAAAGTGAACTGTTTAACACCTACAATCCTCACTTCCTCTTTCTCACACTTCTCAACTTGGAAAAAACATTTAAATATATACATATGTAGATGATTTCGTGCTTAGATAGCATGAATTTTAGATCCGGAACGTGAACTATTCTTTTTACTTCCCATAAAATTTATTCTATCGATGTTCTTTTGTTCTCTTTTTCCGGTGTTTCTTTCTCATTCAGAATTTATTGTTTTCAGTGAATTTATTACTTATTTTGTTTGGACTGCTTCTAAATTGAAAGTAGAATGTGTGACCGTATGGGGCACTAACAATGAATACAGTTTTTTGAATAATTTTTATAATTCTTCATTCTAAAATTTCACAAACTTTTTTGTTTTGATGATTTATCATGCATCTCAGATTCTCTATTCGTTTTGTTTTGCGGCATTGTACAGATAAGGTGTCGAGTATCATTTCGAAAGATTTCAAATCATTTTGATGTAGATATTAAATTTCACGGTGCTTGCTTTGACTATCATTAAAATCTGTAAACAATGAGTAAGTTTACAAAAAAAAATCAAGTTCTTCGTCTGTAGTGTGTTTTTTTTGGTAAATAAAATGAATTTAAGTCAACAGAGTCATCAAAATGATGGTGCATTAATTTCGCTGACAACAATAAAAAAATGTTTAGGGAAGAGAAGGTTAAATTGTTTTCATAATTATGGGTTATATATTTTTTATGTTCCGAGGAACAGCAACAGGATTAAGAAGACATGTGATATCGTAAATCTACATCGTTCTCAAGTAGCCGACTCTGTTTTGACAAAAAAGATACACATAAATAAAACTAACAGGAATATAACGTGAATTCACCTCCATAAGGCAGTTCAGTTGCTCAATTCGAAAAAAATGTCGATTACGAACATGCGACGAGATAAGGCGTTTAAATATTTGCAAAGAGCTATATCGAAGGAATTGACAAAAATTATCAAAATGAGCACAAGTCTAGACCAAAAAAAGAAATCAAAACAATGTGCCAGCAGCATGGATAGGCGACCAAAGAGGGAGAGGTTGTAGAATACTGGAGAGGAAGAACGAAATTTCAGGTGAGTGATATTGTGGTGTACACCTCAGACCATCGAAAGATCACCTAGATTTTTATTGACTTTAAGTTACAGTACCATACGCACTTTCTTCCAAAGAGACACCAACATCTTAAAAACAGCCATGGAAAGAGAAGAACAGATCCATTCAACGGACATAGAAAAGATAAACAAATTGGTAGCTCAGCTCAACAAACGTAACTCACCAGGACTAGACACGGTAACAAATACCTGCTTCAGATACTTACCAGACAGCAAAATCTAAGAGATAACGGACATTGCCAATGCGATCTTCCAAACAAATTATTTTCCAAGCCCCTAGGAAAAAGCAAAAATTACGATGGTCCTAAAACCACACAAAGATTTCACCTGTCCGCAAAACTGGAGACCAATCAGCCTCTTATACTCGATCGGGAAGCTAGTCAGACGGCTAATACTTTCGCGACAGTGACTACTTTGCTGACAAATCCATCGTCCCAGAGGAGCAATTTGGGTTCAAAGCCCCCCCCCCTCTCCACTGAGGTACAGCTAGACAGAGTGACTCAACACATTATAAGTGGATTCAATCAAAAGAAATTAACAGATCTCGTCATGTTTGACGTTGCCAAGGCAGTTGACAAGGTCTAGCACGCTGGTTTTATCGTTAAAATGTACAATTTTAACATCCCAACACCCCTTATACAATTGATTGGATAATTCCTTAAGGGCAGAACTTTTTCCGTTCGAATCAATGACCACTTCTCTAGTACACGACCAATAGAAGCCAGAGTTGCGCAAGGCTTTCCACTCTCTCAACTGTTGTTTACCTTATACACTGCAGACATCCCGATGATGCCCACAACGAAAATCTCCCTTTTTGCAGACGACACCTGCATCTACTCCACATCTCGACAGACTGAATTTATGACCAGCAAACAACAACATTACAAAGACACACTGATGGATTACTTCTAGAAGTGGATGAATCGTATCAATGCGGGATAAATGCAAGCGATCTTTGTGGTACGACGAAGAAGACCAAACCCAAGCCAACTCACAGAAGACAACGAACTCATAGAACGGAACACGACAGCCAATTACCTAGGACTCACTTTTGACACAAGACTTACGTGGACAAAAGAATAACTGCCAGCGGAATATTACACCAGCTGCATCTACAACTTGTATCAAATAAGCTTAATATGAAGAACAGAGCCCTTATCTATAAACATATCATTAGACCAAACAGCATATATGGGAGCACCATCTTCTACCAAACACACAGGACAAACAAGAGACAGTTACAAATTTGCCAAAACCTGGCTTTGAGCAAATTAATAAGGGCATCCTGGTACATCAGAAACACTGACATACACAAGAGCTTACGAATCGAAACAATAGAAAAATACACACGAGACAAGGCACTAAAACTTTTCGACATGATCGACAGACATCCCAACAGCATCCTTGCTATCTTAAAATTCCAACAACAGAGAGAAAACGATATCTACCTAAACCTGAGAGCATTAGGATTCTAAAGTAGTAGATCAAGATCTAAAGTAGCGATCAAGAGACTTGAAAAAACCAAAAAAGGAAAGGAGAGCACACGAACGCTCCCTGAGAAGAAGGGTGTCAAAGTGCAACTGGCACTAGGTCCAAAAATATAACAGTTCTCAGACGTGCCAAAATCTCGTGCTGGATCCCATGGATTGAATTTTTCGGATGCCATGGTAAGACAGAAATGCAGGCATGCATAAGGATCTAAGGATAGCAACAATCGACCTTTACTTACGCAGTAAAGCTGTAAAATTCTTCGATAAAATAGACATTTTAGCAGTACCATGCATATCCTAAGTAACAAATGAAATAAAACTGAAAATTAAATAACTACAAGTCTAAAAATAATGCGAGTTTCTGTAATACTTGTTAATCTTTCAGCGTAGAACGATGTTAAACATGTCAAATGGACAGAACATTTGTAGATATACGCTATCTCCCATTCAGTTTAAACAACAAAACAGGCTATATCCACAACACAACAGCCTACAAACATCCTAACAAATTACTCATGACACCTGAACCATCGTCTATGACTATTTACATCCATCACTTTGCTGACTCACATCTATTTAAACTGAAAAACTATTGTCTCTATATTTATCTTAGTAAAATTCATAAATTTTAACTTCATTTTCTATTTTCAAAAAAACTATCTGATATTTTACAAACATCTCATTGTATCTACTATCTGATCTTCAAACTGAATAGAACGTCAAGACAATGAACAAAAAACGTGTGTGCAAACATAATACGCATCTTTGTAGACAATCGTAACGATGATCTTAACCTCATTTGTATAAACGGAACGACAATTATTTGAACAGAAATCAAGAAAAAAATAAAAATAAAACAGATACAGAACAAAAGCTGTAAAACGTCACAAGATAACAGACTTCATCAACAATAAAATGGATCTAGGTAGATAAAACTTACAAACTTCAATTTACACACACAAACTGAAGTTATTTCTATGTGTAAGATAAGCTCTGGCTGATATTATCTTATAACTGCAACAGAAGATAAAAAAAATAAATATATAAAGTACTATCTTTACTAAGCTGCAGACATGAGGAGTAATTAAAATGACAACGAAAAATTGAGGGTAGACAGGACAGACGAAAAACATTACATTACTCTGTATTTACTTGAAGTTGTGGTACATACAAATATCTTAAGCAAATAAAGTACATCCATAACACATACATATAGACTAAGCGATGGTTTTCAGCCTTACAGACATCGTAATTACAGTCGTAATACAATGCAAACATTAACATGATATGATGCAATTTAAACTTTAGTATGGACGTCAGTCAGTCAAGCTACTGCTTTCGTCAGGGATTCAAGAAAAAAAATGTCGTAGCCTGCAAACACACAAACAATTTTTGTATACTTGCTTGACTTCGAAATATTTCATGAAAATATCTAGAGCAATTTACGTACTTTTATCTGCTTCTGCATGCTCAACAATAGAGCACCAGATAAAATCCGAAAAACAGTGTCAATTGATAAACAAAAGATAATTTTCAAGTACGACCAGTAACTAGATCTGAACGAGATATCTAGGTATCTGGTGTAATTATACATTGGAAAACCTAAATGTACTCAAAAGATAATTATACATAATTTGCAGTTGTGCAAACAGAATGGTCGAATGTATCTGGTTTAATACGGGGTGTAAGCTGCTGCTTTTGAAATTCAAGTAAATCAAAATAATTGCGAGCATGAATTTTAAAAAGATTGCTTTTGTTGCAAAAATATTTCGCAGAAGCATTGATTAATTTTTATAAATGATTTAAACATGTGTAAATTACACTATGAAACAGTATTCAAAAAAAATATGACCAGTGAGTTAATTTGATTCGACTTCAATAAATTTTAAACCATTCATCATCATAATCATTCCGTAATAGCAAACAAATTACAATTAGTCAAAATATTACTTCACTCCGCCAGCTCAACAACAAGTAGCATTGTAGTAGCAATGATAAATGTATCAAAGCGAAATATTGGCAAGTCTAGTTGATAGCTACTATCGAACTATACTCGCAATAGCCACCTACACATTACATGCTGCGTGCATATTATGCAATATTTGTTGCTACTGTGCCAGTATATCTAATTCCGTAGATGAAAAATTTGTGCTATTTCTGGTCTTTCTCTATAGTCTCATTCATGGTTTTCTACACAATGGCATGTGTGATATTGTTAGTATTATAGGTAATGTATGAGAAGTACTTACTATTGCCACAATCGGCTAGACATGCAATAAAAAAACAAGGAGAAAGACGAGATAAAAATTTAATATTAGTCGGTTGTTATCGGGAATGTCTCAGGTTTTTTGGTGTATGTTGGTTAGTAGTAGATTGTACAATGGTTTATTGATGTAATTGAAAAATTGAAAAATTTTCACTGTGATTTATTGATGCGTTCAATGAGGAGCTGTTATGTATGGACTGAATTTAGTGTTATATGATGATGAACGCAACTTATGGTATAGTATTTTGTCGGATTTTTTGGGTGTATGTAACTTATCCTTTTTGAGATATCACCGTAATTTTGAATAATCTTTCCAGATGATTCAATAATTAAGTAGTCTTATGAGTCAAGCATGATATCATACCTGAAAAGAAAAAAAAATATATTAGGCTTATTTAATATTTTTGGAATTGATTTATTTAAAATTTAACGGCACTATTAAAACAACTGGTGCGTGTAATAAGAGATGATTGACTACTCTTGTAATTTATATTGACCAAAAAAATGCAAATCATATTAAGCTCAAAAATTTAAAACGCTTCTTTATGAGTATTCGTTTCGTAAAAAATATCCCCACATAGGGCGCAGAATTGTACAGCACGATAACGTGTACATCTTATTGAAATTTGATATTTTTTGCATATATTCATAGTTTTTCTTGTAACAATAATTGAATTCAACTACAAAATTTTTCGTAAATACATCGTTTTCTAGGTAAATAATTTAGAGAGTGAGAAAAAAAATTTGAATTTTTGATAATGGTTCATTCTGGCTGTATTTTCAAGATAAATCTTGTTTTACATGCATTTTTGAACACTATCGTATACTTTAAAATTTTTCTGTTTAAAAATTTTAAAACTCAACAATGTCATACCCGGTAAGCGGTCAAACGAGCATGAAGTCAAGACTGCAACTACTAGATTATCAGCCGAACACGGACTAAGCACGAGTTCAAAGTAGCAAGAATGTTACCCGCACTTAGGAGTGGACACTGTCATAAAAGGACTACTGGATTCGGGGACAAGTCACACTATTTTAGGAGGAAAAGGGTGGTCTCCATTGGCGGGAAAGTATTTTACACTGATCCGAAACGGAGTCGAAGAATTACAGTTCGCAAATGAGCTGACTTGTGCAGTTGGTACACTTGGCGTTCACTTTGAATGGAGGAGAAGATATTCCAGAATCTTTGGTCTTTCCATCGATACGTCAGGAATTGATCCTTGGGATAAATTTTGTATGTAAAAATGAAATGAATGAAAAAATACACATCGAAGCAGATAAATGACGAATGATAAGGGTTTGAAGCTTCCATTGTTAGAAATTAAATTTGAATCACTTGATAAACATAAGCATTTTGAAGTTACGTATTAGCTGTTTTTGCTATGGCATTTAACAAATTAAATTTAGATTGTAAATAAATTTTTGAAATGAATATTTTAAAAATAAAAAGTATAGCAATCCCACGGCAACCGTCGTGCGGGTCTAGGGGTTGAAGCTGGTAGAGAGCTTCATTACAATTTTTTAATCATTGTGGATACGAGTGTGGAGTGATTAGTTCCACGACTCACTTTACCCCTGATTTAAATCAGGTACCTAATCAGAGCTAGGTGAACTCAAAGCTTGGTGCGTGGACCCTCGTCCGAACCTGGATTTGAACCAGGGACCCCAAATATTTTACTACAAAATAATTTTACTACAAAATAAAACAAAATAATAAATGGCAGGCATCAGATATCGCAAGCAAATATTTTAAAGTATTTTAAATTAAGCTCAAATTTCGAAAAATGGAAATTATTTTTGAATCTAAATCGGTTTTGTTCGTCACTTGATATCATTTTTAAACTTCAATTTGAAGTATAATTAAAAAAAAACATTATCAAGAAAAAAAGTATTGAAATTATTTTAAAATTTGTGTTTGATATAAAAACGTTTTCAGCATTTGCACAATAAAATTTGGGTGCTACAAAAATTTAAGTTACCATTTTTGAGAGATGAATTTTTTTGAAAATTTCAAACTGACGTTGTATGCCAAGCATGCAAGAGCAAAAAAAGCAAAAAAAAAAAAACAAATCTAAGAAGGTCAATGATTTTTGGGGTCTTGAATGATTTCTGTTTTTGAACCTACCTTAGATCCAAGGTTGCCGATACATTCATCGAAAACCATACAAGGATAATTTTATATTTTTGAAATACTATTAGGCACTTAGCACCCGCATGAGGTTGAAAATTTAGATTTATATATTTATTTTATTTTAGATTTATATATTTATTTTTATTTCCTGAAAATTTCGGGTATTTCGGATCACGCGACCCGGAAAATTTTTCATTTTATCACATCACGGATGAAACAACTCCCTTTCGTTAGTTACTTCATCTATTATACATCAAAAATATGATTCGGTTGGCAATATCATAAAAAAGACTCTTGTCACTTCTAACAGTTGATAAAATAATAAATACTTATGAGTATTTAAATGAATCGCAAACACAAATGCTATCGACCATGAACCCATCCCTATCGGCCATCCCTAGTTTCACAGTAGCAAGGAATAACTGATCTTCGAATGAAAAAGGCATCAAAGTCCTGGCACCAATCCTGGCACTGGCCAGAAAAAAAGTCAGATAAGAATGCCGGTAGATAAATTTAGGCTTTTTCAAACAAAAAAAGAAAACTTCCCGCGACTTTGATCATGAAAGCCGAAAATCGATATTTGGAATATAATTCATTTTTTCTTCATTTTCGTATTTATATATTTATTTTTCTTAATTATTTTTTATTTTTTATTTGTTAATAATATTTTTTTATTTATTTTTCGATTTATTTATTAATTCATTGTTTTTTTTATTTCTTTATTAACTTTTTTTATGTTTAACATTCATTCATTCAATATCATTCATTTGCGAAAATGCAAAAGAAACACCAATAAATATTTTCAAATAAAAAAGGAACAAAAGTTTGATGTAAAAAAGGTTATTTTTAATTTTTAATTTAAAGGTTCTCTTTCATATTTTTTTTTTAGTTTCAAAATGAGATGATTTGGATAATAAAATAGACCAAAAATATATAAAATTTCAATGTCAATTTTTCTTAGCTTTCGAGAGTGAAAATAATTGCAGGCATATACGGATTTTGTTGTTACCATTTAGCTACCACAACTATGAAAATTCAATAATTGTTGTTTACTTTCAGTAATTAATTATTATAATTTCAAAATTTCTTGGTAGTGTCTCAAAAGGAGAAAAATTACCGTAGCTTACAATCCTACCGTTATTTGCCAACCGAAACTCAACCAAATTTCTATCAAAGATCTATCAACAGTGTGATTTTCGCTTAGTTGCAACCTGAAGAGCATAAAGTATTAGTTATTTTGAGCGATTTTTCAAGATGGCACCTTTGTCAGAAGGAGTGACAGCATATTTATTACCCTTCAACCAAACATGGTGTTAGTTAAAACAAACACATTTCAAACAATTTCAATTGGATAATTGAATATCCTATTTCAAGATGGCACCACTGCCACAATCTTCCCCACAGCTTCAAATTTCTTCTATCAGAGCTAGCTCCATTGAATATTAATAAATTCTGTGATTTGGAATTTAATCTGAATATCAAACTGACAGTTCTTGCAAACATAAAATTTGGGTGCTTAAAATAGAGGTAAATTGGTGAAGGGTTTTTGTGCGGTTAGAAATTTTGAAAATTCTAATTTTACTGTGTAGGAATTTATCAAAATATTTCGTTTTCTGTTTAAAAACAAACGTTTTTTTTGCAAAATTTTTTAAGGCTGCCTGTTGAGGTTCATGCTATATATACATGCTTATCCGCAGTTTCGTTCAAAAATAAACAAGTGTATTACATGTGCCCGTTAATATTGTGCCCGTGCGAATAAGCAGCTCGGCTTTATTAAACGACGTGCCAAGGAGTTTAAAAACTTGTGGCGCACTAGATCATTACGCACTGCACTTGTATGCCCTCTCCTTGGATACGTCTGTATTATTTGGCACCCAGCCTTCGAAATTCACAATAACAGATTCGAGTCCATTTAAACACAATTTTTACTTTTCGCCCTAAGAGATCTGTACAACTCTTACGACTTCGAAAATGTACCCCCATATTGAGTTTGGTCATTTAAACTTAACTTCACTTGCATCCAGAAGAATTATGATATCGGCCTGCTTCACACTTGACGTAATTAGAGGCGTTATTAGAGTTGAATTCCTAAATAGTATATTTGTGATAAATATCCCCTTAAGGAACACCAGGTACAATCGTTTACTAAAGGAATATCCACATTCCACCATATATGCAGCTAATTAGCCGGTGAATAGATGCTGCAGCGTCTTCAATGGCTTTAGCAAACCTTTATTCCCCAACGAATTCTAAACTATCCTTCAAATCTTCCCTTATCCAAGCCATTTGTACACCATCATTTTTAAGCTCTGGTTTAACTATCGTTTCTAATTTTTATTCTTTTATTTCGTTGTTATTTTACTTATTGTCTATTTCAAACTTATTTGTTTACTCAATTAGTTGTTTATTTATGTGTTATTTATTTGTACCTTACACTTTTTTTTTTAAATAGTTTCATATTTATATGTATATATATGTATTTATGCCTTTTTTGGCTAATCAGTAAATAAATAAATGCTATAAAATTTGTGATGATTAGAACATGAATCGAAGTTAAGTTTAAGCTAAAAAGAATATGCTTGCTCCTGGCACTTCATTTTCTTGGTATTGCAACAGAGAAAAAGATTTTGTACCACATTTTGCTGAAGATCATGATCTAGTGTATTGTGAAGAGATTCCTGGTTTAGTGAAAATATTTAACATCGAATATGACGCGAACGAATGGAGATTGTTTTTGCATAATGGCAATAAGAACGCTTCACTACCAATCGCCCATTCTGTACATTTGAAGGAATGCTACGACAACTTGAAAAATGTGTTAGATAAAATAAAGTACGAAGAACACTACTTGCTCGGTCCAAAAGGTGGGTACACGAAGTACCCTTGCTTTCTCTGCGAGTGGAATAGTCGAAACAAAGGACAAAATTGGACGAAGAAAGAGTGGCCACAGAGGACTAAACTGGTCCCTGGAACAAAAATTATTGTGACAGACAATTTAGTCTCCCGAGAAAAAGTTTTGCTACCCTTTTTACACATAAAACTCGGGATGATGAAACGATTTGTGAAGATGCTGAACAAAGAAGGAGAAGGTTTGAAATATCTCCACCAAATTTTTCCATCTCAGTCTGAAGCTAAACTGAAAGAAGGTATTTTCGTTGGTCCGGACATAAGAACATTGATGAAAGATACAGCTTTCTATGACAAATTGAGTGAAATTGAGTTACAAGCCTGGAAATCTTACGAATAACAAGGAAGTAGTGAAACATTTTCTAAGAAACCACATAAGTCCAAATTGTGAAAATTTGGAGAAAATGATTGAACATTTCGGAAAAATGGGATGTTCGATGAGCATTAAACTTCATTTCCTGAATTCGCATTTGGACTACTTTCGTGATAGCTTGGTAGCTGTAAGTGAAGAGCAAGGCGAAAGATTTCACCAGGATTTGAAAGATATGGAACATCACTATCAGGAAAAGTGGAATAAAAGAATGATGGCAGACTATTGTTGGCAGTTAAAGCGAGATGATACAAGTCGGAATTTCAAGCGAAAATCTCACAATCGGAGCTTCGGTGAAAAAAAAGCAAGATACCACAAAAGCATTTAGGTAATATTTTTAATTTATTTATTACTGTCCCTCAAATGTATTTCTAATGTTTTGATGTCATGTATTTTTGTTCTAATGTTTTGATGTCATGTAGTTTTGATGTCATGTATATAAAGGATTTTTCAAAAAACTCAGGGTGATAGGAAAATTCCAAGTACATATTCGTAATCTACGCACTGAAATATCCCAAGATCAGCATTCAAATCCATAAGGGGAAAATACAGTAGTCCCTCGACTTACGTCGGAGTTAGGTTCCGAGAATTTGCGACGTAAGTCGAAAACGACGTAATTCGAGGGTAGAAGGAACCTCAGGCGATAAATGTATCAATTTTCATTTTTTGAATAGGAATGTTTTTATTTTTTTTACATAATTCATTTTTAAAGAAAGTCGTGGGCTTTCGTCTACAGAAGTTTTATTTTCGTATACAATTGCGTATTTTCGCTGTTACTTGCACCCTTCATCAAGTGTCTGCACACGACTACACGTCAAATTACAAATAGAAATAAAGGCAACAAGTAGCAACCGGAATACGTATTTATAAAACATACGAAGAAGAAAATAGGCGGCTTTCTTTAAATATGTACAAATATGTTCATATTTGACATAAAACACTAAAAAGCCACACATTAATTGTTATCATCTACAGAATGAATAGCCTCTATTTCTACTGTTTGTGGGTTGACTGGTTTACTGGTGAAGAAGGTCGAAATTCGCATTTGGGACAAAGTTTGTTTTTTTTTTCTTCGAGCACCTGCTTTGTAATCGTGGACAGAAGTGTAGACTTCGTTTGAAATTTCTGCACTTCTTAATTTTTCGGGATAATTTTCTGTGTACATTGTTGTATATATGATTAGTAACGCTTTAGGAGAAAGATTATTGGCTTCCAAAAATTTCTATATTGTTGGACAGAAACATTGATCAAACCAATCACGAAATATATAAGAAGTAAGCCAGGCCTTTTGGTTGCACCTCCAAATAACCGGTAGATTTTCCTTGCATACATTTTTGAATATCCTTGGATTTTTTGATTGATAAATAACAAGAGGTTTCAGTTTCAAATCACTTGATGCATTCCCTCCAAGAAGCAAAGTAATCCTGGATTTTTCTGCCTTAAAGCCAGGAGCTCTTCTTTCTTCAATCGAAAGAAATCTTATTGAGGGCATGCGTTTCCAATACAGGCCTATCTTGACAACATTAAACACCTGCTGTGCGCAATATCTTCCATTTTCAATAATATTATGTAAAGTGTTTGGAAAGATCTTTGCTGCGACATAGTCCACACTAGCCGCTTCACCTGTTACTTTTACATTGTGAATTTTACTTCTTTTCTTGAAGTTTTCAAACTATCCATTGCTGACAACGAAAGTGTCTCCTCGATTCAAGTTTACTTGTTCGAATAAGCTTTTTGCCTTCGCCTTAATAGTTAACGTGATCACCGGCATATTTTGATGATTTAGGTCTTTGATCCAAATAATCAACATTTTTCCCAATGCAGGGGCTCTTTTTTTGGTAATTATTGTACCATTTGCGGATGCCCCTGCTTTAGTTGCTTCACTTATTATTTTTCTATTTACTTATTATTTTTCTATCGAACAGTTATTGGGGGAAGTCCCATAGCACTTGCTATAACTGTCGATTTTACACCTTCATCGAAATGTTTTAAAAGTTCTATTTTTTTTGCCAATAGTGACCATTTTTCGCATTTTTAAAAGTTCTGGACTCAAAATAATGAACGACGTAAGTCGAAAAAACGTATTACAAGGGAGACGTAAGTCAAGGGATTACTGTAAGAGCTAAAATTTACAGACCTGTGTAATTGCTTGAAAGCAAGAGTTTTGATCCCTACCTAAGCCTTTATTATCGAAAAAAAAGCTGAGTCTGTAAGTCGTAAATAATATTCACATAAAAAAACTGATCATCGAAACAAACACCAATTAATCTCAAGCGATTGTTCCTAGTTCAACCCCTTTCTTCACATAACCTTAACCTCCATCATCACCAAATCCATGACAATGTCTTTCACACTATCCTCTAGTCACGAACTGACGTCAATTCTTGTATTCAATTCATTCAACACGTTCACTCTCATCCTTTCGCGATTTCATTTCCTCCCATATTCCATCCCATCAGAGAATCTCGCCCCAAAACATGTCCTCACTATGTTGTTACACAGTTGCAATTTGTCCTGCTACTTGTCCAACTTACGATTTTCACCACAAACGACTCGTGTCATATGCGCGTAACTACCGAAATAGCCATACCATGGTATATATGTACCCGATGGGTACCCACCTTACCTGTATAATTTCTGTTGATATTGTTTTGCATGTGACGATGATTTTGCGATCGCGACCTCGTCCTCGTCTAATAACTTGACTAAGAATCACGACATAAACATTCTACTGGAATCAAACATGGAATACTCAACTAAGCACCTAGCTCTGACTCTCCAACTATGTAGAAGACCTATAGATTGTACTGTACATGACAATTGTTTCGCTGGTTGGTTGTTGGTTGACTGTTGTAGTCATCGTTGTTGTATATGCTAGCTAGCGCGAGCGCGAACGATATGAGCAAAGGTCGTGACAAATCGTATCAAAAAACCCATAAATTCAATGAAAACAGCAGAACAGTTGGATGAAAAATAAAAGATAAAAGTTTTTTATATCTGGTTTTATTGGTTGTTCTTTGCAAGAAGTATAATTGCATAGTAGGGTTGACAAATAGGACAGGAATTTTTGTAGTTTTCAAAATATTTTCATTATTTTAGAGTAGAATGTCGTAAGATGTCTCTTTTCTGTTTGCTGGAGTTTTGATTTTTCTTTATCATGCAAATTTACTTTCGAGCTCAATAAATTCTTTTGCTAAATCCAAACTGAAAACATTGATAATATTTATCGAGAAAAGTTATCATGTCTGAAAACGATCCCTCCTTATAAATTTCAGAGTCATATTTTATTCGATTTTTCACCATTAACCTTCCAACCCCATACCTCTTCTCTGTCGAAGATTTTGACACACCTTCTACCAATTCATCCATAGCAATATTGACGATGACGTCTATTCTCGTGCTTATAACATGCATGCCTAAAATAGCGTTGGCGATTATTCCTTCTTGCTTAGGTTAACTGGTGGATCATTCTGATGATGGTTGCGATGACCGTTGCTTTGCTGTTGACGACAACGGCGCTACGATGGTGTGAATCACGGTAATTGGAGAATTATAAACGGCAGTGGCATGTGCAGCACTAGGAAAAAATAAAAATAAATAATAAACAAAACAACAACAAAATGATTCGCTGACATAAAAACCGGTTATACGAATAGTTTGTCTTGAGCATAATATGTGTATGTCGTGACTTTGTTGACATTTCAATGTTATTTTGCTCTGGATGACGTTCCTTCGTACAATTTGCAATGTGCAGTCAAACTACTATCACTGCAAGTCGAGTGCAATGCAACATCGAGAAGATGATGATAGTGAATGTATTGATGCAATCGAAGGGTAATAAATAGCATTTAGCATTTTTACGAAGAGAATGTAACTGATTCAGTGTAATCGGTAAATTGGTTTAAATCATTTTCTTAGTGATGATGTAATAGTGATTTGAATGGAGACAATAAAAGTGAATAAATCAACTTCACTTTCGAAGGTGAAGGGAATAGGTAAATCGTAAAAATTGAAAGTAAATTGGAAGCAATTGTTGGTTGATTTATTCTTTTATTCAGTTTTTGAGAAATTAATGTATAAGAATGAACTGATGTCATATTATAGAAAAGAGGTAAAATAATACGAACCGATGAATTTTACTCAACTACCTCAGCGGTTTTTTCTATGGAGGATAGAAGACTTATAGGTCTCCAGTTTTGAGGCAGGTGAAAGTCTTTACCTGGTTTAGGCATAACTGTTATAATCGCTATCTTCTAGACCTCTCGGAAGCTCCTCGTTCGAAAAATAGCGTTGGTTATATCCATCAAGGTCTCCAGTGTGTAGGCAGGGAGGTGTCTTAGCCATTCATTGCCAATTGAGTCAGGTCAAAGTGTTTTCCGCTTAATTAGTGCACTGCCTAACAGTTTGATTTCTCCGAAATTAATTGGTTTGACTCGACAGTATCTTGTTGACTTCTTCTTTACCGGTAACATCAAGTCATCTTTCGGAGAGCGGTTTTCTTAGAATCGAAGCTTCAGTACACCGTCGAAGACCTATCAAATTTTAGCCTATGGGGTCCAAGTATAGGGTGCGCTGCAGTTTGGTTTTATGGTAAAAATGTTTGATCATGCATCAATAATTGTTATCCTCAGTTTCCATATGGTGCAGTAGGTCAGTTACTTCTCATTGCGCAACTGTGCGGTCCAACAGCTGATGGTGTTTGTGAGCCAGTTTGTTTCCTTTCTTATGACAGGGTCACCTGTACTCCTAGCTTTTCCCCGGATTCTATTCCTCTTCGTTAATATATCTTTTATATCTCTCGAGAGTTCTTTTGGGTTCTTCTTCTTTATTGGAGATTGAATCGAATCGCCCTCTTTTACCAGCTTAATTTTGGCTGATAGAGTTTCTTCAAACTGTTCATTCGCCATTGAGGACTGGAAAGCGTTCCAATTTGTTTCTTTCATCATTCGCAGGGGCTCGTCAAAGATGCAGAGATGGACTTGTGGTCAGATGGAACTTCATCGAGGACAAACAGTCCCAAATAATGCTGGAAGTTTTGCGGGAAACATATGTCTTGAAGATGACTATGAACTGTGCAACATATAGTGGTTTCGTTTGGAAGTTGCAGGCTTATGCAAGAGATACAGAACCTCCATGTTCGAATAGTTGGTTTGGATTCGGGTCAGAAGGAATGTATAAAAAGACTCCAAAGATTGACACCAGGTATTCGAAAGAATCCGTCACGGTCGCTTCGATATACAGGATGAGATGATTTTACTGGATTGTACTGAATCCCCCTTTACCTATCAATTTATCGTTAAGGTATAGAATCTAGTTAGAGATGTGGAGGCAATCAGCTGGTTTTAGAAATGCTTCCTGTATTCGAATGATGTCGATCCTATAGCAATATAGAAACTGTATTAGCTCTTCAGTTTTGCTTATCCTGGAATTTCCATTCTAAGTGAGAATTGGCATAAGAATGGAATGAGTTGAACATATAATTGAGGGAAGGGATGTTAATGTTGGTTAAATGTATATATTATTAACAGCTGAGATTGTTGCAAGCATCTCCTGCACCATTTTTCCCGCTATGCTTTGGAACTGTTTCTGCTTATTGCAGAAGAGTTGAACCATGATGGCCAACTGTGGAATAATGAGCATCATGCTCGGTGCTTTCGGGTTATTGTTTGTTTTGGCGTGATGGGTTGTACGTGAGTGCTGTAGAAGTTGAGGGCATTATAGTGGAGTTTGCTTTCGCTACCTGAGCAACCATCTACGTCAAGCTCTCACGGCTTTTGAGCATCCCCTATAAGTGCCGGATGGTCACCATCACAGTTGACACATTTGACATTCCCTTCGCTCAGTTTAGTGCACTCTGAGAAGTGGTAGCTTGGCAATTGTTGGCTGCATGCTCAAACTGTTGAATCTGGCGCTGCGTCTGGATATTTTCTTTTATTATCTCTTCTCCTCTGGGAAAAAGTATGTATGACATTGAATTGTCCCACCAGTGAGGAACTTAGTATTTTATGATACAGTGGAGAAGCGGGAATCTACTGTATGCCAAAATAAACCCTTTTCGCTGACTCTCAGTTTAATCGCAAATCCTTAAAGGCCCGAGATATTTCAATCCACTTTTGAGGATCCTCGATAGTCACCTGTTAACCAGTACAAATTGGTCTGCTCTTTGTTGCCTGTCTCGCGTTGTAGAGTGTGTGACTGGAGTAGTGGCCTGTTGCGTCGGCGACTTCTTCGAAGCTTTTGGTTTAGGAGGTGGAAGTGGAGGATCGTCCTGTTCCGTCTGTATTTGGCTGGCTTAAGAGGGAACATCCTGCGCCTCCATGTCCGGTTTGCGATACAATTGCCCTTCAACATCCATGTCCCACACCGCTTAGGGCACAGGTGAAGTTGTGAATTTTTTTCTTTGTTTTCTTTGTTAATGAAGATCTCGATGAAGCCACTAAATTTCACTTCAGCTTTTGTTGTTCTTTGTTACCAAACTATTTCAATACAACGCCCTTAAGTTAACTCTTTCGTTTAATAAGTTCTTGGTTTGGTTTGCGTTTTGCTGGAAGTTCTGTCTGAGTGCGTTGTAATTTCATCCAAGCTAGCGTTCTGTTTTTGCGCTTGCCCTAGTAGCTCTTGGCTTTCTTTGTCTTCCTCGGAGTTTTTGTCTTCTTTTACTGCTACTCCTTCGCAGTCGCATCAACTTTAAAACAAATCTACCTGAATTCCAATAATACAATTTGGCCAACATTTTAATCACACGATTTATTGCTTTAAAAATTGTAAGGCACCCATATTGAATATATTATTTAAATTATTTTTTTTTCTCTACATCCCCCTTCCAGCCTTTGCATCTTTTCCACTCAAAACTCCAATACCGCTTTAAAGGAAAATAATATTTTGTTTTCGCAGGAAAAAACACATGTAGCACTCATTTAAGTGGGTATAAAACATGTGAAAAAGAAATAAAAGAAAAAAACCATAATAACAAAACCAAGACAGATAGTAACAAAACTAAGACAGATTTCAATAAAATCTCATCGAGTACAAGAACGTTTGATATTTTTTAAACTTGTTAAACTATTGACCCACGGAAGTCTTTACACTTCATAACGCTATGAAACTTGGTTTTTTTTATTAAAAAAAAAATCTTAAATTTTCATTGCATCACACACAGTCTAATGGCTACGAACTTTCAGCCAGTAAAATTTTTTTTGACATGACTTTCCGATGTTCGAAACTCTACACAGAAACATGATTCGTGAATTTAAGAGTGTCATTCGAGTTTCCGATTTCAATATCAAAGTGAAATATTGCATAAAAGTCGCTGCAGTGTTGATGCAAATATATTTGGCACCAGTGCTTACCACACTTCATAAGTGTCAAATTATGTCACTCAAGTAGTAATTGTAGCGATCATGCTAACGAATTGTGAGACTTTAAGCGGCTTAGTCTTGTAAATTTTCGTATTACTTTTGAGTTGATTAAAGCTTTTTTTCCGTTATGTTGCGTAAAACCGAACGAAGGTCCTACTCAACGTGGCAAAAATGGTGTGTCCTCTAAGACAAGTCTTCAATGTAACTCATAATTAGCATTATTCAAAACTATTTTCGACTCACTTCAAGATATTTCAGTGTAGCATTCTCAACAAGCGAGTCATCGAACGAAATCCATCATTCACTATAAAACCCCCTTGTCCCAGTTTTCTATTTCGAATGATCCCGAGAAAAAAATTACATCACAAACTCTCCATACAATCAACGCTACAATTGTTCACGATTTTACTAAAAACCAAAAGACCATCATCATATTGCCACTGTTTCATTTCGCTACCTCTGCACCTTTACGGTTCAGTCAGGTGAAAGAAAGTTCTTCTTGTGCAAGATCAGTAATGAGAGTCTAATCATTTAATCTTCACTTCACTTGTTTTTCATGGGCACAGCAACAACAACAACAGTCAGCCAACATAGGCACGACAACGGCATCAGCCTCGACCAGGTGATCGGGCACATTGGACCTCGGCGAAACAAAATTACAGGCGAAAACAAGAGAAATAATGAATAGTGCGGGGACACAGATACATTATGGACCAAAGCAAGGCGACAGACATCCATACAGGTGTATATGAGAAAGTTTTGGCACCACGATCAATAATGATCGACAGCTGATCGAAAGACAGGTAGTGGCGAGATCAGGGCAACGTGCCTATTTATGACTGTTGGGAACTGTCGGAAATTAATGGTGACCATCGAACGGGAAAATCATGTCAAAGGTTTTTTGATTGTCGAGATTTTTTTTTTTGGCTTGGTCCAAAAAAGCAGTCAGGGTTATTTATAGACTTATAAGCATATGTATACATTCATCGATCAGTTGACTTTCCACCGCAAACAAGATACATGTGGACATTTAAAAACTGGCTTTCCGACGAATAGTAGTTAGGTTGGCAGTTAGCTGGTTGGTTAGATCGAGGGAATGTTTTGAGTTTTACTACTGCGCGATCGATGATCTTCGGCTATGTGTATCTACCTACCTGGCTAGCAGCCAAACAACCACTTTTCTATATATATTATGATGGATCAAGTTTTCCCCTGGCGGTGATCGTTGTCATGTCGCGCAGTTGCTGTTGTTCGATCGCGTTCCGGTTGTTCCGATGTTGTGTTGTGCGTAAACAGGCGAAACCTGTATCAGTAGGTTGAATGAAACTTTTCTGGTGGACAACGACCGAAGACGACGACGATCGTTATTATTGTCATATTTTATTTTTATTTTTTTCCCCTGCACAGATTATGTTTATTGTTAGCTAGTTATTTGAAATGAGACTGTTATGGATGCAAGTCTATTTTTTTGATTGTGGGTTGATTGGGTCGGAGATCAAGTGTAAAGATTAAGATACACCTGAAAACCAGACGAATAGGAAGTGATGATAGAAAGTTAAAAATATAAATATTAATCAATGAGATAGTTGAGACCGGCTGCTTTTGTTGCTTGGCTTTGAGGATTAATTGACTTGTTTGCTAGAAGTTCGGGGTCAAGTTCGTGATGATGAGAGGATGCATTAATCCAAAATAAACAATTTGAAAGAAAGCCATTTATAGCAACTGAATCGAGTTCAAATAATTTTGAAAACTATTCTTCGAAATGAAAGTCTTATTATTAGCTTGGGTTGGCAAATTTTTTTTTAACTGTTCCAAAACTATCAATTGATTATATTTGATCCTTCTTCCTCAGTGTCGAAAAAAAAGAATCTCTTAAGTTTCAATCCAACTAAGAAACTACGTTTGCTAATTATTGTCGTCCACTCAATGAGGGTTTGGATTCATAAGCAAAAAATCGAAATCCAACAAAAATCTCCTTTTCCCCACTAGTCTCCACTTATCCTTGCCTCCAAGTTTCAAATATTCTAACTTGAAAATCTCTCTTCCTAACATTTGCCAATTTCATCGTCATATACAACACCACATACCAACAAACTACTCCTCACTTTAATTACTTTATAATTTATTTTAATCTCTCCACACCCAGCTTCTATCAATTTTCTCTGAATGAATACCTTATTTAGCTTTTATATCTCCGGCAACAAACAACTTGAAAACCATTTCAACACCCTGAAGAAATTCATGGTAAAAAAAACTAATGTTAGGAACACAAACATAGGTGGAGAGAGAGTAGTTAGTCTGGACTGCTGAAGCTGTACCTGGACCAAGTCCAGTTTGTCAACTACAACTGCTGCGACAACTTCAACATTGCTGAAGTGGTACGAGGAGACCAAAATTGGAAAAAATAAAACGCAACGAAAAAAGTATAGGAAAAAAAATCACCGGCACCAGCATACACCAACTACTGCTGCTATTGCGGAAATGATCAACGTGATTGTCCACTAGATACAATTTGACGACTACGACGAAGATCATGGCGGATTTTGTCGATGAGATCGTGAATAAGCAAATAATGTTGCAAATGGTCGTTGGCGATGGAATTCGAGTGGAGAGTTATATTGTTCAAGTGATTATTAACTCGGTGGATTTTTTTTTATTGCTGTTCGGTTTTAGAGGAACTTAAGAATGATCGAGTGATGTTGATAGGTGTTGTTGAGGTCACGGCAGACAATCCGGGATGGGGGTAGGCGAATCGAGTTCGATTCGTGGATAGTCTGCGCTGGGAGTATATCTGCAGGGTATTATTTTATTAACTCAAAGATGGATTGACTTTGATACTGGCCACAGGCTAGAAGTGGCAAAAGCCAAGACGACGAGAATTGCGAATATACTGAAAGATATATTTTTTTCGCTCGATCCGGTTATAATCTGATCGTTGACTGGCTTAGAAGGTGTTGACGAAAGACTTGATGTTACTCTTGATCGTATTGGTCTAATAGTGATGGACTCTATTTTGTTTTGTTTTGTTCCGATTTGGTGTGAAGTAGTTGGATAGAAGAGAGTATTGTATGGTACGTTTTTCGTAGAAATATGATTCAGTTGATTTTTGCAGAAAACATGTTTGTAGGATCATAAGTTGAGAGATTTAAAAAGTTTTTTGATTGATTTCAATAACAAAGATCATCAAACGACGATCGCGTTGATGCAGACGAATTTCTAATGAAGGCGCTTCTCCGAGAAAGCGAATTCTGCAAATGTTGGTTCTAATGGAGAGTCTACGCATTAATACCGGATATGAATATTGAAATGAGATGAATCTAAGGACTCTCTGGAAGACAGGAGAGAAAAAATAAAATTAGAATCGGAGGAAATGAGCTTTAAACTAATACAATTTTTTTTTAGTATTAGCACCATGGGTGCAATAAAGCATTGAAATGCTTTAAAAAGATTCAGTCGCGACGGCATGGAGCAAGTTTTTATATTTAAAGGAAATGTGATAGCTGTTTCAGAGAGCTGTGCATATACTTTTTGACTGAGGTACGTTTAACTACTAAGCTGCCACGAGTCTACCTTGGACTTTTGTTTTGCTTGAAGATGATGATATTATATTTTGAAAAGTAAGAAATATTTTTATTTGATGGTTCTTAGAGTTTTTTTTATGAATATTTTGGTTCGAAATTTTGCTATTTAAAGCAAATGCAGCAAACCAGATCACTTGCGCTTACTATGCGAGTGTTTTTGACACAACAATCCCACCAACATATTTTAGTCCAGGATTTGCAGAAGCTTTAGTAGGTAGGTACTTTATTAGATTGAAAGGCACACTTAGGGCCCATTTCGACATCGCATTTTGCGTAACGTATAGCGCACAACCTTTATTAAGCTGAGAGTCACCCCGAGCGCTTGGGTGATCTTCTTCAGGTCTAACGGTACTACTTCGAATAGACTTGTGAAGAAGTTTGCGCCGCTTCTGTTTTTCCTTGCTTCCTTTTTCTCGCACTTGTGCCGCTCCGGCACAAGTCACGCTGCATGCCTACCAAAACAAATAATGTCCAGTAAAAACAGCCACCACTGCAGGGAGGGACCTCCAACCTATTCGAGTAGTTTTCGAGTGCGATCAAAATCAAAAGTGCTCTACAATAGTCTTGCGATCAGTGCCACTTAACAGCGTTTTCTAGGTGTTTTTATCTGGTGGTAAGTTGAACTGAAGCCATCGAAATGCCTACGAGGAAACTGAAGAAAACATCCGTCCAGGAAACATAAGTCCACTTTACAGCTCCCCTTAATGTCCCTTTCTCCTGACACCCAAGACAGCTCCTTCAACGAATGTCTTTAAATCTCATTAAGAGACGTATGAATTCGAGGACCAGCTTCGTGGAGAAGCAAACTCCAGCAGAGGACTGTATTACCAGTGAAAATTCAGATATTAATTTAGAATAACTTATTATATAAGGGCCAATCGGTTGCTTTAAGAATCGCCAACACCTTCCCTTGAAAGACGCTTCAGTGGTCCGGCAGGTCTAAAGAAAGCTTCAAGTTTAGGCCAGTGGAAAATAAACCACACCTCACTCTGTCGTTCAGTTTAGAGCCATTCGAATATATTTCTGCATATTTTTTTATACTTCTTTGCTTGGCAGATATTTGGGCAATATATATAATAACCGGAGATATTTGGACAATATATATAATAACCGGAGATATTTGGGCAATATATATAATAACCGGAGATATTTGGGCAATGATATTGTCGATGTCCGCTGGAACAGGCATACCCTAAACCAATATTTTAGCATGACCCAAGTCCATCTTTGCCCATGGTTGACCGCAATGTACTCTTATCGCAGCGTAGTTTGCATGTTGCATGACAAGAAAATCGGTAGTAAAACCAATAAATCGCCACCAGGGGTACATTAGTTTGGAATAGTGCGGGGTTCCCCCGTTGCTAATAAGGTTGCTAGCCCGCGCACTTTCTCTAGCAGCTTCTGATTTACAACATTAAATATGGCTGGCCATCAAACTACTGCTCCATACAGATTTGGTTCCACTTTACTAATGCAAATCCAGGAGGCGATACGAGCTTTAAAGAGCACACAATGCTTTTCGAGCCCTTTCCGCTTTATTTTCATTCTATAGCAACTTGTAATCCAGGACGAAACCAATATACAGGGTCTGTCCTTAAAGTAGTAGGACTGATTTTTTCCCGGGCAGAAGGACAGACTATAGTCAGTTTCTCCGCCTGGTATTGGTGGAGTGGGGTCTACGGAAAGGCTGAAAGCCAACGGCAGTCAGCTCCTAGCCATAGCAAAGTGTAGATCGCTCGTTTTCGTAACCTCTGCAAGTCCCCTCGTCACGCTGCGTGATGGCTTGTCTTTTTGAACAGCGCTACGCCATCAAATTTTGTGTTAAGCTCGGTAAAACTGGAAAAGAGATTCATGATATGATCAAGACGGCTTACAGTAATAACGCTATGAGTAGATCGAGTGTTTTTGAGTGGCACAAGCTGTTTCGGGAGGGGAGAGAGGAAGTTGAAGACGACGCACGTTCAGGACGACCTTCGAGCTCCAAAACTGATGAAAATGTAGCAAGAGTGAAGTGTTTGCTGGGCAGTGACCGCAGATTAAGTGTTCGCATGATTGGGGATCAACTTGGCATTGCCAAAACCCAAGTGTACAAAATTGTAAGTGAAAAATTGCAAATGAGAAAGATCTGCGCTAAATTGGTGCCGCGAGTGCTAACAGACGAGCAAAAGGAAGTTCGCAAACGGATCTGCCAGGACCTTCTCGATGAAGTGAGTGAAAATCCAGACTTCCTAAACAATGTGGTTACGGGGGACGAGACGTGGACATTTGAGTATGATCCTGAGACCAAACGTCAAAATGCAGAATGGCACACACCTGCATCTCCACGCCACAAAAAGGCTCGCATGAGCAAGTCGAAGCAGAAAAGCATGCTCATTTGCTTTTTTGATTCAAAAGGAGTGATCCACAGAGAATCTGTGCCACAAGGACAAACTGTTAATGCAGTTTTTTACGTGGAGGTCCTTCAACGGCTGAGAAAACGCATCGTTCGCGTCCGTCCAGATATCGCCAATTCTTGGCGGCTCCATCACGACAATGCGCCGAGCCACACAGCCTTCCGCGTGGCAGCGTTCCTGGCCCAACACAAGATCGTAACCCTGCCTCAGCCACCCTACAGTCCCGACGTTGCCCCACCAGACTTTTTCCTCTTCCCCCGTCTCAAAACCACTCTGAAAGGACATCGTCACGGCTCGGTGGAAGCGTTACAACAGGCCGTAACGAGGGAACTCAACAGCATTCCGGCTACCGCTTTCCAGGAAGCGTATGAGAGCTGGAAATCCCGCTGGCAGCGATGTGTGAATGCAGAAGGGTCCTACTTTGAAGAATTTTAATCACATGTATCATTTCTCTAAATAAATATTTTGTAATCGACTCAGTCCTACTACTTTCAGGACAGACCCTGTATTTTACTTTCTTTGTGAGGTTTAAAGAAGTGCCATTGAGCTTCAGTAGTTCACAGGATGGAACCTTTACTTCCTCATAAAGAGCAATAATTGCGTTGTATTAGGATAAACAAAAAAAAAACACATTTCTGACACCGTTGCGAGACAATAGGCTAGGAATGATAAAGTTGAAGTTTTCCTGATATAACAATAGTGACGTCACCTGCATACGCCATTACTTTAAATCAAGCTTGATCAGGTTTCGTTAGAAGTTCATTAGCTGTTAAACTCTAAAGCAAGAGAGACAGAAAAGCCCTCTGTGGAGTGCTCGTATTTTTCGCTTGTTGGTTAAGGTAGCCAAAGAAAAATATATCACCCGGTTTTGGGGTAGCTGATTTATAAGGCTGACTACCTGTGAATCAACATCCGCTTTGAGAAGATTTGAAGGGTGTGAAGTTTAAGTGCGCAGATATGCATGTGGTGTGGGTAGATCGCATTTCTTTACAAATGTAGTATGATGCATCTTGTTCATGATTTCGTAAGCAAATCAAATCGATTTATATATATCAATAGAGCGAGCACCAAGACCTTTGTTCAAATTCTTTTGACTCAATAAAACCAACAAATTTCGAGCGGTCTCAAGCTAAGGCGAGTAGACACCCTCATAAAACAGGTAGGCGCCGGGGAAAAACCATCCACATTTTCGTGCTTGTCATGTCAAAAACAGGCGAGAATAGATGAGGTGACCATATACACTATTAGCTCGGCAACATTTGCCATATCTCGGGGAGAGTGTAAATCCAGCATAAAGACTTGAAATTCGGTATGTGAAGTCTCCTAGAGAAAAAAAGCACGTATTTTGTATTTTCGGAATACGCAAAGCTAAAAGAGTGGACAGAGGCGTGACGACATGATCGTATGTTTACAAGTTTTAGCATCGGATGCGGCTAAAGACCCAAAACTCGGTGTATGCAACGCAAAACAAAGTTGCCCGATTATTTTGGGTATGTTGATATGGGGGCAACTTTGTGACACATGCACTGACTTTATTGTCGAAGATCTCATACTCTTTCACATCGATATCATAAGGAATCCACAGGGCTAGCCATTAGGCAAATATACCTTGAGGATGCTAAGAAGTCCTCAGATGAAAAACTATTCTGTGTTATCGCAAGACAATCCTCGGCCTCCATAGATGCCTGAGCGTTCTCACGGACCACTGCCTCATAAATGCCCGCAGCGGTTGGGTGTAGGGTTCACCGAGCTGTTGCTCAGAGGATGAAGAGGAACCTGGTCTGCATCTCATGTGCCACTGTCCGACTCTCGTAAGGATGAGAATTACCTCTTTTGGGGCGCCCTTGCACTTACTGAGCTACTCCTTATCGAATAAAGGGGCATTCCACAGTTCATCAAAGGAACCAAATAATTCCTAGAATACCCAATAGACCGCGTCCCTAACTAATCTGTCTCGTTACAATCCAGTTGGAGACTTTTGAATTACAGGTGGTGGAGACCCCATGTTGGACTCGATAGGGACTCGACGAATTAGGAAGAAGTCCTTAACGAACAAGGCTACACGAAGAACAGTTGATATGCGAGTTCTCTTTAATAAATTACTAAAACTTGCAATTTGGCTTTTAGAGAACCTCAGGCTCCATTTCACGAAAAACAGACATACCAGCTTATCTTAGCAACAGACGAGACTAGAAACTTAGAACTCGCTAGCTCAAAACTTAAGAAGGCACGTGTTTCAACGTTTTTGAGAATCATGTTCACCAATAGATGGATCTAGTTCATGACACGTGGCCCAGTTCATGACGAGAACAAGGAAGATAAATCCCGGGGAGATTAGAAAACTAGCATGTAGCGTTTACTCGCACGATAAATTTCAAACTAAAAAGACTTCAAAAAACACTATTTATATAATTAACCAACTAAATTAGATTTCTTGCGTATCTAGGCAGCGCATGTCAGGAGTTTGCTAGTATTAAATAAGAATTATGTTAAAAACAATGTATTGCGTATCTCAAGAAATTGTTTTTTCTTAATTTTAAACTAAGTGATATTTATGTTTCCACAATATATTTGATAATTTTTGCAATACTTTTCGAGAATCACGGTCAAGATTTGAAAAATCTTAGCACATCGTATTCTCCAATAATATAAATAAATCATAATCCAAAATCACCACTTGACACTTAAAAGTTGCATATCACACCAAGTCATTCGCATGAAAAGCCATTCCATAAAATTATAGAAACGCATGCTTACCTGAAAAGAAGAAGAAAAATATTAAATTATTTTTTATTATTTGTTAATTTGATTTAAAACTAAAATCTTATCAAATTAATCAAATTGAAAGTGCATGATTGAAATAAATGTATTTTTAAAGCATCACACAAGCGTAAACTTAAAGAATTTGAAACTTATAGCCGATAATCTGTTGAACTTAATTAAATATTTGCTGGCAATAAATTTTTTGTTCAGGTTTCAGAACGAAACATTACGTTTTCTCTATCAAAATTAGATATAGGACGATTGTTCTATGAGTCGGCCACCTTGCTCTTAGAGTTGGCATGATGCAAATCTTTTTTGTCAACTCTTTATCGTCAACACTTTCCTGTCTCACAACAGGGATCTGAATCTCGTTACAAAGGCATCTAAAGTAAGTAGAGTGGCTATTGCCCCAAGTATTAGACTTTAGATGTCGTTTTAACGAATCTGATGTGTTTTATGAAACAAAAAGTGGTTGGGTGGCCGACGTTCAGAACAGGCTAACATTAAGAGCATTCACTTTAGTTCAATTGTCAACAAGCATCAATACATTATGTTTCATCAGAATCTAACGGCTCATTAGAGCCACTTGTGCACCCAAATGACCGAATCAGTCTTTTTTCATGTCTGTCTGTTTGCACATAGCATCTTGTCTTGACTTCTAAATCCCGGTCCCCAAGTGGCTTCAGTCCCGACTCCTGATATAAGAGAAGGTGCTTCGGTAACTCACTGATTACAGAGTTGTAGAGCTTACAAGTACAAAAGCGCCGCATTCTTCTTTTGAATACCTCCCCTTCTGCCATGGCAGTCTTTGAACAGGTGATTCAGGAAGGGGATGCATAAGTCTGGATAGGTCGAGTGAGGGTCTGATAGCAAATGCATTTAGCTTTAGTGGTCATGCACATTTTTTTCGGCAAAAAGATGACGCGAGCAAGAGCATGTCATGAGTATGTTGGACGATTTGGACCTGTGGTTTACCCACTGCAATGGGGGAAAGTCAGCAGTGAAGATGGTGTAAAGAGTTGGTCCAGTGAGAGAACCTTGTGCCACTCCTGATGTCGCACACTCTGCTCCGTACCGGCTGGCATGGTATTGTCTGTTAGTAAGAAAGTTCGCGGCGAGTCTTATTGCCTCTTCCGGGTATCCAAACTTGATCAACTTATATAGAAGACTCTCGTGCCAGGTGGATTCAAAGCACAAAATACTGTTGTTAAATTTTGATCATTCAATTTGATCAAGTATGGTATGGCGTACTGGGTCTCATGTTTGCGCCCAAAGCCAAACTGGTGGTAAGAAATCACCTATATGAGCTCACAATGGTTTTTTTCTTATAGCTTGCATCTAAATTTTCTCAAAAATCTTCCCTAAAGTAGGAGCTTGTTACTTCAAGAAGATACACTGTAAAAAAAAATGTTGTTTGGGGTTTGAAATAATTACTGTTAGTTTAACTTTAAATAAACTCTAGTTATTTTGCGAATAATAGGAAAAATGATATAATGATGAAAATAAATAGCTATTTGACTATCAAATCTATTTATGTGAATATCTATTTATGTGAAAGCTACATTTGACTTGCTGTATTATTTTAACAGAACAATAATCCATTTGCCCAGGGATTTACGAAGATATAGTGGATCGGATTTCAACTTTTTTCTATGAATCATATCACTCACTTCTTTATTTATATATCACTCTAGACTACTTTTGCAAAATGTCTTCTCTACCCAAGAAAAAAATATATTCTCTTGGTGGCTTCTTGCACAACGACCTCCTACAGAATTTATCCCAAAGAGAAACAGAAAGCAAAACCAACCGAAGAAAAAAAAAAACGACCACCGCGAGAACAAACATACAACCATCCATCCATCATTTCGTTCCATCAGAAAATTTTCCGCAAGCAAACCGGATCAAATACCAGAGATTTTTGCCTTGCGGACACTTCAGCCAAATAGAAGCACCCAGTTAGTTTTTTGTCACGTCTGATAGTCTACTAATGGAATTCGATCGATATTCGATTCGGTATGTTTCTTAAAACTGTACCTGGCAGGATTGAGTTCTTTTCTTTCCGATCATGACGAATTTCAGCAATATAATTTATAACTACCGGTATAAGTGTCTCAAACATTTTTTCTACGTTCTTCTGATTGAACAGTTAGCCGTCACAGTCACTGAAAAATCTTGGTCTCCATTCCACTAGAAAAAAAAAACTAAAAGGTCATTTTGGTATTTGGGTTATCTTTCATTAAACTATAATTTGTTCAATTGATTGTTGTCTGTGATTGTAAGGCAACAACGCCAACACCTTGGACTTCAGTGACTCTCTTGGTCGGATTCGAGCACTCTGGCGACTCTGGACCTAGTTTGAAATTATTGCTATTATTATGATTGGTATTCAATTCATGCTCCAGTTACACTGTCGATCATTTCTTTACTCGCCCGCAAAATACAGTCCTTCGAATAGACTAATTTACACGTACGAACCCGCATCGAACTTTGCATGCCAACAAACAAATCATCATCAGCAGGCATCAATATCACGGATATCAATAGCAACCCGACTAATAATAGTTTTGGTATTGTGTTACTTTCACCATCATTTCTGTCTGATCGATCCACTTTTGTGTTTAGGCACTAGTCGATGTATTCCTGGCGCAGTTTTTGCACCTCGATGATGCACGATCGCAATGTATGATTAACTGACCGTAGTGAACCACCTTTTTTGCGTCTGCTGAACCATTGCCGCCACAGTGTACATATAGCCTGTGCGCCTATACACAATCTAAGTGATAGATGATGGTGCGATAATTAGGCCATCAATTCGGACTTAACAATCGGTTTGTTGTAGTTGTTATTGTTGTTGGTGTGGCTGTTCATTTCTGCACGTATGCTTGCCAGTTTGATGTCATTTTCACTGGCCCGACATCGATTGCAAATGGATAATTCGAAAATGATCACCGTTCCAGCCTATCGAATACAAAGCTACCGCACTAATTACACAGGTGTACCTCAAGGTTCAAAAGTTCGACCACTGTTATTTGTGCTCATTCTTGCGTGAAGTTGGCCGAGTGTTTTCTGAAGTTTTGAATGATGATTGTAATATGTGGGGTTAGATGTCATTGCTATGCTATTTTTGGGGGTTTAAGGTGCGTAGAAAAATTTGAACTAATTATTTGAGAATGGTATTTGAGAAAGGTATTTGAGAATGCATAGACATTCGAGTTTTACGGCGGAGAGGAAAGTTAAAATCAGAGTGCTGCGTCCTTGCATGACATTAAAGCGTGAAAATGCTTTTTGAAATATTGAGGTTGGTGGGTTCATCCATCGCGGTTGAATTCAGTATAAATCAGCACCTTTCCAAGGGTAAAAAAAAATATCCTTCAGTTGTCAAATACAATAACTAGATTAAACGAGTTCGCCCAGTAGTTTTTGGAGCTTCTCTTCGATGGTTTCGGACTTCACAATGAACACTTTTTTTTAGGGCCTAAGTATTGATATCTATTGAATAGTAGAATAGTATAGGTTTTAAGCGAATGTTTCCTTTGAGGTCTTGAGGTCTGATGTTTCATCGATCAGGACATCAATAGGAATTTTCTTCCGAAAGCTTTTTTTGTTGCCTTAATTAAATTTTCATTAGACGTTTAGCAATGGTATCAAGAACATGTTTTATCGCCAGTTAGGAGCCAAGCCATGAGACCTAATTTTAATAGATGAATTAATTTTTAGCAGCACCAGAACGAGCTTGGGTCTTTCGTCTAGATGGTGTCAATAAGCTGATTTTCAAGACATCTAATGACATTAATAATGGGCAAAGTTTCGATCCTGAGAAATCTCGTCAAAAAGACATGAAAGAGTGATATGAGACAATTCACAACTATAGCACACGCAGGGGCGGCAAATTTCGGGGGCGGCAAATTTTCGTTTTTTTGGGCGGCAGTTTTTTTTTCTGTCGTATATGTACACATATCTGAGTTGAATGAGCCTAATACCTCAAGCCAACCGAATTCTCTAAAAAAATCAATGTACGAAAAAATTCACTTCTGATGTTTTTTTCGGACATTAAAAAGTTTGACTTATAATAAATATGGAAATGCGATCACGGTAAAGGACCAAAAACACTCAAAAATACCTAAAAAGTGCCTAGAAAGTATCTGAAAATACCTTAAAAAGAGCCTGAAAAGACCTAAAAAGATCCTAAAAAGAACCCAAATAATACCTTTTCAATTTAGGAAAAGCTTATCAGAGGTAAATATTTGCGAGCATTCATTTCTCAGAGAATTTTTTTTATTATTGTATTACAGGTTATGTCAACTACATGCAAATATGTTTATTTTTGACGTGTTTTTTTCAAATTGTACTTCATTACTGAAATTAATTTCTATAAAAAAAAATGAAATCTAGAACATCATAGGTCAAAATATCTCGGGTTCATCCTTAACTGATAACATATCGGACATTAATTTACAGTAGTCGAGTTCATAGTTGATCTCCAGTCAAGTGCGCAAGAAAACTTTGAACGGAATAGTAAACTTACTTATCAAAATATGAGCGAAGACGTTGGAATTATATGTGATGTAAAGGTGTACACGGTTGTGGACTGTTAAGAATTGGTATTTTTGGATTCTTTTTTTTTAGGTACTTTTAGGTTTTATATTCTTCTTTATTTTAATATTTATTTGTGTGGCAAGGGCGCAATAATAGGGAATTTTTACGAACGAACCGTTGCCGGCTTTGCTCTGATATTCCTATTTTATGAGCGCGGGCGCAACGAAAAACAGCGAAGTATTCTAGGGAATCCAAACAACAATCGCGCATTTTTACATTTAATATAATTCACGAAAAGGGCGGCAAATATTTCTGAGGCCTAGGGCGGCGAAATGGTCAAATCCGCCCCTGAGCACACGTTCAACCAGACACGTTTGACCAAGGCGAGGAAAACGTTATAAGCAGAAGTTCATTATTAACAGAATCAAAAGCTTTTAAGAAGTTTCTCCATATCACACCAGCTTTTTGCTTTTGGTCTAAAACGGAAGCAACTAATTTTGTAAGATAATATTGAAACCATATTGCTCAGAAGCAGGAAAGAAATCGAGGCTAGAAATTAGCCTAACGTAGGCAGATCTTTCAAGTTCTTCACCTTATTAAGGAAGAAGGAATATACAACGACAGTTAAAAAGGAAATAGCATTTGAAAATGTGGCTTGGATGATTGGATTTGTGACATCAAAGCGTTGGTGAAATATAGGCAGAGAACAAAAAAATGCTCGAAATAACGAAGCACAAAATTGAAGAGATTAGATTTCTCTTTTGAACCCAGCCTATCAACCGCTATTAACATAATTATTATATACAATTACATATACAGGAAAAAAGGTACTAATGAGATGTTAAGGCTTAAAAAAGACCAAGAAATACACAACGATGATGAGAGAGACTTATGAATGGATACATAGAGGGGACTCAGCACTGCGGTCTCTCCTCAACGATGTGTCTTACAGGATATCCATGATCCTTATGAAATTGAATATGTCCCCGGTCAAGACTTTTATAACAGCTCAGATGAATGATCCAAGCAACTCTACACCCACTGTCACTTCTTCGTAGTATTTACTGCAGTCGTCTCCCATCTTGTCTTTCTTGTGGAGGTACGTTTTAAGCTGCTTCGTTTGCTTTTTGGTATCGAAGCTGAGATTATTTTTTTAGTATTTTAAACTTGCAGATTAACCCAATAGTTTTCTAGGTTTTGATTTTCCCGTATCAGTCCTCACGAAGCCCCAACATGGAGTGGGACCAATATAGGGCAATGTAGCCCCTTCTTTGGTCTTTGTATTCACTTTTTCGTTTCTTTACTGCCCCTATGGCCGAAGACCCATAGCAGCTCAAAGCTGTTCTGTGCCTCTGTTTTATTTAGGGCTTCTTTCGTCGCTAAGAATATAGCTGAGTTGTTTTGTTCGCAATTGATAGCCTAGAGAGTCACCTGTTACTTGACTTGCAAATTATAGAAATTCCGCCACAACTACAATTAAAATTGAGGAACTAAAGAAAGGACCCGAATTTTGAAGGTTCGCTAGGAATAAATGAAAACAATGACGGGAAAGCTTGGGAGAGGACCTCATTTGGTTTTGCTGGGAAACCATATAACGTCGCCGATGTTTCGCAAAAAGATCTCCAATTTTTTTAGGTTGGAAGCAGTGAAAAAAAGATTCGGGCAAACAGTGGGATTTTTCCAAGGAGTCAACATAAGACCAGAACGATTTGTGATATTTTGAACAGATAAAAGACGCTAACAAAGTTATCACGCGTACCTTGCTTGAGAGCCTTTCTGGCAATAGATCGTAGTCCTGAAAGTTTGCTAAAGTTTCTATGAGCACCTGAAGTTTAATCACGAGTTGCACCTTTTGCTTTAAGGATGGATGCTGCCGCACAACGAAACCAAGTGATGTCAGTGAGTTTGCTGTAATGCAAGCCATAGTAAAGCGGGAGATCAAGCTGAAGGGGAAATTTTTCACGAGATCGACCAGTTATGGTTTTAAAGTGGGACAATGTCGAGTTTTCTTCCAGATTAATTTCGAGAGTTTGAGCTTCCAAATATTTGGAATCATTCTCCTAAGAACTTTTCTTCGTAATACATCAAGAATTTTGTCGCACGATTGGCATCTGGGACACGAAAGGTTTTTATCACTTACTTGTGATAAATCGGTAGAACAAATCCTATGTTTAGAACGCTGAATTAAAATCTGCTTAAGGTCATAGCATATCTCACCTAAAATATTCCCGAATAGATCTTTTTATACGAAATAAGAAATTTGTCTTATCTCAGATGTAACTCAAATTCCAAGCTGGTACTTGAACTTACATTCCACCTTCTCTAGTTACCCTAAACATAAACAACTATTCAACTGGGACCATCTTGAAAGTCCGTTATTTCATATCGACCAGCATTTCATCACTGATCGAACCCACTCGTTCCCAGCCACCATAACTCTACGACTCTGAGCCTCATGACCATTATCATTCTGAGCCGGATTCAAGCTCTCTTAACTGAACTGCCATACGGTCAGCAGGTCAAACCTTTTTGCAATAAAATTCACTGTTTATAAAACATCCAACTATGAGTGTAGTATCATCTTGAATCTCTCTCGCTACATTGCCCTTATGCCCGTGGTCATCGATACAGGTAATGTCCTATTCAAATTCTTCTCGATCGTAAATTGCTCTTGAAGTGATTATGATCGATTGGAAATATACCGTCGTCGTTTCGTTCTGTAGCCAAAGGTACCGCTAAGGTTGAACCGGACAAGAACAAATACAAAAAAAAATCATCTCTTCTGCATTTCATATTCCTCTGTCTGACTATGCTAACTGGCTGACATGGTTACATACTGACCCTTGTTACTTATGTCTGATGTACTTGCATCTGGACAGTCACATTCATTACCATGTCGAGATTTTTTTCCAGACATTTTTTTTTCTGGACGACTTGGTTCCATGACTTTTTCAAGTTGATATTTTCAAGTACGGATCGTTAGGTGTCCATTTTACAACGATTTTGTTTATATCGGTCAATTCTTGTGGAATGATGCAAAAAGTCTTGGAGCTCTTGAATTTTTTCCAGTTATTTCTTCAAGTACCTATTGGTTATACTGACTTCTTTTTTTCACCACATCTCTCTCATTCCGTGAATATTTCCACTTTTCATTGGCATCTCGAACATAATATCACTTGATTTTTCTGAATGACCGAAGAAAGTTGGCGGACGTTGGTGACGGCCACGATGTTGTCGATGACGATTTCATGGGGTCAATGTGCTCGATTATCACTCGAAACACTATAAAATCATCGGTCAAGTGACAAAAACAGCACAAGTGACTGGATACTATCATCGAAACGACACCACTTTGCGTCATCTCGACTCACACCAAGCACTCAAAAACTCGAAGAAAACTTTCTGGTTTCGGAAATGGATTGCGGCGACAGTGAGATGGCAGCGGCTGTTTTGAGATCATTAAAAGTACCGCGCAACATGTCACACACGATCATTTCGTGTCACATCAGAATATTCATCATTGTTACCATATTTTCAACTATGAAATTTCGTGCTCGTATGCGCGCACTGAAATGAAATCAATGAAAGTTTATGCCAGAAAGTAGATTTCGACATAAGTGGACATGATCGAGATATTTGTGTGGCTATGTGTATGAAACGTGCTTGGCTTGAGTGCTATTGCTGCCGCGCACAAACAACCCGATCTCATCTTCATCGACCGCCAAAGAAGCAATACGCGAGCCATATGCGAATGCTGTGGGATGCTGGTCGAATGATTGGTATTATACAGGGGGCATAGAACAGAGAAAGTGATCTTGTGGTGATCAAGTGAATGAGATTTAATGGCAAGTTTCGTTGGATGAACAGGTAGATTGATTTTTACGGGAAATTTATGATTCAATTTGCGATTTTTGATGCACGGGTGAGAAATTTTGATGGTTTCGTTGGTTCAAGCTCAGTATCGTGGGGCTAAAAGATGAGTTTTAAAAAACTCTGAAACTTAATTTTTCTTCTTGATGACAGGAATTCTTAATTTTCAAAGGAAAAAACAGCAATTGATAAAAAATAAATACAAATAATAAAACATATATATTTTTTCAGCCAATTAGGGAAAATGAGGAAGGTTTTACGAAATCGTTCAACATTGTTACCAGGAAGTGCGTTTTTTGAGTTTCACAGCTTTAAGCGATAAATAAATTTAATTGAGCTTCAATATGAATCGGAAAACTTTGTTTTAAAACTTCGCACGATATAAATAATAGACTAGATGCCACAGACCATAATTAAATTTTCGAAATTTTCTACACTTAAGGCAATTTCGGTATTTCGACCATTACGGATGATGCAAATAATTATTTTCATTACTGAAATCGTACTCGTTAATTTATAAGTTAATTTATAAGTGGTCTTCATTCATAGATCCTGCTCGAATTTGACTTCAAACTCTTGACCCTAGTTCTACAGAGCCAATGCTTTACTTATTAGGCTTTATAAGCTTAATATAATGCTGTTTTTATTCTGCTTACTTGCTTTTTGGAGATTATGTTCATTGTAGCTGAGGCTATATTACATAGTAGTCGGGTCTATGTTACATAAGAGTTTCTATTCAAAACGAGTTTTCAAATGATGCCAACTTTTAGAAGCAAAATATGGCAGGGTTACTTTTGAAAACTGTGCAGCTTTGGAGGGCACAAAATTTTTTTTATACGCACACTAAATGAACATTTTGGGAAAAATATTTTTTTTTACATTTTTGATTATCACTTATTTGTATTTTGCTCAATTGCTGAAATTACTAGCACCACAGAACTAAATTATAAAAAAATATCTGTGAAAATGCGTATTCAGAGCTAAAAATTATTTTTTATTTTTTTTTTTTATTTTTTTGTTCCGATATTTGTAAAAGTCGGTAGCAATCTCTCGATTTGTGTTGATATCCATTATAATGGCAGCAGATGTCAGATAATTTTTTTCAGCTTTTTTTCCACCATATTTAATTTTTGGGAACTTGCCTTTTGTTCTATAATATGGGAGTCTCACAGTCCTATCAAATGTAGGATATTTTCAAAGAGAGCACTGAGTTGTCAAATTTCCGAAAAAGTTGATGTCTATCTAACCGAAGTGGCACCTGGTTCATCAAAAACTCAGAGTTTGATACACTACGCAATGTGGTATGTGCCTATGTGTGCGATTTCATTGGAGTCCGTATAAAAGCAGCCGCGGAACATAACCAAATCTAATGTCTACTTTACAAATGGAAAAAGGTAACGAGGCAAAATGCAATGGTTCGGCCTTTTAAAGGATATATTTCTAGAGTACTAAAATTTCTGAAAGCACACTATTTGGCTAGATTTACATCACAATGACCTCAAACAAGTACCGAATGGTTTTTTGACGCAAGTTTTTGCACAGAAGCATTTTAACGGTTTGGTGAATCCCATGATTATAGATAAATTGATGTCAACTAACGCTGTCTAAGATGATAACAAAATTTAAAAAAAACAGCTGTAGACTTTTCACCAAGTTAATATAAGACGCTTGGAAAGCCATTTAACGAATTGAAAAAAAACACAAAAAGACAATGCTTTCCATTTTCGTAAATAATCCAAAGCAAGACAAATTTGTCCCACTACAATCAATTTCGGTTCTTCGAAATTGCAGGTAATACGGCTTCCCTTTCCATAATCGAGATTTGTATGATTTTAACATAATTTTTCTCCTGCCTCACTTCACCCGATTTTGATTGAGGCACCATTTTTTTTGAATTTAAATGAAAAATATTCCTCACTTTAAGTGCAGTGTATGATCAAAAACATTGAATTTGCGAAATATCAAATAGACAATGGATTTAAGAAACATACGACAGAAACGCCATATTAGAGTGAGACAGCCTTTCACTGTACAGCCTATGATGTTGCGCAGCTTTAAGCTTAACTAATGTTTAGCAAGTTGTCATTGGCAGAAATTCAATGGTGAAATTATCTAAATCTGAAGTTTCTGTCATTTTCAAATAAAAAATCGTATCATGTGATCCCTTTCGAAAGACCGGCAATTTTACCAATTTTTTGAAGTTTTTCTAATTGAAGACAACTTACTAACAACTTTCAAACTCTTACTGTTTTCCGTCACTATTTCTGTTCAAAAAATATATACTCTAGCTGAAAAGCACTTCTTGTATAAATCTTAAGATATTTCAATTAATTTTAGGAAACATAGGTTTTGGAATGAAGCCACGCTTATAGTTATGAGTTGAAACATATTTCAACTTTTGGTTATCACATCAGTTTATGCAGTAGAGTAGCTAGGATCCTTCACTATGAAAACCTCACCCAAAAATGTCATTCCAACTATACTAACTTTTTTTGTTATATTTCTCAGTTTTAAAAGAATTCCTGGTTCTCTTTCAGTGGATATTGCTATCGTGGTCGATGAAAAATTGCCATGTAGTAAAGGTGGCAGGGTCGCCATGTAGTAAACGGGGCAGTGCCCACGTGTGCATGTCGGGTGTTTTTAATCTCAATTTAAAAGCAACTGCTATAATAAGCTTTTTGATCCTGCTAACACGTAGTAAACAGCGAAGGATAGAGCCTTTGAATAATGAATGAATTTCAAAAATAAAATATAAAAAATCATTTCCTTAAATACGAGGGTTCCAGTTCGCATAGAATTACCTACCTCATATATCCACTAAGTCAAAATGAAATAGAAAAATAAATAGACCACGATTTCAGGGAGGTACTTTCATTTGAATAAGAATAGTCGTAGAAGGAGCAACAAAAATGGAAAAAAAAAAATGACAGCTGTCATTAAGTACCTGTCTCTCAAAAAAATATCTAACAGTGCCATAGACAGCGACGTGATGGAAACACTAAAGAATTCTGCTCTTCCATAACTCACTGTTGTACGCTGGGTGAAGTAGTTTAAGCCCTCACTGAATACATCGTGAAAAATATTGAAGACGTCGTGTTGGCAGATCGAAGACTGCCCATCAGGCATGTAGCTGAGGGCACAGGGATCTCCTACGGCAGTGTTGAAAGAATACATATGAAGAAGGTTTCTGCACGTTGGGGGGCCGAGAATGTTCACCGACGATCAAAAGAAGAAACGAGTCGACATTTCGAGGGTGAATCTCGAAAAGTTCTAGGCAGATCTGGATAAGGTTTTGTCACGTTTCGTAACTATGGAGGAAACCTGTACCCACTAATTAGATTCAGAAACCAAACAGCAATCGATGACGTGGAGGCGACCCTCTTCACTGATGCCGAAAAAATTTTAGGTGTCGAGATTGGTAGGGAAGGTTATGCATGAGTTATTTGGGACACTGAATGAATTATTATGGTGGAATATTTGGATGAGGTAGCCACTATATTAGACTCCTACTACACAGACCTATATTGCGGGAGGCTATTGAGGAAAAAAGGAGCGACAAACTGCGAGCCGGAGTGCTGTTTCATCCAGACGACGCACCTGTTCACAAGGCTGCAGTTGCGATGGCTGCAATTCAAGAAACACAATTCGAGCTACTTGAACGTCCGCCTTATTCGCGACACCTAGCTCCCAATGACTTCTACCTGTTTCCTCGGCTCAAGCAACACCTTCGGGGCAAGAAATTTGAAGATGATAGAGTAAAGGCAACTAAGTATTTCTAAGGGTATTCTGGGTTCGGAAAAAAGATGGACTAAATGAATTTAATTCTTAGGAGACTATGTTGAAAAATCAATATTTGCTTTAAGTTTAATCACCTTGGTTTATAGTGATTATCACTACTTTTGGATCAACCCTAGTAGATATGACTGCCGGTTGGTATGAATCACCAAATTTGATTATTTATTGGTTTATGCGTCTATGCGCTGACTAAAGCTGACTGTTAACAATAAAATGTATCAGGGGCAAACAATTGGAAAGAAAAGTATTGAATTATGACGCCCCATCCCGATGACCTACGATATTTATATTTCGACATTTTTTTTCGCACTGTAAGGAAACCAAATATGCCACATTCAGTTGAACTACGTCTATATTATGAAAGGAACATTTTCATTATTTTCAAATTATAGCTCAAACAATTTTCAAAAAAACATTTTACTGTGCAACATTGGTAGAGTTCTATCATGGTTCTCAGTTGATATGTTTTCAACGTTTAACTTAAATCAACAACCTCATTTAAACACATTAAAACTAAACAGAATATTTTCACTTTGCAACTGATACTCTACAACAAACAATGAGAACATTATGGACCAAAATGCCACTTTCCAAACAATATTCCTTCTGATTGCCCACTAATCTTCTAACAACGTCTAAAACGTTATACTTCCTCAAATCGCTACTTCAACAACTCTCCAACACATTTTCTCTACTCTCCATTCAAAAGCATTCCAAAAACCGTTAAACGTATCTTTTCAAAATCATGCGTACAACAAACCTGTGCCTACATCCGACAACCATATACTCCTACTTCAAACACTTCAATGCGACAAAATCTGGACCGCTATCGCCACTCGAATGCAACATTTCTACAAATAAACGGAGTATTCCAAACAACCGACTAGTTTCAATACTGCATATTCACATTCATCGTGCTTTTCTGAAATGTATCTGCTGTTGCACTTTCAAAAATCTTAGACGACACTTGATCCATATGCATACAAGTATCATTGCATCGATCTAACACTGCAACCAGATCAAATGGTATACGAGTTGATGATATTAGAGAGATCCGATTCGAGATTTTACAAAAGCTAACAGAACACATTCACATACATCACCATCATCATCATTATCATCATTGATTGTCATCGTCGTCGTTGCTGTTGTTGTTGTTATCAAGTATCAGGTTTTATTCCATCATGGTATTTATTTCGATTCGAGACCATTTAAGAAGTATCTTTTTCACTGCATCGAAACTACAACACATTTCTCGAAAGATTTAAAGAAAATCTTATACGTTTGAAACAAGATGGAATACGAAGCAAGCGTATTAGTACCGATAATAGGTATCTGTCTATTTAGCATTTTTCTGGAGATATGTAGACATGTGCTTAGCCTACAACGACGACGTCAACCATGATGATGATGATGATGACAACAACTGCAATTGCAACCAAGCCATCGTATATTAGATACTTTTGTGAATGAACTGAAAATAGTAGAAAACTTTCTCTTTAATTGTTTATGCCACACACTGCCTAACTGTCTGACGTACTATCTGGCTAGCTAGCACGCTAGCTGAGTAATGCTTGAATGAATGAAATGAATGATAATGATGATGATGGTGGGTCTTCTCTTAACATGAAGATAGTAGCGATGGATAGGAACGAGTATGTGTTTGGTGTATATTTCGAACTTTTTGTTGTATCTATTGATTCAATCCAATTTCCAATACCATTTGATTCGACGAAGACGACGTAATTCGCTTCGAAGACGATATGAAATGCAATTAGAGATATGTGGGAATTAAATTGGAGAAAATGTGAAGTACTGTAATGAAATTCGTGTGTAGTTAGAGGGCTTTTAATAAGATCGATATTTCCGTAATAGTGGGATGTTTAGATGTTAGAATGAAAGATTAGATGCGACTGAGAAAGACTGAGTAGTTTTCAAATCAGTTGATGCTATAGAAAAAATGCTTGATTTTCAGAAGAAATAATATCTTGTCAATTTTCCAAATGAAAGTTTGTTCATTTCACGACACCATGCTAATTTTTTTTATGAACCAATGTTTGGTTTTTGTGATTATTTATACATGATTAAAGCACAAACAAATATACCTTAAATTAGAAATAATATCAAGTTTATGGTATTTCATGAGCAATTTATATTAGTTAAGAATAAATCAGACATAAGTATGATTTGATTTAAAAAATTAAATTCGATATGGCCTTTTTAATGGAGAATGATAATAATTATATTATATTTACAGTTAGTTTCTTGTTGATTTGATTTTTACTTTTAGAACACATTTTGATTTTAACCGAATCCTGTAGGCTTCCGGCAATCAAAATTTTTAGTGCACTTAAAAATTGTATGGAGAACGTTGACTGATATTTCCTTCCAAGTGATTACACTCTATTATAATATTGGGAACAGACTGCGGCAGTCTAAGGGTGAAATATAAAATTTAGGCACCAGCTGTGCTTTGTGAAATGAACACATTCTCTACATTTTCAGCATGTAAATTTTTGGGGACAAATCAATATGCGATTCCTCCCGAAATATTCAATTGTTTAACGGTCTTAAAAACTATGTAAATTGTCAAGTCTGAACAATTTTTTTGGAGCAACTATACATTTTCCAGGAATTCAATGCTTCGTTAAGTTGGCAAAACTGGATACTTTTAATCATTGAGCTAGGTAGTCATTGACATCCTAAAAAGAACAAGTATTTCTTTCGGAAGCCGAAAACTCGTACTAGATATATTTTTATTTGTGACCATTTTGAACAGGTTTTGAAAGCTGATGCTGTGGACAGTTTGTTGTCGTTGTTGCCTTTTACATCAACACCAATTACCAGGGAACTTTAAACTTAGATTTTTTTCAGATTGTTTCAGTTTATTACCTTTTAGGTGAATTTTTCGGAGCTTTACCTTCATTAGGCAGCCATAATTAGAGATTTGTTTGAAAATACTAGGTCTGTTCAAAAAGTATCGGACCTCAATGCAAAGCTAGAGGAGCGAGGCTTGGTGTGGAGGTGTGTTCATACTTATTTCGCATGTTCAATTTGTTGTAGATTTCTATTTCAAGCCTGTTTGGGGTAGTTAGTTCGTGGCTGATAAAGTGATAGCGCGTGTCGTCAGATTTTTCTTTTTTACAAAATCAGCGAAAAAATTGAGCAGCATTACTGCATTAAATTTTGTATAAAGCTTGGAGATTCACAAGTAGATACAAAACGTAAGATCAAACAAGTGGTTGGAAATAAAGCAATGACTGGCACTCGGATAAAGGAGTGGTACAACGGCTTCAAACATGACCGGTCTTCAGGCCCTCAACATTCAGAAATGATGCTGTCATCGATCAAATAAGGAACCTGGAGATGCAGAACCGTCGAATCACAACCAAAAAACTTAGGGAAAAGGTGTGCATTAGTATTGGATCCATTCATTCTATTTTGACTGACAATTTGGCTCTCAGAAAGGTGTCAGCAAAATTCGTGAAAAAACTGCTAGCAATAGAGCAAAAACCACTTCGTCTTGAGATAGCACAGGCCATGCTGCAGACTGAAACTGGCTGGTGAGAAGTCCGTCTTGAGTTTATGGATATGACCTAGAAACTAAGTTCCAGTTCACACAATGGAAGTATTCGTCATTCCCGAGGCCCAAAAAAGCTAGACAGGTTCGGAGCAAAGTCAAGATAATGCTGATTGCCTTTTTTTACTCTAGTGAAGTTGTACATTACGAGTATGCACCCTATAGCACTACCACCACTCAGGAATACTACCAAAAGGCTTACCTTCATGACGCAGTGATATGCAACCGGCCGGACCTGTGAGCAGCGGGAAATTGGCAGCTCCGTCACGATAACGCTTCCGTCCATTCTTCACACTTGATTCAGAGTTTCTTCGCACTGGCTCGGCAACCTCTCTACTCTCCTCATATGGCACCCTGTGACTTCTGGCTTTTCTCCAAACTGAAAATGTTTTTGAAAGCGACCATTTTTCTAACCAGAGAGGATATCATGCAGAATGCGACGAGCCAACTGCGTGCCATACCAAAGGAGGAGTACCAATGATGTTTCCAACAGTGGCAGAAGCGTTGGGAGAAGTCTGTGGCAGCCCAAGGGGACTATTTTGAAGGAGATTAGTGTTAAAATATTATATCGCAATAAAAGTTGATTTTATGAATAAAAGCCCGTTAGCTTTTGAACAGACCTCGTATATTTGGATATTTGTGGTCTCTCAGTAAGTTCGGATAGTTTGAAAAAAATTTTCTGCTGTAATGTTTTTCTTTTGTTTGAAAGGCGGACTTGTTTTGTTAGAGCACTGGAAAATGATAGAATTTTATGACGTAGGTAGGCATTATCTGTTCTAAAATAAAAACAAGCACCAGAGAGCTCAAGGGAATCTCACATGTGAGATATCAAACCTTCATGCCATATTATCCAGATTATCTGCCATTCCTAGAGTAGACTCATTACAAACCCCTGTCGCGTCTCCAAGTTGAAGCTTGGTTAGGACTTTATTCACAACCAATGTATAAGAGTTTGGACCGATAAGTTCCACGACTCACTTTGCCCTTTGCTTTGACATAGATATCTGGTTTAAGTTAGGATCACTCAAAACCCAGAAGACGATCATACGGGGTTTGTCCGGAGAGTAGTCGAACTGAATACTGCCCATCTTGGTGGAACGACGAGGGGGGAGTATTTGGGCTAAACTTGACTACGTGTTCCCCATAGCCGTTAGACGATTTTAACGATATGGTCTGGCTGATATGTTTGTATTTTTGTGGTTGTGTGTTTGTTCTTGGGTGCGTTTTTTTTTTGTTTGTTCAGTGTGTCTAAATATCTTCAGTGTCTTACCTTCTCGTATATTTTTAAATTTTTTGTGCGTTTTTCTTCATTTTTTTTACCATTATTCACCCTGTGGTGGTAACATTACCCGGCTGAGGATAATCAAGTCAAGGTTTACCAAACTTATCTCTTGGGTCATGTGGCGTGCTGTCTTAGCTAAGCAGCACATCGGTCATCAGCCACTTCCAAGAGTTTCCGGAGCGTAGATATCTTTTTAAAATGAATCCCAATCAAGGTGACCCATCACGATCTGCGATGAACCTGTTACTCAAGAAGCGAAACACAGTAAAATTTTGCGTCAAACTTGGTAAAACCCCTGAGTGAAACCCATGAAATGGCCAAAAAAGCTTATATAGATGATGGCATGGGTCAATCAAGTGCTTCCAAGTGGAAAAACCTGTTCCGCGAGTGAAGAGAGCAAGTTGCGGACGATCGATGCTTAGAACGACCTGCAACTACCAAAAATAAAGAGAACTTATTGATAGTGAAATCCTTTTGAACTCTGACCGCAGGTTGATTGTGCGAATGAAAACTAATCGCCACAGTGATTTGCATAGTTGCTGGAAGCAAAAGTTGCTTATTTTGAAAACTATCAAGTCAAGGTACCGTTATTGCCGTGATCCACCACACACGCTAGCAGTTGGTGCTCTATCCAGTGAATCACTCAAGATTCATTAGCCATCTACTGAATATGCATATGTAGCTCGTGGCTAATTGTATTTAGACTTAAGCTAGATTTAGTTTAGTAAATTAAGTTCGAATTTAAGTACTGGGTAATATTTTATAAGTGTAAAAGAAAAATTAAATTAAATTAAATTAAATTAATAAATAAAAATAAAAATCCAATAAGAGCCAGCAGGCCAAAATAGGATAGCCGCTAAGTATAAGTTATTTTATGTTAAATACCCCTTTAGCTAAGTTATCTATGTACAATGTAATGAACAAAATTTTTATTATTATTATTATGTAGCTCGTGTAGACAAGTAAAACAAGCTCCGACTCCGGGGCCCCTGGTTCAAATTTTGGTTCAAACAGTGGTCAAGCATCGAGCTTTGAGTTAACTTAGCTCTGAGTCGATATCTTAGTACGAGTAAAATTAATCATTATTTTTGCGCATAAAAATTTCGATTATGGAAATAACGCTTATCAAAGTCCGACTATCAAGCCCCGAAATGGGCTGTGGTGGGATAATTTGTCTCTTTGAATATATAGTATACATAACATCTCACTTTTGAAACAGGTATTCGTTGATCTTAGACAAGGTAAGACCAAAGAATTTTTACTTTTTATTTGAGGTTCTCGATTATGCTCTGCTGAAATTCTAAGCTCAAAAAAAAGTTATTTCGTTTCTAAAAAAGAATGTTTTGCTGATCAGAGGTCAATTTTTTGTACTAAAACTCGTCAATTTGGCGTCCTGAAGCCGATTTTGAGTCACTGTTTACCTGAAAGTAGGAAGTTCTCACTTTTGTGGAAACCGATTGTTGGTTTCAATCGATCGAGCATGAAGATCCCGCTTAATACATAATGGAAAAATTAAGGAATCAAGTTTTTTTAAGGATAATGGTCCAGTTTTTCGATTAAAGGTGTATTCTCAATTCTAGAATTATATATGTGTTTTTCATTGAAGTTGTATACACACCTCCAGAATTATACATGGATTTTGTATGTTGTTTTATTTATAACTATACATGTATTTTATTTTTTTAATATTTTTGGCTAAAAATTAAAGTGCATACTCTCAACATATGACAAAATTGAAAAAAAGGTATTTATTTTGCATATTTACGGTGGCGATTGTGAAGATTTTAAAATTTGCATTTTTAAAAGGAAATCATAACTTTGTTATTTTTTCATATTTTGAACTGAAAATGTATATGGATAATTCTCAGACAAAGTAAAATAATAAAAAAATTAGCCCTATATAAAGGGTTGCAAAAAAGGTATAATCTTCTGAATAATCAGATTCTGATTGCTCCGAGACATGGTCGTCTTCGGAGGAATCAATGTCGCCAAAATTTTTATCATTGTCTTCATCTAACAAATTATTGCGTACACTAGAACGCAAATTATACGCTATTTTGCTAAAAACAACAAAATTAAAAGACTTGCAAACTTATTTTTTGGCTTTTTTAAATTAATCTGTCGATTTATAAAGTAAAAAAAAAATTGAGTTTTTACCTCAAAATTGACGTCGAGTACAGATGGGGTCTATTTGACCCCTTGATCTGCTTCAAAGGCTTCTCGACGACGACTAACGATTTATGACTGGAAGCGAACAATGTAAACTTATAGTCAAGACACAGAAATATATTTAAGAGCCTATAGTACTCCTTTTTTCCCGCAGGCCTAAGCGCTGCGATCGATCAAAAAGATCTCTGGGGTCAATTTGACCCCCTGTGTTCTCGGAGGGTTAAATAGAAGATCCTATAATTTTAGGTTAATTATTCCACATATCGAGATGAATCTGGGAATTTTTTAGCTATATTTTGTTGGTTTACCAAATCTAGAAGGTATCCTCAGAAATCTTGAAAAACACATTTTGTCTATTCACCTTGAATACATAAGCAGCTTGCACATAGAATTTAGTGTATCTTCATTAGGATCGCTACATTTTCACTACACTAGGTTAGGTTAGGTTAGTGAAGAGGGCTGCCGGGAACGCGGCCAGCATTAGGCCACCAGTTTGGGCCCATTTGCCACCCTCATAAACATTCACATGCGTTCACACTTACAGCCATGGCACTGGCGAGATTCGAGCCCGCAGGCCCCGTAGCACGCCGCTTTTCGGCCTGACGCCTTAGCGAGCAGAGCTACCGGGCCCCCTTACCACTACACTAAGGAGTATCGCTCTTTTTGGCCTGTTCACAGACAATTATATGCAGAGATAAGGCCTGGTGTTAAATGCAAAAAAATGAAATGATCCCTTAGACACTGTGTCCTCGAAACATTTAAGGCATAACAAAAGTCCCGTTCAGGAGTGTAGATAGGATCTCAAGAAGTATGGATACTTTGTAGGACATTACAATGAAGCAACACAATATACGAAGGAAGTTATTGTGCTTGGGGCTGTCTGGACCCACTAAATGACACTCTTCTTTTTTAAACCTTCCACTGACATCATCTGATTGTTTGTCCCTTCTTGGCAATCAAAGATGGAAAACGTCCTTATTTTCACATAATACATTTTTGGCTTGCCCATATCGAGTTCGCTTTTATTTGTTTTTTTTTTTTATGTAAGTTCAGGTTCACACACTTTGCAACAAAACACCTTGGCGCGTCTAAAGCTTTTCAAAAAGTGTTTATTTGAAGTGAAAAAGTCTTCAAAAACAAAAACCATCCTTAAAAGTTTTGTTCAATGCCAATTGTTTTTGTATAGGTATAGATTGAGAAATAATTGTTAAACTTTTAGTCCTTTATCGCAACTACTTAATAAAAAACTTCAAAAGCAACCGAAGAAAAAAGTAACGAAAATTACTCTGGCAGTTCAAAATACTGCCGTTAAACTTTATACAAATGCTTCCTGCTTGGAAATTAGTGTCTTTTCTAAGTACTGTCTCTATTCGATGATTTTTTGAGGGGTCTTTGTAATGTAAACAGTTTGTTTACCAATAGGTTTGAAAACTTGAAAAAAAATTTAACATGAACTATATTGCCTCCATTTTTCGATGACAATTTTAGTGGGTTTTTTCTCTAGGCTGAATCTGAAAAAAATCCTCAGCAAAACTGACCTTATTCATCACAAGAGCCAACTGTTTTTCAGAATATTTACTTGAGGCAGCTTGAATGTTAAAATTAAGTTCCATTTCGATTACTTACAAATAATTAAATGTTAACTGGTAAATACTTATAAATATTACACCCAAAAATTATTTTTTCTATACTCAACACTATATTCAAAAACTTCAACAAGTTTGACAGCTTACCTGAAACGAAAAAAAAAACAAATTACTTAATATTTTTGCATAATCGAGTCATGTTAAAACAACATTTTTTACTAAGAAATTTTATTGATATATCATTGAAACAAACAAAATTTCCGCCTTTCAACTATCAAACACTTGCAATATCAAATTTTCAAAACTAAAATCAATCATTGAAACGTAATTTTCACATCAATTTCTCCAAACAAGAAATATCTAACATTATCTTTCCATCATACGAGTCATTATCATTCAGAAAACATCAGCAAGGAAGCTAACACAGTAGCTACCTTCCTCATTGCGCGCCGTCATCTTCATGAGCAATTTTACTATTTTTTTACCATTTCTCTCACAGTATTTTCTTTTTTCTCTGTTGTCTTACCTTTAGGAGCCTCACTAGCTCATCCATGAATGCATGTATTACTAAAAATTTCAATTGCCACCACAATCCATCATATTATTGTATTTAAATGCACAAAAAACTACATCAATACAACTTTTCTAAATGACGTCTTTAATCCTCAACAAAATCCACCACACCCCGTAATGAATTCTCATCTGAAATATCATATTTCCTATATTGCTGCGCAGTAGCTAAGTAATCATTTTTTATGAACATACTCATATACATATGTATGTATTCGTTGCAAGTAGGAAGAGAAAAACACTTTTACCAAGAAGCTTTCATATGTACCGGGAAATGATGTTTTCTTGTGTCTTTTATTCGTTGGTAATCAGTATATTTTCTGTCATCTTCTTCATGTTTTTTTTCTGCCGTATTTTTCTTGATTTTCTAGCGAGCAGTGTCATTTGCAATGAGGAATTGTGATATCAAAGATACTACGTACATCTATATCTATTAATATCAAGCATCCGCATTGCTACCTATCACGCGGCTCTTTAATGCAGTATCATTAATTATGAGTTTCATCGTAGAATAAATGTAGTGGTTGTTGGTAGACTTTAGAAAATTAGCTAGAGATTTTTCTTTTATTCTTTTATTTATTTAGACGGTTATTAGAAAGATATTTTTTTACAATACTTGAATGACGTGTTATGAATTTTATGAATGTCGTTGACCAGTTGTGAGTTAGTGTCAATATACTGCAAAGTGTTAATAAAAATTCATTGTGCTGTAAAATTGTGGGGAGAGCGGGGTAGGAAATAGTAGGGACATATGATTTCGCTGCGACAAATTTATCTAACATTGAAATAAAATTAAACATTTTGCAGAGATTGGCACATGAGACACACGAATTTACTAAACGACCGATTTGTAGTATATTCATATTTTTGCTGCTATCCGAGATGAAATCAGAGTTTTTCATAATTAATTCCTTGACATAGTTGAAATTCAATAAAAGAATTGATCAAGCCTAATATACTATCAGATTTGATCGTTTGATAAAGATTTTTACGTAAGAAATTTTCGCGCCCCATGTGGGCGGGTCATGTATAGAAGAAACAAAAAATTTAATTTGTTTCGTATTGTTGAGCCTGAGCCACGGGAACAAAACTCACAAACTCTGTAGGATAAACACCTATACAATCAAAAAAGAATATTCAGTAACAAATCCATTCATTTTTCATACCTGATCAGCAAAATTCATTCATACATAAACTCAAGAACGAAATTGATCACAACAACCAACCAAACTGACCAATTCTCTTAGCCTGAACCTTGAAAGCATATCATAAACAAATCTCAAAACTGACGAAATATTCAAAACTGACACAATCCAACACCCGCGCTACAATCACCATCGACCCAATCGAAATGCATCAGTCTATCAAATGACCTGAATAAATTCACAATCCAAAAAGCAAAATTTGCCCGAGGCATAGATGTATCTTTTTGGGACTGGTGTGTTCCTAAAACATAGTTTCAATTTCAGCACTCCGAAAATCCATACCGTACTGTGTGATTCGGTTGCATAAAAAAAACCCAAGTTCCCTTATAAAATCATCAAGTCACTGTCCTACTTGAATATTGATTTTGCAAGTAATTTCTGATTTTACGACACACACAGGGCCAAATTATAGATACGTCGACTGCGAATTGTCGGTAGAGTTCGTGGCGCTATTAAAATTACATAAAATAAATTTAATAATAATTTTCGATTAAGTAGGTAAGATTTTTAATTTTAATAGGATTAGATAAGATTTTTCGCGTTGTGGCTTAACGGGTCGATTGCTTGTCAAGAAAAATTTCATTCATCGGTGGACCGCGTTAGATGCAGACCATCAGCCTTGATGTGTCTTCCGAATCGAATTTGAAAGAAAGTGTTGAGAAATATTTTTTCTATCTCTTTCTTTTTGCAACAATCGATTGTTATGGTCAGTAGCGTTGTTTTTTCGCACTTGGCATGCCAAAATATCTAACTAATAAAACTCTATTGTTGTCTAAATGCAGTCAATTTGTTAAGTGAATGAAGATTGATAATTGTATGTTACTGGAAATTTTCAATTTCTTTCATGGTTCCTCTCCCTTTCAGCAGCTGAATATTTCGCTTTGGGCAGCACATTTTTTTCTTATCGACTGCCAGATTGGATTGCGATGCGAAGCGATTGTCGGAAAGGTGTTCAAATTGATTTTACGCATCAGATAAGAAGATGGATTTTTTTTTTGCGATTAGCTGGCTTAATTGAATTGAATAATATTTAGTTGGGGTTTTTTATTTCGTAGATAGTGGGCACACACACTTATCTTTTTATCGGATTAAAAGCATAAAGTTGTGGGAAGTGTGATGGTGATTTTTAATTGAAGCGAGCAATCGGAATGTGTGTCGAGCGGTAAAATGAATGTGACCTAAATTTTAGAATGATTCCCTGTCGGCTGGTGAAGGTTAAAAAAATGCTTTATGATATGCTATGATGACTGAGGTAATGAAATTAATTGTGTTAATATCGAAATGGATGTGAAATGTTGGTATGCTTTTAAGGTGAAAGTAAAAATTGGTGGAATTTCGAAAATGATGGAGTGATGTGTGAAAAATTTGATGATAAGCCATCGATTTTTGTCAGAGGTTGGAAGTGGTTCTTAATTCACTAAAGCTTTCAAGACTAAATGGCAAAGATCTCGGAATATATCGTATACTCTAATGATGGATTTATACAATGACAAGAACTTAGACAAAAAGTAAGATGTTGAATTTAAACAGCAATGAGCGAGTAAACCTACGGTTAACGAATTCTTCTGCAATATAAAGATATTTTGGCGGGGGGACCACACTTAACAACAATATTCTAAAATGCAACAAACAAGTGAGAAAAAAATTGATAGAGGTGAAAGCGCTTGTGAAAGGAGTAGAACAGCTAACAACCGGGAGGCCCTGGCGGTTATATTCACAATAAGCTGGTCAAATTTAAGCTTTGGATCCAAGAACACACCAATGCCCTTAAAATTATCAATGCCCGTAATAGAAAATCCGTAGGGAAAATATGATTAAGGGTGACATTTTATACGCATAGGATATTTGGTGACATTTAGATATATTTAAAGTTTGGACATTTTCAGTCGCATAGAGTACAAAGATAGTTTTGGAATTAGGGGTAGTCGTCGGTAGCTTCAATCATTCTGAACACCTTGAAGTCATTAGCAAAACAAGAGACACGGAGAACGAATAAAAGAACGGAGTTCAATAATTAAGACTAGAAATAATAATGGACCAAGAATAGAGCCCAGTGGAACTCCGCAAAGTGGACAGATAGGGAAGAAGGTGGTGGAATGCACAGTTAAAGCTCAGGTAACATAGGATCAAAAAACCTCAAAAATTTGCAGGAAGTATTCTTTATTAGAAGTATATGCAAAGTCAGTATATACGTTTGGGCTGTAGGGTAAGCAATTAAGTTAGTAAAAGATAAACGATTAGAGATGCGAGATATATCTTTGATTAGAAGAAGAGGAAACAACCATTTGTTCACGACTCTTTTAAGAACTTAACAAAGACAAAGAAGCAAGAAAATGGGACGATAGTTGTAAACTAGACTTTTGAATCAGTGAAATATAAACAGATTTCCAACTGGGGCTCAGTATAATAGACAAAGGAATACACAAGCACGATGAAAGTGACTTGGCAAACAGGTTTGGCATACGATCAGGACCTCAACCGACATTGACATCAAAATATTCGAGTAATGATTAAATTTCTAATTTTGGTGTGAAGGAGGAAGAAAAATATTTGGCAAAGAGGTCGCGAATTTTTCGTGGATTGGAAGCAGTAGTATTTTCAAAGAAGATGTAGCCTCGAAAAGTCGAGGAAATGATCATGAGAGCATGTAATTCTAAATCTAGTTCGGGTTGTGTCTTTAGGCTACAGGGCAGACGCCGCATTACGTCGAAATCAAGGAGCGTCATTGGGCTTGCGAGGATGGCTGAAAGAAGTGAAGCGAGAGACAAGGTTGGAGAGGAAGTTGTGGAATTTGGTAACAAGTTCATCAACAGTGAGGCCGCGGCAAAATGAAAGTCAACTAACCAAGTTCATTTCAATCGTCATACCAGCGAAGTTTGCTTTATGGTAGTCAAAATATACCGCTCCAGAAGCAGATCTACTGGTCCGAACATCACCCTGAATGTGTATTTGAGAGAGCAGAGTGATGAAAGTCAGATGCCCTGATCCTAATCATTATCATCCTCTCTTTATAGAATTAACATAACCACTAGTCTAAAGTTAAATTTACTTTTACTTTCCGTTTTAAAGGACATTTATTACTTGCTTTTTCACACCTTTTTGTCGTTGCAAAAGCAGTTCGAACCTTCCGTGGTTCACCATTAATGTCGAGATTGCTCAGAGACAGTGCGTAACAATTACGAAAAGACTAGCCTAATAATCTTTCCAAGTTTTAAAGGTTATGGGCTGCATTTAAAAGGATAGCCATTGATGCGATGCTTCCTTATTTTGAGCATGCCGAAACTTCTGTTACAGCCGATAATCCTAAACGTTTCTGGTCCTATATCTACTCCCCTTAAAACTTTCTTTGGCATTTCTTTTGTTATGCAACTTCATGATACGTCTGCGCCCTCTCCGCAAGATTCCTGTGAGCTCTTTGCTCAACTCGTCTTTTTTTCCCCTCCCATCACAACACTTCTTCTTGGCGTCATCCAATATTGCCCGTACATATTTGTGCCTTGTCTTCTATTTTTAGTAAACTTTTGAAATTCGAATTATTAATGAGGTATTTTGATGCAAGCACTAACTTAGTTGCCGTTTTTTTGCTTTCTTGCGTATTCTTCTGTCATTAATTTTTAATCTTAGCATTTCAACCGGTATCTTTTCACTACTATGGGAATAAGTCGACAAATTTTCCATCGATATAATTGGTGATATTTCTTTTCATGTGGCAAAACAATTTTGGTGTTTCAGCAAACTGGTGCACTGCAAACTCCTTTACTCTGAATGCTGCAAAGTGTCATCAAATGCCTTTCACCAACAAAATATCCCCTCTGTGTTTCCTCTACACTTTTTTTGTCTTACCTGTCAATGCTGTTGATAGTTTCAAGGACCTTGGCAAGATCTTCGAGTCGAAGTTAAGTTGAAATTGGACTAGCACATATTACACATCTTTGCCAGGGCCTTTTGTTTTTCCAGTTCATCATTAGACTTTTTGTTAACCTTTTGACTTCTTTATATCTGTTTTTCTTTTTCGCCCCAAGTCTTTTAGAAAACTGTTGACATATTCCTGATTATAAATTGATCGATGTGGTTGAATCCGTGCAAGCCGACTTCACACTCGTTATTCTTCAAGTTCAGTATTTCTTATTGTCACTATAGTATGTGCCCCTTCATAATTAAATTCATTTCACTTGAGTTAAGTAGAGGGTCCTTCGGCGAGTACTTCCTTTTTAATCTTTTTAACGGCTATATATTGGTTATTATTGGCCCTAGCACTAAATTTTCTATTAGATAATTGGCCTGTTTCTTTTCCTCACTTTGGCGTTTGTCTCCTCAGCGCAATAGCTCTAACCTTGTTCCTCTTACCCAAACATTATCTGCATTCGAAAGTGTTTTGAAAAATAATGTTTTTTCATATACTTTAACTATTTATAGTCAATTTAGCTCTCTGTTGATTTGGACGGTAAATAAATATATAAACCGGTAAATAAATATATAAGACCCTTCCAAATTGGTGTGACACACTCTTTTAAACAAAGTTCCCATTTAAACACAACACCTGCACCATTTCTAACCTAATAAAACAATCAACCTTAACTTCCCGACTTTCCGAAATTCCCTACGAAACCGCAACATACAATCTAAACATATTTCACTTTTCCACAAATTCACCGTACACATTGCAACAGCTGTACACAGTACATTCAACATACCAAAACAATTTCCCTTTCACTTATTCAACCGAACTCGACTGAATTCTAACCATTTATGGGAACCTGGTTGAGCGCTAGCTCATACATACGTTTTTAACTTCGTGCCAATACCTCTTACCTTGGCTCAATAGCTCCAGCTCTCATTCATTCCTTTTAGGCACCACTAAATCACACTATTCTCGTCGATATTGTTCATAGAGTTTGTAATATCGATGCAATTGTATCTTTAAGGTCTGTCTGTTTTTTTTTGTATCTAATCAGATTCTCATGCAACGGAGCTAGAAAATGTACTTACAAGTCGTTCAGATCTGAGCGGTATTATTTTCTGAAGTCTGCTACGATGCATGAGCCGGGTTGCATTGTTTTGGTCCTATGTGTTTTTCCTGGCACCGGTACTAGTCGATTTGTTCTACAACTGCAACAGTGTGCTATACTGTGGAATATTGGCACAGTAACATGAATATTGTTTCAATGTATTTTTTCGGGTTCTTGCAAAACTCCATGTTCAAGATCTGCGAAAATCTGAAACAATGGTTTTGCTGGGAGACTCGAAAAAAAACTAACAACATTATGATTACAGCGTTGCGAATGTGATGAAGCAATGGTGTAATGGAAATAGCAGGTAGGTTATGTTCTCATGGTACTTTGTGATGTGCTGGATGTAACTGATTGGAGGTTTTCAATTGTTTGTTTGGTTTTCTTGTTCGTTTGGGAAAATGCAAATGAAAGAGTAAGTCTCATAGTACATGTTGCCGAATTTTTCGATTAGAAGTCATCAAATAAGATAAAGGTGAGAAATTTGAGTTTGAATTGTGGTTTTTCTGTTGATTGACCTAGTCATGCAGTTGCTTAATTTGTAAATTTCAACAGTAAAATATGTTTTTTTTGATCATTCAAATTTATATGGTTTCTTGTTCGAATGAATTGAAGACTCACCTCGAAAATTATTTTGTCAATATTATGCTTCTTATTTAAAAAAAACTACTGCTTCAACTCTCAAATATAACCAGTACTAGAAAATTTAAACTAAAGGTGATATATTTTTTAAATTTGATGAACAAATTTTCCAATGTTATTTTTCCAGTTTTCTATTGAACATAAAAATTATAAATTAATATGGTACGTGCCAGTGAAACAGTCATTAGCAAGCCATATTTTTGCATCTAAAATTATTCTAACTTACTCAATGTAACAATTCTTCTGACAGAGCTCCTCAAAAAATTTTGATTCGGTGTATGGGCCCAAGAACAAATTGCTGCAGATCCCGAATTTCATATGAATATTTTGTTTAGCAATGAGGCTCATTTCTAGTTCAACAATAAACAAAACTGCCACATCAATAAACAAAACTGCCGCATTTGGATTGATGAGCAGCCAAAGGCGGTTGTCCAAACACCTTTACATCCGAAGAAAGTCACTGTTTGGTGTGCTTTATGGGACGGTGGAATAATTGGTCTACATGTCTTCAAAAATGCTGCTGGGAGAAACATTACAGTCAATTGACCCGCCGTAATGCAGGGGACCTCTGGTTTCAACAGGAGGCCATACAGCTCGTGCAACCATTGACTTATTGAAAGAAGCATTTGATGGGCGCATCATTTCTCGTTTTGAACCTGTGAACTGGCCTGCAAGATCTTGTGATTTAACACCACTGGATTATTTCTTCTGAGGATACGTCAATTCACCCGTCTACGCCGACAAGCCCGAGACGCGTGACCATTTGGAAGACAAAATTCACCGCGTTATTGGCGGGATACTGTCCCAATTATTGGTTAGAGTAATCGGAAATTTGACCTATTGGCCCTCACGTTTGGACTTCCTCCGCGCTAGTAGTGGCGCTCACATGCCCGCAATCATATTCAAATTAAAAACGGCAGAGAATTATCTTTCCAATAAAACCAATTTCAAAGTTCTATACCTCTAAAAATAACACCCTGTATAATAGTTATGGCATTGTTATTCAACATTTTCTGACGATTTTTGAGGCCAATTTTTTGCTTTGTACTATAGAAAATCGCCATAATGCCGAAAATCAATATATCTAAAAAAAAATTTATCAGATCAAAAATCAATACATCTAAAATGCTAATATAGCAGATACTATCTTTAATTGAAAAAAAATTCATTGGCTCATCATATTTCAAACTTTTAAGGAGCTTTTTGACCGTGGACCCTCGATATTGGAATTTTTTAACCCCATGTGTGCAGTAGGAGCCTAAAAAGAGATCGGGAAAATTTAAAAATTTTTAAATTGCAATAACTTTTGACAGAGCTATCAAATCATTATAAAACTTTCCGAACATATTGGTACTATTTAGTTGTAAATGTGTGTTGCTTTTAATGAGCATGTTGGTAACTCTTTAGCAAGGGCAGGCGCTGAAAAAGAAAACCTTCAAATCATCGAGTCTCTTGAATAATTGTCGCTTTTTGAAAAAAAAGCCACTCATATATAAATCTCATGCTTTGTCTACATAGCCAAAGTAAAACATTTGAAATTTTACTACGGGCAAGAACGGTAACCCTTTCCCAATTTACCTATATTTTTAGCATAATAACCTTCTGTTCAGGGGAACTCATGACCCGATAATCAGATACAGGTGAAATTTACAGCATGTATTGGTATTAAATAGGATCAGGTCTGATAGAATTAATCTTGAAATTCGAACAATTTTGTACCAGTGGTGCCATCTGGAAAAATCACTGAGAAAAATAACTGCTTTTAGCCCTATAAGTTCTGATTCAGTTTTGGTGTCTTAAATTTTGAAAACTCGCTCAAGAAAATAATGCTCTTTGCCATATAGCTTTCATACAGTCATGGAATCATAACAAAATTAAAATGGCAAATTAAACTTCTTGTAGGCAATATTCAGTAAAAATCTAGTTGGATAAAACAATGATAGGGTTTCCAGCTATGGTATTCTTTGTATTTTTTTGGTATATATTTGGTAAGCGATTTTATCATAGAATTTTCAAATCGTAGTGGTCTTGTAGGGAAAATAAACATCAAATATTAGGATCTAGAAAATTTCAAAACTTTTGCGAATGGTTACCCTTAAATTCGAAGAGCAGATTGACTTCAACATTAGGCAGATGTGGCATATTGTTGGCTTCGGTGCTAGTAAAGAGCTGCCAGCACGAGGCGTTTTTGTTATTTTCGAACCAATTAATGCTTGCATTAAGTATTCACATCGCGAGCATTTTCAATGAAAATAAGTAAACAACACTGAAAAAAATCCACATGGCGCCCAGAGCCATGAAACATAGCGCATTATTTATGGTTCCATACGCCATGTACAAGTACTCTGAGCCATGCAATATGTCTCCCAGCGCCATAATGTCAGAATCTACATAGCGCGTAGTCCCATGTAACATGGCGCAGCATTTATGGTTCCACACGCTATCTACATAGTGCCCTGAGCCATGCAGTATGGCTCCCAGCGCCATAATTACATGGCGCAGAAATTATGGCCCCACACGCCATATTACATAGTGCCATGAGCCATGTAATATGGCTCATGGCACGCCAGTTATAACTCGTAGCCATACTGTGTGAGGAGGTGTATAAATGTCAGCAAGCTTCTTAAGTATAGGAGAGATTTTATTGTAGGAGATTAATTGACTATAATAAGATTGTTTAGCTTATAACTGCGAAAATTTCGATAATCAATCGAAAAAACTGAGACCGGGTGTCAAATAATTTTCGCAAATGAATTTTAATCGAATAAAACTTCAATTCGAAAATAAACTGCAAATCAATTGTAATCATTCCGCTCAAAAAGCATGTTATTGCACTGAAAAAACACATAGCGCCAGACGCCATAATCTATAGGCTTCTGGCGCCATGTACATAGTCGATTTCGGTCGATTTGTGATAAAATATAGCACCACACGCCATAGTACATAGGAGCACACGCTATGCTTATAGCCCTCCACGCCATATACTATACTTCTCCACGCCATGAATTATAGTCCTCCACGCCATGTACTATAGTCCTCCGCGGAATGTACGATAGTACTCCACGCCATATACTATAGCCCTCCACGCCATCTGCATGGAGGACTATAAGCATAGCGCCTGCTCTTATGTACTTTTCGCCATGTATTATGGCGTGTGGCGCTATATTTTATCACAATCCCCAAATCGACCATGTACATGGCGCCAGAAGTCTATAAATTATGGCGTCTGGCGCTGTGTTTTTTCAGTGAATGTTTAAATTTTCTAAGGTTTGGATATTTTTCGGATGGCAACCCCAAACACCTTTCTATCGCTGTAACTTTCGATGAAGTCACCGAAATTAAAACAAGCTTAGATCCTCTTATTACTAGGGGTATATTAGTCTTAAGTAGGAAAAGCAGCTAGTGATAGTATACATATTCAAAATCTGCACAAATCCTCTTCTGTTCTTCGAACATTAGTGTTTCTAGCGGTTCTGATGCGCTAGGGTTTTTTGTAATTTCGATTTGTTTTGTATTTTTTCTAAAAAAAATCCCCAAAAAGCTCTCTTTCGGCCTCTAGAGTGGCTTTACTCCTTGAAACAGATATCAAGCCAGTATTTAACTGAAATCTTTGTTTAAATAAAATTAGCAATATTAGTAGCATAACGTGAATTTGAAAGCAACGGTGTACTTCAGAATATATATGGTATCAAGTGGGTATCAATTTGAAAAATCAATTTAATCTATCATTACGGCAATCATCGTTATTAAAAAAGACCTCGAGAAAGTTTAGCAAACTTTTGCTGATTTACATAAAACGTTCCGAGTTTGAAATAAACTAAGTGGATTTGAATACACCGTGTTATTGAATAAAACAGTAAAATCATGTAAGCTTAGAAAAAAGTCTCATTGTTTATAAAAACAATGTGAAATTTTTGAAATATTACTATATTTAACAGCATAATTGCTAGATTAAGCTGGTTTTGAAGCATTACTTCCTAAAATTTGTGCTTAAAACAACTTCAGATAATTAATATTTAACATTTAAAATCTTAATAATTTGAAGCTATTTGTTAAGCAGGACTTTTTCGATTTATCAAAGAATGTTTTTGCCAACCAGATAATTCAGTCGTTGAGTGTGGATCAGTTTTTTGTAGTAGTGTCAGTTTCTTTGCTGGCCGCCAATATAATCGAATCCAAAAATGTTTGATAGCTAAGAAACTTTTTCGTCTCCAATCCAGTGCATACGTTAAGTAGGATTCCGGTCTCCTACACTTTTTTTCCTATCCTAAACCAGTTCTACGAAAATATTCCAAAAACATCGAAATACACTATGCATGAGATTTATAATCATTTTCTCTATCGATTTACATGTTTGCCCCTTAATCAATATCGATAATCGCTTATCTCCTTAAAACCGAATTTATATGCGTCTCATTAGCATTATGAAAGCATTTTTCATATTATAAATTTCAAACATATTAATTTACAGCTGATTATCATTTGCGATGCTTAAAATTTGTAATTTTTCTTTTTTTGCTTTTCGTATTGTTTATTTTTTTGATTTTTTTGATTGCGTCGTGATTAGAATATATATTTTAATTACGGCGCCAGATTATTAAAATTTCCAACAAAAGCTTATTTGAATTTTATTTATGGCTATGAAATTCGTGCTCGAAAAAGTTTCAGGTTGGGCGTAGACCATGCCACTGTATGAGAAAGTGATATTGTCTAGTATTATTTTCTATGAAGAAACAACGTTGAGATGATTTATAAGAAAACAACAAAACCAAACCCAGAATCAGATTTCGGTGAAACATTGTTGATTTGGTACACCAATTTTTTTGGTCACTCATACAGGTTATTGATTTGTGATTTTTTATTTTTTATTTATTTTTCTTTTTAAATTAATATACCAGCAGAACATGATAATATTTGCATTTTATAAATCGAGGGTTTGGAAATACAAAAGTAGACCTTAATACTATAATTTCACTCGAATCATAAGGCTATTGAATGTCAATCGAAATTTTATCGATTTATAATCATCGATCATAAATCATATACATCTAATCCAGACATCGGACCTTGTAAGTAATTAATACCGCCTACTTAACCATTATCACTAGTTTTCATTCAATTCATTGATTTTATTGTAATCAGCATGTGTCAAATATTTTTTTTGTATGTTTTTAACCCACCATTTGTTGATTGTCGGAAACAAAACTAAGTACTAGACTTTGTTTGATGGTTCTGATACTGATATCTGATATAAGAGCCTCGTATTCATAAATTTAGGTGAATTTAAATGTTAACATATCTGAATTCCTATCTTTTGTAGAAACTGTATTAAAGAGATGCAGTTGATTTTTGATGCATGCAAAATATGCATTACGAAATCGATCAAAGTGTTGTTTATACAGAGCGGCTACGTTTTACAGATTCTCAAATTTACCAAAAACAAGTGATTACTGGCCAAAAAATTTTAGACGACTAATTTTCGATTCGCAAAAATTGAATCATCAGTAGATTTGAAAAAAAAAAACTAAACTCAGATGTGTGTTTTGGAATTTGGGGTCAATTTACTGGTTTGAAAGCGAGAAGCATTTCAAGATTTTGATAGAGGAAGATTTTGAAGCATAATTTGCTTTTTATTTGTTGGATACGAGGAAGGACCTAAAAGTAATGCGACTGCTCTGTGTCCTCATATGGGACAAGATTTTCTTCAAAAAGCTTACGGAAAGGAAACTTTTAAAGCACGAGTGTTTGAGTGGTTTTTACGTTTCAAAGCTGGAGATTTTAGCATGGATGGCAAACTTCGCACTGGTCGCCCTTCAATAAGCAGAAATGACGAAAGTGTTTCAAAAGTCCGGGAAAAACTTAATGAAGATCATGTGTTTACCATTGACGAATTATCTGAAGCTCCGGGAATTAGTTGGAGCTATATTTAGCGCATTTTGACTAAATACTTGTACATGACGTGTGTTTCGGCGAAATTTATTCCAGGGCTGCTCACAGAAGATCAAAGAAACAACCAACTGATTTTCTGCCAGGAGCTAACAAATGAGCTTGAAAGTGATTCTAACTTCTTGTCTATGGTCATAACAGGTGCGGAGAGTTGGTGCTACGGTTACGACCCAGACACAATCAGTCAATGGAAGATTTCAAATTCACCTTGCCCCAAAAAGCCAGACAGGTCAGATCGAATGGAAGACACCATCTTGATTAACAGAGTCGTGAACAATGAATTTGTCCCAAGAGGTCAGACGGTGAACCAATAGTATTACTCCGAGAGAGAGAGAGAGAGAGAGAGAGAGAGAGAGAGTGCGGGGGCAAGGGCCGAATTGTGAGAAACGGCTGAGTGGCAACGCACTTGCGCACACAGCTCTTCAAATCCATTAATTTCTGACATCACAAGACATGGCACTTGTTCTCCACCCTACTTACCTGGCCCCTTTTGTTTCTCCGAATGTGAAAATTAGCATTAGGTGATAACGGCGTAGATGAGTGCTTTAGATAATATCACAGTTGAAGAGTTCCAGGGGTGTTTCAGCCAGTGAAAAAAATATTAGACATGTGTATTTATTCTACTAGTACTTTGAAATAGATTAATCATTATTTGTAAATATCTACAATAAATAAATCGTTTTAAAAGTAGTAGCGCTACTCTTGGGTCCCCCTCGTACCTTACTGACTGTGGAGCCTATGAATACACTGCCTACAGCTCTATGGAGCCTACTATCATTCGTTCGAAACGTTCAACAGTTGGGGTCCGAGGATTGACCGCTCTGTTCTCCCTGAAGTAAAATGCCTTTTCTGAACTTTTTCGTTGGTGTTGAATAGCCGGTATCAGATCCTAAGATAGATTCACATCATGACACATGGAAGTCCTAAAACGTGCGGAAGCTAAAATCGTAGTACTTTATCAATCTCGCCGAATTGAAGGCATTTCGGTCATCTAGCGTGATTAGTAAAACGACCGGCTTGGCAATGTAACAAGTCTCCTCTACTCTGGCTAACAATTCAGTCACTGTTGACATGGCATCAACGGTTCAGGGTTTCTATCGCAAGTCGTACCATCTATCAGATTGACCGTCAGCTGTTCTAATATCTGATACCAAGTGTGGCTTCAGCAGCTACTCGAAGGACTTCCCCGTCGTGTCTAGTATGCAGAGCGGATGCTACGTGAAAGAACTGCCGGGTTTTCTCTTCTCAATGTTGGTAACTTCTAATCGGAAGGCATTCCATCGCGATGGAGAGATCCCCACCGTTCACCAGGAATAATATAATTCCAGTATAAGCTGCGATTGAGTCTCCACTTAAACCATAAGTACTTCGACCAGAACTTCATCAAAACCCGGGGTATTACTATTCTTGACTCCAGGGCGGGGACGTCCCTGGAACTACTACACCACATGCAACTGAGTTTACGGGTGACGAACTTGGACTCTTCACTGCTTGGGTCTGAGATGAGTTACTCACAAAGGGCCAGCCGTTGCAAGTCTTTCCGCCTCTTAATGGATTTGGTCAACTCCTCAGAAATCTCAGAAGGCTGCGATCTTTTTGCAGGATTGCCTGTATCTGATCTCAGCAATATAGAAGGTGATCAAGTTGTCAGCAATACCTGTGCAGACTTTCATCACTCTCCAGTAGTCACTAACGAAGACCACCAGTTTTTCCGATGCCATTGTAAGATGTATATGTATTTGTCAACATTGGACTCGTGGTTTGTTGGAGTAGATTCCAAGTTTAGTACAAAAAGATTCCAAGTTTAGTACAAACAACGACATTATCTATACTATGCGTCATCACGTAGTTTCGTCGTCTTCCCTACGGCGAACTGTCCCAGATTCATCTTGCTTAATTTCTTTTTTATTTTATTCACTATAGCATTATAATATCTGTTTGGAATTTTGACAGTTTTCTCTTCATGAAGACTTTTACATGACGTGATTTAGAATTTTTAATGATTTCAACTAGTTAGATGACTTGTAAAATGTTGCATTATATTAAATCACATAGATAGTTGCATTATATTAAATCAAGGAAGATACATAAAAAAATTAAATAAAAAATAGATGAAAACAGATAAAATAATTTTTAAAAAAATCAAAAGTCTTGCCGACGACCTAATTGTACTTTATTCGTACATTTTTGATTTTATTATCAATTTATGTTTCACATTTTACGCACTTATTTTAATGTTTATTATTCGTTTTACTCGTCGTGATTTTTTTATTACTTTACATTTTTATTATTCTGATTGATTTTATTAGCACAAACTTGCTAAAAATTAAACAAAACTTTATTTATGAAAAGAGTTCACAAGAGATCGATTATCGGCCATGAAGAAGTTCAGAGACATCAGAAAATTTATTTTAATTATTTGAATCAATACCATCGTTCCGCTTGCTGAGAGAGCTGCCATCCATGACTTTTCACGGCAAATGCAACGATTTATTGAGTGAAAATTGAAATAAATCAGAGTTTTGTTTATTTCTTTGAAGGAATTAACTTCAACTCGGGATAGCATCGAAGGTTATAGAGAGCAATTTGAATAAAATAAAATGATCGTTCTTATTTCTAGTTCAAACAAACAAGAAAATTGACGTGAAATTTTCTTTATACTTAAGCTTTAAGAGCTGTTTTTAGAAGGCTAATAAATCTCACAGACTAGACGTATTTAAAATCATTGATTTTGATTTGTTTTGTTGATTCTTATATTCCCTGCAGATCGAACAGATTTATTTCGAAAAGTTCTGTTTACGAATCCAGGCATTCAGGAAGAGCGAAATCAAGGCTAGTTGTTATTTTGCATTCATTTGAAAGATCTATATGAGTTAATGAGAAGTAGTTCTAAGTGACTAAAATCAACAAAATCGCAACAAAGTGTAAAAAACCATGTTAACCATTTTTCTAGAACAATAAAAACCGCACCGATTGTTTTCAATGTTTTTCGATCGCCAAGATAAGATATGCATTATTTTTGACGGTGACTGCGGCACTATACATCTTACTAAATGTAATTTACTTCATTTTTCCCCAATGTTATGCTAACATAATTGACCCACTCAGTTCTAAGTGGGCTCAGATAATTACTATCGTTCTACGCAAAAGATCAAATAAATGGAGACCTTCTGAATGAAAATTGATGTCGGCAAAACTTGTTGATGTTGTTTCGATGTAAACAAATAATTTTCATTTCATGTGAAAATTGAAAAGAAACTATCGGGAAATTACGCTTGGGTAGCATGAAAGTGTAGTAGGTGAGAAGAGGTTGTTTGAAATTGTCTGATTTATTTTCTTGATTTTTGAATTAATGGGAATGGTTCAATCTAGTTTGCGGAAGAAAAAATCAGTTTTAGTTAGAGTAAAGTTTAGTAAAGTTAATAAGTAACGATTGCATGAAATTTCGAAAGCGTTCCTACGAGCTTTAATAATTAGACTTAAACAAATAATTTGTACTCTGGCTTCTTTTTTTATTTTGGATGATTTAGTTTTTTTTGTAAAACTAATAGACGCACATAATACATATTTTTGTCAAAACTGTTATCCATGCACTTTTTCGGTTTCTGTTCATCAATTATCCAAATACTACTCAATAATTACAAACTTCGTCCACTCAACTCAACTACATTCACAAAAACCACCTGATCAAAAAACTAAAACGTTCAATAACCTCGTTTGTATTACATAAAACACACCGTCTGGTATATAACGAATTCCCAAAAATCAAACAAAAATCACCGACATCATTAAACTATTCGATGGCGTAATCTCAATTTTTCATACAACACATTCGGCAAAAAATCTGAAAAATATTTTTACCACAACAAAACCCATTCATTTCAGAGCGAATAACATACAAATATTCAACGACGAAGACATGATGGTAGTAAACTTAGCCAACAAAAAACAAACACCTAAATCAGAGGCTAGCCTAAGCGTCTAATTCAACTACGTATGTATATGCTGCAAATCTGCACAAATCGTCCATAAGCTCTCGTTTAGCTTCTTTCCATGATCTGTATTTGTAATTTGTACGATATTGTTGTAGCCACATAACAGTACAAGCACTAAGTCTTTCTGATCTTGTTGTAAATGAGGCTGAGCTGAGTCATATCATAACAAATCCAACGATAATACCTTTTCCGTATTTCCATCCAGCAAGTATGCATGCAGAGATCTGCACGTATCTAGTCATCCAATAATTCAAAACAGATAGATATACTTATTTTTGCAACAAAAGATACACCTGGTTGTTCTTTCACGCAAAAAAAAAACAGATTCATATTCAAGTACGTTGTTGTGCACATATTAGCTGTGGTGGTTAATGATCTTTGGCTTCATGCTCTACCACGTTTCATTAATCCACAAAAAGTGGATCATTTCATGATTACATTGATTTAAATTTAAGTCCCGTACGAATTGATCGCCGTGTCATATGAATGAGATGATCTGTCTGCTGCAGATCTGTACCAGCACGATCATTTTGATTGATCTTGTTTAAGAACGTTCTTTCCAAATGATCTTTTAGAAGATCTTTCAGCAAAATTAGGTCTTAGCTAACATGTGTAGAACCTGCTTGTCCGCTCAGTTCTGAACCATCAAGATCACTTTAGAACACACGATCGCGCGAAAAAAGCCTCTTTGTATGATAAATGCTGAGGTTAAGTATTTCAGGGTCAATACTTATCGCATCCATTTGTTTACTTGTCAGACGAGTTTACCACATACCATTTCTTGGGTTCGTCCAACCATCATCGATCAACGATCACTGCACTCTTAATATCGGTCAAAAACAAGGTCGGCCAGACGAATCACTAGGAACAATTTTGAGTCCACGAGAAATTTCGCTAACTGAAATCTTTTCCACCTCTGCAAAAACACCTCACCATCGAAGAACAATTCTATCGAATTCTTTCATTTTTGGGTCCACCATTAACCTGCAAATTAAGACTTTCCATCCATCAACTACCACACTTTCAGTAATGTATTTAAGACCATTATCAAAATACCAGATTCCGTTTGGTGTATCTGAAGAAAGTATCTGGCCAAAAATGTTTATCTTTGCAAAGTCGTAAGTACGGAGGAACCTCCTCAGTTTGGTAGCCAAGCAAGCAACTAAGCAACAACGTCCAGATCGAGGCGAGTGGGTCAGGTCATGATGATTATGATGTTTGTGCGTATGAAATACACACGGATTTTTCTCTTTTCTCATAACTAATGTATCTTGCATTGTTCTTTTTAAAAGTTGCTTTATTGTTGTCGCTTTAAGGCATATAGAAATGATTACTGGCGGAAGACACAATCTTTTTGGCGGATCAGACTGACTTATATGACGGCTGCTGCGATGGGAATGAGTGAAACGAATTCTAAAGTTTCTTCAAGCCGAGTGGGTAGCTCTGGTCAGCGAAAATCGGTAAACAAAACGACCAAAATAGAACCGAAAAGAATACAACAGAAAGTGTTGAGTTGCTTGAAAGATGGACAGTATGAATTTGCGGGGAAATAAAAGAAGAAATGAAAATTAAATTAGGTATGTTTTGTCCGCCCCGAAAAAGGGGGCAGTTATTGTCACGCAGAGAATGGAGGTTCTATTAACCTTGAGACGAATCGCGAATAACCAAAAATTATATTGTTGACGATTTCCGGAATGATTTTTTTTGTTGGTTTTTTTTAGAGCTGGAAATTGTTAATAGACGCGGAAAGTGAAATCACTTCATGTCGAGACTGTAGTGCTGTGGAATTATCTAAAGTGCGTTGTAATAGCATTGTAAATAGCACTTTGGTGTTATCTATTAATTGCGGAATAGTTTCGAGATTAAAGTTTCAAACGATAATTATTAATACTATCCCAAGATGTAAAAGTGTAAAATAATGATTTATAGTGAAAATCATTGCTTGTACAAAGCTATTCATTATTATTCCTCTTAACGTTTTCCCGACAAAAAGGTTGCAGGCTGCACACTCCTTAATTCTTTGACTCTCAGCTTTTTGATAATTGTGATGATTTGCTTCAGAAATTTGAGTTGAAAGTCGAAAATATGCTAATTGTAAGGAAAATGTTTCATGAACGATTCAACAAGTACAAGTAACACAATTGCATTTGTATTAAATGCAGTTTATTTTAAACGGAAATTTTTTACCATTACAAATAGTTTAAAATACCTTTTCATAGAAAGCTTTGATTTTTAGAGCCATTATAATGCTATACTCGGCACAAAATGAAGAGTTTATGATTATTAATACGCTATGACCAAAAATACATTTCACGCACTAACGACTATTTGTGTTAGTACAAGCGAGCCATATCGTCTGGCCCACATACAAATGAAATTATTATTTTACGAGGAGAACTCATAAAATTTTTTTTCCGTTTTAACTTGATTCGTCAAAAATTTTGAAATCAAATCGGTAAAGAGTAGATTTACTTCTAAAAACAGTTGATTGTCTAAAAATGCGCTAACTGCAAGTCAAAACATTTGTTCAGCGATACAATTTGCCAGAAACGCCAGAAGCAAATGCATGGACGTAGACGTGAGTTTCAGACAGCATAGGACACAGATTTTTTTAATCTTAAATATATAAAAGAAAATGAGTGCACACTGAGTTCTTTTAAAGGCTTGGTGTAGCCTGTTCCTTCACCACTACCAACAGTTTAGTATTACGACCAAACATTCATCCAGTTTTGAGATTCAACTATTCAATTTCGCCATATTTTACGCTACCGACAAATGTCGTGCTTGGACTAGCTTTGAAGTCTTTAATGTTTCAAACATTAAAGGTCTTTAATGTTATGTCAGTTATTCAAGTTAAGCTCAAGCGCAAGGTTTTCAAGATGAACTCAGAGCTTTTTTTCTATGATAATGAAGAAGTTCAGGGGAATACCCTGTGAAGCGCATCCTGTAATCTATGAATACTCACTTTTGTGAACATCTTTAAATAGATCAGCGAAAGTACTCAATTTAGGAGTATTGCTGAATCAAAACTGAAAAAAATCCACAAGGCGCTTAGAGCTATGTAACATAGCGCATTATTTATGGCCCCATACGCTATGTACATAGCACTCTGAGCTATGCAATATGGCTCCCAGCGCCATAATGTCAGAATCTAAATAGCGCGTGGTCCTATGTAACATGGCGCAGCATTTATGGTCCCGCCCGCTATGTACATAGTATTCTGAGCTATACAGCGCCATAATTACATGGCGCAGATATTATGGCCCCACACGCTATATTACATAGTACCATGAGCCATGTAATATGGCTTCAGTTGTCATACCGATTCGCATTTGCTTCGTTTTGAAATCTTCTATTTTACTGTAATAAAATAATTCTTTTCAATTTGCAATCTAACCCAAGGACATCCGGGAGGCTAGTTAAGAATTAGCTTAAGAAAAAATCTAGCTGACAATGTATGTCTTTCAATTTATTTCTCCAGTTATAGCTCGCAGCCATACTGTGTGAGGGAACGTATAAATGTCAGCAAGCTATGTAATATAGTATGTAATATAGTCCTCCACAAAGGCTAATGATACGTTATGTCTTAAGGGAAATCAAATGCACCGGTTCCAGCGTAATAGTTTATGTGAGCTTGTTAAAAAAAACGTTTCTTTTAACTTTAGGGAAAAAGGAAATAAAAGATAATGCGGTAATCGATTCACTGAAAAAACACATAGCGCCAGACGCCATAGTTTATAGCCTTCTGGCGCCATGTACATATTGTAATATAGTTCTCCACGACATGTACTATAGTCCTCCACGCCATGTAATATAGTCCTCCATACCATGTACTATAGTCCTCCACGCCATGTACATGGCGTCGAGGACTATATTACATGACGTCTGCTCCTATGTATTTTTCGCCATGTACTATGGCGTGTGGCGCTATATTTTATCACAATCCCGAAATCAACTATGTACATGGCGCCAAAAGTCTATAAACTATGGTGTCTGGCGCTATGTGTTTTTTCAGTAAATCCTTCACATTTGACGCTCACGGTGATTCAATCGTTGTGAAAGCTAGCAATGCCTTAGGTTTTGTCAGAAGACGTTCGAAGGGATTCAACGACATTTTTCTAACTAAGACCCTCTTTTGCAGCTTAGTCAGACCTATATTCGAATACGCAAGTATTGTATGGGCACCGTACCAAAAAGTTTACATTGACCAAATTGAGTCCATCCAAAAGAGGTTCTTACGTTTCTGCATCCGCGGTCTTCCGGGGTTTATAGTCCTTTACAACTACCTCCTTATCAAGACCGCTTAAATCTTTTACGAATGGATACCTTGAACTCTCGACGTCAAAATTCCAAAATCTTATTTGCCGCGAAAATCTTGGAAGCCACCATTGACTCAAACTATCTAGGTTAGTGAAGAGGGCTGCCGGGAACGCGGCCAGCATTAGGCCACCTGTTTGGGCCCATTTGCAACCCTCATAGACCATCACAGGCATTCACACTTACAGCCATGGCACTGGCGAGATTCGAACCCGCAGGCCCCGTAGCATGTCGCTTTTCGGCCTGACGCCTTAGCGAGCAGAGCTACCGGGCCCCCCACTCAAACTATTTACTAAGCAAGGTTAATTTCAACATTAATAACAAACGTGTCAGGTGGGTGAACTTTTTGTGGATCCCTCAGCATCGGACCAATTATGGTTACAATGACCCAGTCACTGCAATGAGTAGATGCATTAACGAAGCTTATTATACCTGTATGTTTGATTTTCGTTTATCTACAGCATCACTTAAACGAATTCTGTAAAAGGATAATTGATTTCTATTGGATGTGTATAGTCTGGATTAGACGAATTTAATAAAATGAAATGAAATGAATGGTTAGCTCTGGCAGTAGGGAGAGATATGTAGGAGAAGCCGAATTAAATTATTCAATTATTTGCTTGAGGACCACACTTTTTCTTGTTTACTGGAGCGGTGCTCTTATATCCAGTCACCGCCAAAGCATAAATGTGACACTTCATTAAATCACCGGCTCTCAAGACAACACAATACGAGCAAATGCAGCCATGTGCATGCGGCGGGATTCAAACCCACGTGCAGTAGATCGCTGCTTCGAATTGGTGTGTCAACAGATACTGACCTCTCAGTTTATGATGATTGTCTTGTATTCTTCTTATTTTTTTGTTTTTCCCTTTTTACTTACTTCCTGCTACGTTTTTAATTAATGTTTTCATGTCCACTCGTTTAAGATAAGGTAACTTGCAAATTTTTCTTAGCCTCTAGCGCGGCTAACAAATAAATTATGTCATTTTATCATTTCCGAAATAAAAATGAGTTAAAATGTCTGACTACTTTACCGAATATATATATTAATCAAATTATTTTTTTCCGTAAAATTCAATATTTTCTACTCGTTTTTATGCACACTTAGCAACTAACTTTAGCCCAAGCTTAATCAATTTTCGCCTTCAAGTGAAAGGTTCAAATTTGATACAAAATTTATCGGTGAGGAGGATATATCAATGAATAATATTCAACAAGACATTATTTTGCAGTTTTCAATTTGAATGATTCATTGCGATGTCCTACTGATTTCCCGACGTTGACCTAAAATTATCCCAGCCTCTCATTACCAAAACCATTTCAAATCATTTCAATTTAAAAATATCCCGGCATCGAAATAAATCAAATTCAAATTAAATTCAAATTCAAATTAGGTCGAGCTCATTGTTTCGGTTCATAATATTTAACGTATGATATATGTATATACATTATACCTTTCAATTAAACTTTTACAGCCGAGTTCAACGCACTGGCATTCATTCGCAAAACAAAGCGAAACAGTTTAACCGATTTTTCATCGGCACTTTTTCGCCAACTCTCCACGCCAATTACATCCAAATCCTATCCAAACGAATATTTTAACATCACTTTCTTCCCAACTCTTTTCTCGCTTTGCATCCGCATTCGATCCAAACAAATATTTTCGATTCCCCCGAATCAATTTTGAAAATTCAATGCAACATTCACTACTGTAACATTTACCTACATTCTGATTAATAGCACCGAAAACCAACAAAACCAATATGCAACCATTAAACAAATCAACTCAATCCCATAAATCGCATTTATCACTTCACCACAAAGTCCACATCACAATCCAACCCATCCCATCCCATCTCAGCCCACCATTCACATTACATTCTCTCCGCCCGTTCAAACGTTCCCATCCGCCAAAATCAACTCCGGTATCTTTCATTTCTATGCCACGAAATTTATCAGTCATATAGATACTAATAACAGACATCACACCGTTCTAAAAAATTTGCACAAATAGAACGAAGCGGCTGGTGCTGCTGCTGTTCCACGAACGCAAAATAAATATAGTACACTTTACCGCAGAAAGAATGTGCAGTTTTGTTTAGTGTGGTGCTGTGTCTGTCTTGTCTGGTGGTAATCTTTTTCCGCAAATCCCATCATAATCAATTCGGGAAAATCCTGTTAGGTAAATTTACACGTTCGAATCCGCTAATAGATGGATGATGCGAAAGAGAGATGATTATCGTGATGATGATGAAGATGGGGCGATGATTGTTGCGGTGGTGAAGATGTTGATGAATTTGAAGGGTTTTTTTCTTCTCTCTCGAATTTAAAAGGCTAGAAATTTTTGTTGATTTTCGTTAGAAGCCGAAAAATTGGTGGTAGAATTGCAAAAGTATTCGTGAAATTATTGAAATTAGGTGAGATTAGAGAAGATGTAGGGGCCAATGGATAAAGAACCAAGATTGCCTGAGGGGAGATGTTAATGTTTTGGAGTGTGAGACGTCAGTGTTGTTTTTTTATTCTCGGATTTAGGTCAAATTAAATCGGGAAGGCTATGGAATTGTTTTGGAGTTCGGAAAATGATTATGTCTGCATCTTTTGTTGAATAGTAGAGCTTCCTTTATTGGATGAACGGATGTTGGGACTTTACTTAGTTTGGTTTAATTTGAACAACATCGGCTATATGAAATTATAATTAAATGGTCTACATATTTTCAACTACCTGTGACTCTATTACTAAGAACCAATTTTTTACTTGAATTTGGATGTTGCAGCACGCCACTGACAAATCAACGCCACTGGCTACAATGTTGAACAGTGAGCGAAGATATTCGATGTTAACATAAAATGCTGAAAACACAGAATAAGAAGATACAAAATGTATCAAAAGAGTGAGGAGAGGGAGTTTTAAATTAAAGAAGTACGGAGTTCAAAAAGAGGAGGTCTCCGCAGACCCCCAATTTGAGATCATCTCCCAACAAAAACAAATTTTTGGCGACAGGTTTTCAAAGAAAACGCGCTTAATGCACCACCAGTCAATATTGTGGGCTTTGCGTTATCTCTTAACGTTGCCAAGCATACACAGCAGCATTTGAAAAGGTGACGAAAGTTTTGGCATTTTAAGTTTTTTTTTTCGAAATAAACTTAAATCCTAACATAAACTATCAACTAGTTTGCAAAGAATGATTTTTTAAAAAATAATAATAATGAAAATCACTGCATATTTATTGTCAGTGCATTTTACTTTCGACTAAAGAATGGTCTAAAAGTGATTAAATTGGCCTAAAAAAAAATCTAAAAGTATTTTAAATGTTCTAAAATTGTCTGAAAATTATCTCAAAAGAATTTGAAATGATTGCCTTGCCCGAGCATGGTGTTTCGAATGATTGCCTTAATCTCAATTGTGTTATGCTATTGTTGAGAGTCGTGTAGACTATGATAAGGTCCTAAAAGCTCCACAAAAATATCGAACAAGTTTGACTATATGACGCCAAATACAAAGAAGATTTCGATTTTATATGAAAGCCGCAGAAAACCAGGCATGTTCAGTTCACACCCAAGCAACTGGACAGTGAGGAACTGTACACTGAGCAAAGTACGTTTGCACATACTAAATCACGCAGGGCATTTTGAAATCTTCGAGGATATGCCAAAACATAAAGATTTCAATAGAAACATACAGGCAATAGGTCAAGAAAATTGAAGGCTACTGAAGTACTTTATCCTGAGTAAATTCGGCCAAAACTCTTTCGTTTCAAGTCGCATGCTGGGGTTGTGACCTATATTGCCACAGATCACCTACAGAACCTCACAAAGAACTCATAAGAATTTGATGACGTCCAAGAGGAAACAATAAAAGCGTTTTACGAGGGCTTAGAAAATTCGAGACAAGCCTCGAGACTCTTCAAGGTCCTGGAAAATAACCAATTAGTTAAGTTGAACTCTCCAAAAGAAAGGATTTTAATATGTACAAAAAAGAGTCCACACAGGCTTTGTTTGCCTACTTAACACTTTTTAGGTGCTCCGGTACTTGAAACGGAGAAGAATTTTGTGCCTCTGACTAAACTTTCTGTTCTTTGTAGTATAAAAAAAGCTAGAACAAAGCAGCATCTGTGGTCACTACCAAGAATATCAGAGATGTAATAATGTCTTTTGAGAATTTCAAGCCACCAGGCTTAGATGGCATCTATGAAGCTATGCTAAAGGAGGGAATTGACAGGCGGAAGGCAGACCTAAAAGAAATCTTTAGGACAGGCTTAGTCTTGGGATATTTTTCGTCGCCTCAGGTGCTCAATAAAGCAAAACTTGAGAGATATATTTCTTCAGATCCAAGAAACTTCAGGACACTCAGCCCAAAATCGTTTATGCTAAAATACCAAGACAAATTCCTTAAATAAGAAGCAACTTCTGTATCAACGAGAAAAATCAAGCGAGTCGGCCCTTCATTTTCTGGCTGCCGGAGTCGCGGAAGCAATTTCGAATGGTGGGCGTATTTGTGGACATTGAAGTAGCCTTTGGCTTTGAGCTATGTGAAGCTTCGAAAGCTTATGGCGTGGACGATGTGACCAGACTAGCAGTCAATAAGGTTCTGAATGTGGTGAGTAGAACTAAACAACACGCATTGGATTTAGTTGACAGTTAGCACTCTGGGCCTTATCCTTCAGTGAATTCTGGGCTATTTTCCTGACTTCTTTAGGCAGAAAGAACGAGGTGCATCTAGATCGTTGAACGAAGAGATACTCCAAGAAAATCTTCGCGGACGGTTCGAAGACAGGCATTATGTCTGGAGTTGACGTCTACCTGCTATCATCGTATGACAGGCGGGCTTTTTCTCTCGCAGACTACGTTTCTGTTTTTCAAGTAAAAGTATTCGCTATCTCTAGAGTAGTTTGCCAAAAAAATTATTTAAAAATGAAAGGAAAAGAATATCACTATTCACTGCGGCAATCAAGCTTACGTAGGTCCCTGATTACTTCAAGACTTTGCCAAGAAAGCCGGGCACAGCTGAGTTCTGTCGCTAGATTTAATAAGGTGCATCTGTTCTGGGTACCGGAATTCTGCGATGTTGAAGGAAACGAAATTACTGATGACGATTTTACTGCAATATACTCAAACCACGGTTCACATCTGCAGAAGCCTTTTCGGAAGTGCGTAGTCGATATTTATAAAAACAAATGGTAGAATGCTATCTTCTGATGTGGCCAGGCATACGAAGATCTTCCCCTCAGAACCTAGCCATGGGACTGCAGTCTTTTTCTTAAACAATGATAGGAATAATCGTAGAGCCATGGTAGACATATTGACTAAACACAGCTATCTAAGAAAACATATGTATCGCATAGTTGTTACACAAGACGATGATAGACCATCCTGTCTAAAGAGGCAAAACCTAGGGAGCATTTCCTTTGCAAATGCGGAGTATATGTCGCTTACCAGATACCAATGCTTTGGTTCTTTTAATCTTTGACTTTATTAATGAATCTAGAACATTTTGGTAGGGGGATGGCCTATTTTTTTAAAAGGCTGCCTGCGCCTGCTCTCACACCCATTCACTATTATGGTTAGAATTTGTGGCATCTTGATTATTTTGATACACACTAGCATCAAATCTATCAAATTCACGAGCTACTTCTGGAGATTTACTCGGAAAGTAGTCAGTTCAGCAAATGACTCTTGGAATATGACTGAAGAGGCTTTACTTTGTTTGAAACCATTCTATGGAAAGATGAGCTGAAACGTTATCAGAATGGTTTGAACAATGTCTTTTTAGCAAGCGTTGATGGTTAATGCAAAACCCAAAAGTAACAAGCATCGCTTTACATTTTAAAGAGTTCTGGCAAGATAATGGGACGCTCCATTTTGTTTGGTTAGTATTTTCAAATATTAGGCAAGCCTAAAACCAGATTTACACCATTGAAATAAATATATCCGGAAAAATATTAGCTTGGAAGTATATAAAAAAAATAAAAGGTCCTGTTTAAAGTATTCATTAGTACGAACCTAAGAATGATTTCCACAAATAGTTTTTTTTAAAGTAATGAGTCAATTCCAGCATAGACTTAACTAAAATCACTCTCGAAGCCAGGATAGTTCATATGAAGATTAGGTAACGTTAAGCGTCTACCAATCGGATAGCATTGTTGAGCATCGTATGTAGACACAGCAGAAGCTCGTTGTGAATCAACTGATATACCCACTTACATCCATTATATTCTGGAAGTTCTTTGGTACTTTTGAAGAACTGTACAATACCCTTTAGCCGATAATGGACAAATCTGTCAGGCCTTCGAGGAAGAGTACCTCAAATGAAGCCATTTTTCTCCTCGCCAGAGCTGAACAGTGACACGTGAAGTGCTTTTCACCTTCGGAGCTCCGATATAAGTCGTTAGATCCTGCGTCCAATTGCTGCGATTGCCATCCTATGAGACAGTGACCTGTGAGGAAAGCCATTACACGGCAAAGAGTATTACAGGTTAAACTTAACAGCAGCCTAGTTTTACCTTTGTCCATCTAATCCCCAAATATCCAAATGTCCGGGTACCAAATCAATTAAAAAATGCATGTAAAAAATATTTGCACCTCTCGGAAATTTTGCTCAATCTAAACTGGTTTCAAGCATTTCAATTTTGCCACCATCATTATCTTAAAATAATTCTTAACAGCACAATTTTCATGTTATTCGAGGAACTCTAACCCAAAAATAATCTGAGTCATTTCAACTCACCAAATTTCTTCGCAATATTGAGTCATCCACTTCAGACTACTCAACACCTAACAACAATAGTCAAAAGAATAAGAACAATATCCATTCTAGTAATATAAGTGGTTCACTCAGCCTTAACAAAATAACGCGCTCGAAAACCTCCCGCATTAAGCCCGCACCAAAAGACACGCGTTCGGAAAAAAATAATACAATCTAGCAACTGATCGACGATCAACCAAACCGATGAAGGAAAACACCTCATCTTCTTCTTCACCTACCTACAGTTGTTCTTCTTCGAAATTACCGTTACTCAAGCAAACAGTCTTGAACAGTTGATATTACCGGTACGCGAAAGTTTCCGTCTGAAGAAAGGTAACGTACGCAATAAAGTCTCAATGCTTCGGAGGTCTATCGAAATGGTCTTAAACAATTGCAGATACATTTGTAGAAGCTACAAATAAAAAGCATCACTTGGAGGTTTGTTAGTATAATCTCATCGCGTCACCATACCGCTCAAGTGATAGTATTCGTGCCTTTTGGATAGTCTAACCGCACACAGAACGAACGGTTGATTGCGTTTTGAAGCGGTTGGAAAATCGATAGTGCCACACTTGGATCGAGTTAAAAGGTTTTGATCGGACGGAAGCTGAAATTATGGTCCCAGTGGGAATATATAATTTTTTTTTTTTTGGTGTCGATTTAATCGAACATCGATGTGAGATGGGTGTTGAAAAGGGCTTTTAAAACGGCACTTATAATTATAGTAAAATCGAAGTGGAGTTAATAGTAATAGAATCGCTGTCAAAATTGGGACGAGTTTTTTTTGATGGAGTTGAAGGAAAATTTGGATGGTCGGAATTGAGTTGTGCTTTAGATTTGGTTTTTTTTTGGGAGGTGGTGAAATAGTGCGAGATTTGATACAGTTTACTTTGAATTTAAGAGTTTTCGATAATATAGCTCGACTGCTTGAACTTTATTTAGTTCGTTATTGAAGTAATAGTTCTTCGACGTGGTTTAATTGGGATCGTCAGTAATTTTGCTGTTCAGCAAATTGTTTGACAGCAGACTTTTTTCAGTCTAGGAAAACCCATAAGAACTATATTTGTTTGAAGCTTTCAAAACAAAAGTAAATTTTGAAAGCATAAACCTGCCGAAAATCCCCACAGGATCAGGGGTATGATTTACCAAAACTGTTCACCCTATTCGAATAGCTCTTCTATTGAAAAATTACCCATTTTATCACCAAACCACCTTCCGATTTCCAAAATTACATACGCAAATACCATTTAACTCATGGGAAAGATTTACACATTCCACTTCTCGTTTGTGCCGCAATCACATTCAGGTCCCTATTTCGATACGCTCCATCCATTTCCCAGGCCTATTGCCGCGGCGTACAATTCCATTGTAAATGCCCGTTTTTGAATGCAGTAGCCAAGAACCGTTCTGAAACGAATAGCGGACATACTACCCACCAAAATACCCGAACTTATGACGGTATTTTTAGATTTCTTTCTTTAATTTGAACAAGGGGACAGGCAGCGCATCACTGCCGCTGCTGCGGGTTACCTCAGTTTGCTTTCGATTGCGACCAGACAGCAAATAATTGGTATTCTATCTTTGTCAGCATCGCACATTACCAATTCCAAAGCAACAATCAGAACCGTCACTCAGGTATTTCAGGCTTATAGACCCATACAGTTTTCACCTCTTTTTCCGCCATCGCTACAACCACTCTGCATAGGAAGCATCGGCATAATTCAACTGTCAATCAACCACGGAAAAAGTGTAATGGTCCTAAGTGAGTCTTTTGTGGAGCTCCACTTAAAACCCGTTACGATACAGGTGCACGCGCTAATGAATTAACAACTTTTAGCCCTCAGTCTTAATACGCTGAGCGCAGCTAATTATTATTTTTTGGCCGGCGGGGCTATTTCGAGGACTGTGACTTTAAAAGCTGGTCGATCGGTTGATCGCTGGAGGTATTCGTTGGGACCACGACAACAGCGAAATATTGATTCGTTGACAGGTTTATTAAATTGGCAATCTGTGATCTTGCTATTTATGAGGGACGACGACCATTCAGAGTAATTTTTCTTGCTGTGGCCATCAAGTCCAAGAAGTTTTCAGGAAGTTACGGTTTATTTCCATTCACTGACTTACTTGCCTCGAACCAACAAAGTTCAAAGCTCCTATGACGCTGACCAAACATAGTATTCGTGGTCTACATCTTTTCCGTTTATTGCTGCAGTGTTCGGGCAACAGTTTGCCATCTATCTAATTGAATATGTCAATCATAATACATGACGGTGGTTTGGTGTGGTGTGGTGTGGTGCGTCTAGTTGAGCGGTTCGATTTGAACTCTCAAGACTGATTCTGACCGAATTATAGGACAGTGCTCTAGGTCTACTGTAAAGCATTTTGTTCCAGTTGAGAATGGTACAAAAGATTTAACGTACCAACGAAGCACCATAAAATGCAATTATATATATATATATATATATATATATATATATATATATATATATATATATATATATATATATATATATATATATATATATATATATATATATATATATATATATATGTATATATATATGTATATATATATATATATATATATATATATATATATATATATATATATATATATATATATATATATATATATATATATATATATATATATTTGAACTATTTGTGGTTTTTCGATTATTTACAATATCAGTTCGAGCGGAAATGTCATTACGTTGTGTTGCGAAGAGTATTGAATGAAGGCTTTTGGTGGGTTTGGTTAGCTGGTTTCGTTGTTTTCGATGCTATTTTGTGGGATGGTATGATGATGGCATTTATTGTTCGATTGTAGCAATGAGGACTGGTTATGGTTTGTGGTGTACGATGTGAAATCTGATTGAATGCGGAAGTGAATTCTGCGGTTGATGCTGAGCTGGGTGCAAGTTCGAGGTTTCGGTACGTTGTAGTGATTAGATCCATGGTGTTCTGATCGATAGAGAGGATGTAGATTAGAGAAATCGATGACCTAGATTGCGGCTAGTTGATTTGTCATTGAAACGCGAAATTGGATAATCGATTTGAATTGCTTTCGTTTTGATGGTAAAACAAAGAATGAGGTTGGTTTTGATCACATGGATTGTTTAAAAAAAAGAAATTAATCTAAGATCTAACGAGAAATCAAGCAAGAGAAGTCAATGTGACATACTTTGACTGATGCTCTGTGATGCATTGAGTGATTTATGCAACTGATAGGAAAGTGAGGTATTTTTTTATATCAGCCAATCGAGACCTCCAGCAGATTTGGTAAATTTGAAAGTTGAGTTGTATTTATGGCTTGTGCTGTCAAAATATTTACATATTATTATACATAAACAAAATATTTAAATTAAATACCACCCTTTAGGGCCTTAGGGGAGTAAGTAATTACTGAACACAATGTCAAGAGCTACAACAACAAACGGGAAAAAATAAGATGGAAAATATTAATACACTTTATATTAATAAATATTAATACAAATATGTCAAAATTTTGAAGACTGATGATTTTTTGAAGGTTTTGTCCGCTTTTTACATTATATTTACGCTTTCATAATTAATTTTCTAATAGATGTACATCTCAACTATCATACTTACTAACATTATTGGACCTAACTTAAATGAATTCTTCACTACTATCGAACAGTTTATCTTACCTGAAAGAAAAAGAAAATATTCATTAGAATACTTTATCATTGGAATAATTTTCAATAATTTTGAAATGTTCACTATGGTATTATAGGAAAAAACTTAAAGTTTTGTCAAAATGTTTGTCGAACTTGAAAGATTTTCGACATTGCTAGCTTTTATGTTTCAATTCCGAAAATTACTTTCTTATTTACTATTTTATACACTGACGATTCCCAAGAGTTAAGAAAAGAAAATAATAAATTACTTCCACAAAAACTATATGAACGCATTGACGTTTCGTTGACCCAAAAGCCCGTCAAAATTATACAAAGCTGTTTCAAGTCGAGAACCGACTGCAAAATGGTCAAATTATATAATTGCTGTAAACTGTGATTATAATTGACCATACAGTATTAGATTTTTAAAGTATTGCTTTTCAAATGAAGCGGGTTTTGAAAGTTTATTTTCGAATATGAAAGGATTTTGACAGTTTTTGACCAAATCTAATGGCGTCAAAAAATTGACAGTCAAAATTTGTTAAAATCATAGACAAAAAGGCTGGCACTGGAAAGGAAAACGATCTTATTACTGCTTAGTTTTTCATTTGATTTGATTTGTGGTTTTCAGCGAAGCTTATTTAGCATGAGTTAATCTTAAAACCCTGATTTTTATTTATTTAAAACAAACAGAATAAATTTTATTTTTACAACTGAAAAACACCATTTTAATCCAAGCAAACATTCACAGACATGCACACCAATTTATACTTGAGATATTTCTATCCATTACAACGAATATACCACCTCACCCTCCTTTCGAAAACAAAACTACAAAACACACTCATAAAATCAATTAAATTCCCTAACGCCCAAAATAATTCTACATTCAAAAGCATAGATAAATATAACCATGTATCTAAAATTTTACTTAATTATTATTTCATGAAAACGTGGCTTCAAACAACGCAGTACTTATATAAATTGAAAGATATGAGTTTCTATTGTTTCCGTCTGAATGACGTAGTCCTATAACATTACCTCAAACGTATCTATGCTTATATTCTTATCTAACTAACTTGACTACAAATTGCTTTTAGCGTGTTATTATTCCGTTTGTAAATAGAGTTCTAGTATTGTAGTTGTTTTCAAGCACGTTTCTCAATATTTTTTGTTGTTTGAATAATAGTTGTTTGAAATTGTTTTGGCTGCTAAGTATTGAAAAGTTGTGTTGTCTTTTTTTTTACATTAAGGGTTATATTGAATATTTAAATTCCAGGTAGTTATTAGATGGTCGTCACATATGTCTCTATGCACATATGTAAATTATTATTTTTTAAGAATAATCCTTCTAAAACTGTAACTTTGAAGCTTTAATGACCCTTATGTCAAAAATTTGGAAAGTTTTTAAAATAAATTAAAAAAAAAAAAATATTTGCCAATAGTTCAGATAATATGTTTAACTTTATTAAGTTTTATGTTTAGTAAATTTGATGTTTATTTCAAGCGAAGTAGTGGAAGGTCTGAATTCCTGTTAGTATCGTCGAAATTATGCATGTTAAAAATTGTCAAATATCAGTCAAAAACCATCAAATATTGGTAATAATGCCGAAATATTCTCTATTTGTTCCTAAACACTGTAATCCGCCACTATATTGATGGAGAAAAGAAGGCTAATAGGCTAAAAATTTTGAGTGAAGTGCAGATCTTTGGCAGCTTTAGGTATGACTATAAATGTGGTCAATTTCCGACAAATTTGATATTTCTTTAGGCGGATTTATATTCATAATATTAATCAACATAAACATTATCTGGTAGGTGAAATGGGCAGGTTTTAATGACTATCTATCTATTTCTAAATCTGTCCATCTACTTTTTTTTCCTTTTTTCCTCGCTGTTGGAAGGTGGAAATCTTAAAAAAGATGTTTCATGGCTCCTGCCCTGGAACATGCCGGATTTTTACCGAATAAAACCACCTCCTTCTTCTTCCACACTCCCCAAGGTACTATTACACAGCATTACTTCGATTCAGTCCTTAGCTGATTCTGTCCTTAGCTGCTTCAAGACATCCTTACTTCTTTCTTCTTCCTGTCCCGTTCCGGGTCACGCAGATTGCGGTCTATATATTTTAGTACTGCTTCGAAGACATTCCACACTGTTTGTGATGCCAGCGCACAGCTTACAATATTTTCCGCTGATATCTTTGTGCCTAGTACCGTCGCCAGGCTACTTCTGTATGCTTCAAAGTGAGGATAACTGAACACAACGTGTTTACGGCACATTTTTACAGACTGGACAGTGAGTTATCGTGTCCAAAACGGTACAAATAGTAACGATATCCGCCATGTCCGCTCAAAGATTGGGTTTAGGTCATAGCTCGTTTCTCCATGGCTCTTTAAACTCCAACCCACCACGTGGGGATCAATTTGTGCGTCCAATATCCGTTTTGCACCCCCTTTCAACTACTCTGACATGAGCGCATTGACACTTTCTTTCAATCTCTCGCGTGCTTGTTGTCCATGCTTCGTTTTTGTAGAGTCCAAGAGTATCATTAGCAAGAATTGGCAGCATAGTGGCCATTAGACACGTCGTCTCATAAGACGTTGTTCAAAAGGAGCAGCAGGTTCGAAGTGCAATCAGTCGATAGACCGCTTGCATTTTTCGCCAATTGGGTTTTATTTGTAGTGCCCACACTGGTGCTGCGTACAGTAAAATAGAGCCCACCACTGTTGAAATCAATAGCCTTCGGCTTTGCTTCGGCCCGCCAATATTGGGTAGTAACCTAGCGAGTACTGAATCAACAATTACTTCTTGCCTGCTTTCTCCAGATGAGATTTGAAGCTCATTTATTGTATATAGTTACGCCCAGGTATTTTATAGAAGGCTATGTAATCCCTAAGCTTTATCCGTACAACTTGTAGCGCCCATCGCTTCGTGACTAGTACCATTTTCGTCTTATAGTCGGCAAGTTTAAGCCTAGTGCAACTTCTGAAGCCAACTTCTTCGAAGTGATGGGTGGAATTACGATGTAAATATCGTCGGCAAACTCTACCACCACCACCACATTTTTGGGTACTCGTAGCCTTAGTATCCCATCGTACATAATGATCCAAAGCAGGGAGCCAAAAACAGATCCCTGTGCTACTCTCTCCGCTACCAGATAAAGTTTTGATCCATTATCCACAAGCGCATGTACAATACGGCTTCACCTCACGGAGTTAAAGGCGTTTCTTATGTTTTTCAAATGTTCAGTGAGACCACAGCGCAGCATCTTCCTTTATCTATGGCGTTCATTGCTAACTCCGACCCCATTCTGACAGCGTCCACATTTGATCGGCCTATCTATCGCACTAATTTAATGACTAATTTCATTTTATGGAGGAGCATAGGGTTCCAGGCTGATACCACTACTGTTTCTTTTCTATTCGAAAGAGATCAGGCTCATACTAGAAATTAAAGATGATCTAAATTAGGATTTTTAGCTGAAAAAAATCAACTTAAGATATTTGATCTGAATCCGTTAGATGTTAAATATCACTTCGATATTTTTGCATATTTTGGAAATTAATTCAACATATTTTCACTCCCCGATTTCTTTTGAATGACAGATATAGGAAAAAAGTACGTGAACACAATTTGCCCTGAATTCAACACAACTTCCTAAAATTAGATCACATCAGTTCCACTTAACAATCCTTCTGTATCCATCATCGCCATATCAGACACGCTTACACACCTTAAGGGAGGAGGCCATCCGATCAAACATGCTCACTTCCCCCCAGACATTCAGTCTCATTTACCATATTAGCAATAAATCACACACAGGCAAAGTCATCTAGTATAGTAGACTAACGACACCACCAACAACAACTAAGTTCTCTATTACATTTATGGCTACAGATCATACCTAAATATAGAAGATACTAATTCCGAACCGTTGACAATTTATAGAGTCCACTGATAGAGTTCAAGTCGACTTAGACAAACTACGCTTTAAGACTCTGCTTCAGCATTGTCTCGCTTCGTAAAAGGGAAATGTAGTCTCGATTTGACTAGCTTATTGTAACCAATATCGGCCAATCAAGGTATCATCATAGTAACTTCGATGAATCAAAGAAACGTTAGATTTGAAAAGTAGCACACACATGCAGCACGCATCGTATCGTTTGGTGATGAAGAGGAGTCGTCACATGAAAAAGTGCGTGTCTATCGTCGAAGTGAAAACTAGGCAAAGTGAAGCTCGACTTAGTAATGCATATCTCTGTTTATGGTGGAGACATCATTGTATTATACTAAAAAAAAGCGTTTCGTACTGAATTATGCCACCGCCTGCTTAGCCTGTTGGCGAGAAATTACTTGCATGGTCATAAAAGTGCCGGACTGGACACCATTACTCGTCGCGATGATGTATGACTATTACAGGTTTGAATGTGCTATCTAATGGTTAAAGGAAGTATATATCTATCATGGAGTCGTTGGTTTAATTTCTGGTTTTGTGATGAAGTGGAAAAAATAGTGACTGACTGAAGACTGATCGTCGTGTCTCCATTCATGAGAGATTGAAGTGAGGTCTGTAGTCATAAATCGGAATCATTGTGAATCCTATTTTTAATCTATCATTTCGCTGAATCAATCAATAGTGTGAATAAGAGATGTGGTTGTGGTTATGTATGGGTTTTTATTGAGGTTGAGATATAAATGGGAGTTGAGCTGCTAACTCTTCATTTTAAGACATTTGGTTCGTCTGGTAATACCAGCGCTTGGTGATGACTTAAGAAGCAGTTCGTTGTAAAAAAGAATTCACAAAGACGCTTTAATTTGATTGAAGTATGCTCCACCCTAAATCAAGAGACTAAAATAATTGTATCAATCTGATGACTCAGCAAAATATAATTTCTACTGAAACCATTACATCAACCTTTCCAAACATTTTAAAGTCACCTTCATCTCACCATCTCTCAACCTGATACATTCGTTCCGGTCATTCCAAACAAACAATCGACCTCATGACATTCACCGGCTTCATTTCGATCGTTTGTTGTTTTCGAAACTAATTAAATCAATTACGGATTAATTGAAGCCTCCTCTATTAGTCTCATCCACCGCATAGTCAGCCATTGAAAGTTTTTTTTTTCGCTCCCCAATAATGATCAAGTGGCTTCAAACACGACCGATTCTATGTCTTTCATCAATCTTGAAAACGTACTGATCACGCTACAGCTATTTACTAAAAAAAAATGCATACTCATATGTGGGCAGACAATTAGCCCCTCTCAAATCGAATGCTGTAACTCTTTTTGCTATTTATCAGTCTCATCCCAACCGAACTTCAATCGATCGAAATTAACGAAATGATTATTATTGCATGGCACGATCGTTGGTATTCGAAGATGACGCATCATTCCACCAGTTCAACTGATTGTAAGAACGGAGACACGAACACAGAAAATAAAAATCGGATGAAGCTCGGTCTGCAAATATGGAGACAAAATTCGCTGATCTTGTACATAATGTGCAGTAGGATGCATGGAATTCCTACGACGATCGATCGACCGAATGGGCCAGCGGATAGTGATCATGGTGCATTTTGTTCGATTTCTAGCGACATTTCTTCCTTCTTTGATCGATACAATCGACTCGTAGATCAGACGAATCAGAAAAATTATGTACACGGAAGCATGTGTGTACACACGTTTGTCCCTCTCGGCCTGACAACATAGACTCACCTAAGACCCTTATGACCATGGTGATCATCATCATCATCATGATGACGATGACAATGACCAAGAGATTGACTATACGACACGAATTCGCACAATTTGAACAACCATGGATTTTACGGATTGTCGAGCATCAGTCAGATGAAGATCAAAGATGGTCTTCCTCAAAGAAGTATTATTGGTACATACTCTACATTCCGTTTTGGTTATCTGTGCTTTTGTTTTTGTTGCCAGCTGTTTTATCGTACGTACCATTTGGCGATGATCCTCTTTAATAGCGCACTCCTCTATTCTCTGCTCGAGGCGAAGTGATCTGTGACGATCCTTAAATGGTAGAAACGCATCCGTTAACCGGTTTAGGAAAATAGCTGGCTGGTCAAGTTGAAAACCAGTCATCAATCTACGAAATGGTCTCATGGATCTTTTTTCGCGTATGTTGTTGTTTAGAATATAATATGTGTACAAGTACATGGATTGTAAACGGATTGAAGAGTCAAGATAGTGTCAAAAGGAAGAAGTTGAGATATTTGTCGCAGTCTAGGCTAAAGTGCTCGAGAAGGTATGGATACGACTTGTGTAGGATGTGTAAGAGGCTAAGGGGACAGAGAGTTGCAGGAAGTGAATCTGTTTAGTAGATTTGTTTCTTAAAGATTGAACCAAGGATTAGGCTGCACTTAATTTAGTTATTTTTCATCAAGTTGCTGCAAGCCCTTCTTGGCTCGAGGCTGGTCAAAGAACTTTATCTTATAATACTCCCATTGAAAAAGTTCAGTAACATAATAAATCTGTTCCTAAATTTTATGATGATAAATGCTTTCGCTCAAAAGTATCATTGAAAAATGACATTTCTTCAAAAAATTTTGTGAAAATCATTAGTTGTTCTTAAATTTATGAATTTTGATACTGCGAAACTAAATTGACAACTACCCTAAAAGTTGAGACATCGGTTTTTCGATTGAGTGATCGAGTACTTGAAAATATCTCCAATGTTCAATTTTCAAGCGTCGACTTGATTCATTTTGATGATGAAAAATGGCAATTTGGCAAACTATTTTCAAATGACAGATGGTCTAAAAATGAAGACGCAATTGTTTATCTCAACTGATCTTTATTTTTCATAGCTTTATTCTAGGTCCCGTACCTGAAAGGAAAACTAATATTTTTCACCTTAATAAAATTGTTTAAAATATTGTCAAATATTTTGACTGTCAAATATTTTGACATGCTTCTAATAACCACCACCCTTAACCTTCACTACTTCACTACAATCGAACAATCTCATCTCTACGTATCCTCTAGACTAGATCGATCAAAAACTTACATAGGAAACAACAACCAACCGCTTCGAATCTTACATACCGAGTAGTTAAAATGCTCTATATTACTCTGATAGTTCCAGTTCTGATTGAATTCTACGAAGAACTCACGCTCAGCAAGAAGAAGAAGAAGTAATGATAGAAGGAAGTACGAGACACTGTAACTAATTCCAGTTTGTATCTACAATTCTGGTTCGCGAATCTATATGTTACCACTCGGGTTTCCTTATATTGTTAAGATATCGTATATGTTAACCATGTCTTACTTTTCTTTACTGGATCGCTAAATTTTTTAGCGATTGGGATTGGTTTTTGTTAGTTTGTTTTTAGTTAAGTGATGCATGTCTATGCTCGTTTTTTTTTTGCTCACTGTTTAAAAAACATAAGCACGATATTTATTTGAATGTCCAATATTAGACCGGCATTGCTAGATATATATCGACCAAAAAAAGACGAAAGGTATGTGTGTTTAGCTCTTCCGTAATTTTTAAAATAGGGATTTCAAAGTAACGTGTGAGAGATTTAAATGTATACAGTCAGTAAGGTCTTTTCGAAATATATGATTTCACCATTTTTGAATGCTTTTCAAAATTTTTAAATAATTTGTCTAAAATTACGTAAGCTAGTAATTCGATGTCGAATAGCTTCCGTTTTGTTCTGCTTGGATGCTTTTTTTTCAAGATTTTGTAAATTTTGAAATTTTGGCATTAAAGATAACGTTACAAGTCTAGTTATTTATTGCAAAATTGTCATACTCATGCACATTTTTGCATCTCAAGGTAATAGAGCAAAATTGCAGAGTTTAATGATTTTTGGTAAAGTAATAAGAGCTAATATGCTCAAAAAATTATCACAAACCCAGGACAGCACGATTTGGCAGAATTTTATTAAAAAATATTTTATTTCATAAATAAAAATATCTTAATAAAAATAATGTGATGTAAGAAAAAAATATAAATAATATAAATTAATAAAATGTTTTCAAGTGAAAATGTTCACCTATAATAGCAAAATCTTATTTGAAGCAAAAATGATTCTTTTACATCTACGACCAACAATTGGTCTTTCGCAATTGATTTTTTACCTTGAGTGTTTTTTTTACACATTGATCTGCTTAAAAATTTTCTTCACTTGTTTTTCAGGCCGAAACTTTCGTTTTGAGATAATTTTGGCCACTTTCGACATTTAGTAAGAGCCTGCAACCCTACCAAAACATAATTTTGGAAGCAGTATAAGTTCCAATTGAAATATTTACATAAATATCAGAGCCTTCCTGAAACCGTGCAGATAGCTCTGGATCGCCAACTATCATTTGCTCCGAAATTATTAATTAATCGGCAGGGGTAGAAGCACTGCAATTCTCGTAAAAGTGGACATAAATCTCCACGTTTTTAGCAATATAACCCTTAAGGGTATGAAAGTTACGACGATTAAAGTGCAAACCAGCTTTTTTCGTTTCACTGCAGTCTCTGCTTACAGATCATCCAACGCACGATATTTCGCGGTAGACCTTTGAGAATTTTTCGACCCCGAAGGAACTATTTTGTGTTCTTCATGAACTTTCGTTGAACAAGAAGTCTGTTTCTTTTCAAATTGAAGTTGTCTTAATTGTGGCGCCTCGAAAAGAAAAATCATCCACCCATTGACAACCATTACGTGTAACTAGGGCTAATGATAATAGCATCAAACAGTCTGAAACGGCCAATGACCTAAAAGAATCAGCAGAGATTTCAGCTTGGAACATTACCCAAGCGCAAGACAAATGCTCGTCTAAAACCTCAATCCTTACAAACTCCCAAGCTCCATCGAGATTTTCATTCGAAAGAGAAATTAAATCAGGAGATGCGTTAAGAGTACGGGCGACTCTAGATAACGATTGAAAGCAAATTGTCTAACAAATATTATAACACATCGAAATCAACCATTTCAAAAATGAACTATGTGAACTCTTAATGAAGAAAGTTGAATGTGGAAGTGACTCAATCCGGCAGTGTTCCAAATACTTCAGGACAAAAACCAAAGCAGTTAAACCCCCCATTCGTGGCTCAACTGGCCCGAAATTCAATAAAATTGACAAAGCAAAAGCATTTTTAGACGCATTTGAGTTGCAATTTCAGGAAAACATCTCTTCGGATGACGATGTTGATGATGTAATAGTAGACTTGATGACATTGATCAAGCCGCTTTGAGTAAACTACGTTCAAGAACGACAAAGGATGACTTAATTTTTCCCACTAATTTAGAGAAGTCAAACTTGTGGTGCTCAAGATCACTAAGTGTTATCCAGTTCATGATCACCCTAGGAACCTTTTGGGCCTCCGTCAAATAGTATTGGTCATTAGAATAATGCGAGAATATGGAACAGATGTTCATGGATTTCCCCCGTACTATTTTGATTCGTAAATCGTAACTACAGCTTTAGCAGCCGTGTTTCTAACATAAAGGTCAGTCCGGGGTTAAAGTAGTAGGACGTCTGGCGCAGACGATGAAATGATAGTGCCCTATAATTCAGAGTGCCTAATTCTGCTCGCTATGATGAATTTTTCCATTACTGGCCATCAAACCGGATATCTGTAACTTAGTATCAATGTTTCTATACTCGCGTGACTTCTGTGCGTTAGAACTAGGCTGAAGCAACTGGTTTGGCGTGAAAGGCATTGTCTGTCGACTATACTCTTTCCTCTGAATTCATCTTCACGGTGAGGCTACTATTTAGGATACAACACAAGTACTACGTTTTTAACCTAACCTTGCGTCATCCAACCCGTTTGACTCTGTTCAGGAATCTTGTATTTCCTTATGAAGAATAAAAGATCAGTTTGATCCAAACTGACACCAAGGACCACGGGCTTCTGCCACTACGACGTCCCAAAACTGGATGAGCTGGCCTAGGGCGTAGGAGATTCTTCACGGGGCTTTTATCGATTATGGGCCACAACCATAAATCCTTTAACCTTCAGCCTATTTAAAATCATATTTGTCACCAGATTCCATAAGAGAGTAGATGCTGCTTTCTCTTTGAAATGTCTTTTATTATTGTGTATCTGCCGCTATCTTGCCTAAACTTCTCAGCAAAATCAAAGACTCCAAACTCATTCTAGGCGGCCGATCCTTAAAAGTGAATTAAATTTGTATCTATACTGAGCATATGTCTATGACAGGATAAATAATCAGGCTCCTCACCAACCTGTCTACAAAAACTAAGCAGAGTCAGCAATTAGTCAGCAAAATATAAAATTACCAAAATGAAACTTCTAAAATTTTCTGCATGCATTCTACCTATCTCACCTACCTCGATGAATATTATAACCACCACCTAAAATATAATCGATATCCTGCAAGCAACCCACAAAACTAATTTATCATATAAACCCACAAAAACAATTACGTCTTCTACCTAATCCAAAATATAGACAAATGATCCTGTCGATACAAAATCATATACTTCCATTTCGTAATCATTCAGCCACGATCGGACCTCATCTTTCGATCGGTTGCTTTTGCAGCCTCCAGTTTTTCTGATTTTCTCATTTTCTCAGCGAACTCTTACACCTGATATCGAAAACTTAGTTTTTTTCTTAATCCTCACCCTCACCACTATGAACTAGTGAAGTTAAAATTTTTACGCGATCGTACAGATCTTCGAGCAAGATCATCTTGATCTTGCCTAGAAGATCTACAGTTTACAGATGAAATCTTCTTTGGCTGTGATCCATAGCAAGGAAGAACGAATCAGGAACGATGATGATTGCAATCGCAAATGGTTAGTACATACTTAGCAAGAGTAGTTTGTAAGAACATGATTATTGTCTTCAATGCTCCTGAGTTGCGATCATGATGATCATGATCATTTTTGTGAGTAGTCTTGGTTTGCGCAAATCAAGTATCGACAAGTCTTGGACTGCAGAGAAAATGAAATTGTATTGGAGCAGGATGATGTTTATGATCATCGTCATCATGTGGAATGAGGATCGTAGCTGAGACTGTTGCTCTGGATGATGTCGATAATGGTAATATGCCTTTAAACAGAACTTTTCTGAACTGATTGCTGTTCAGCCAGGCGAGCCTACTACCATCGCAGGCTTTCAATGTGATCTTCTGTCTGGTTGTTGCGGAAAAGAGGCTTCACTTCATCCAAACCTTCTAATCTTAGCTGATTCTCGTCACTAGTGCTTGCAGCCAGATTAGAAGAGGCTCTCTGCCAAGCGACGCATTATTATTATCTTCTTTCATCAATTTTATTTCTTCCCATTTTTCTATCATCTTCACCACGATCGCAAAGATCATCAATTTTTCTTTTTGTTCTATTTCGAGACTATCTTATCAAATCGCCTTCCGTACACATGTACACCTATGTGGCTACGTGAGAAATACTATCCAAACTATCTTGAACTTGTTCTTCATTTAGTTCCACTGATCGGTGTGCATATCCCAAAAAGTTTTTCCATTCGGGAATCTCATCTATAGTCTGAACTGCGTCTGTCAAAAAGAATTCTTTTCATTTTTTCGTTGTTGTTTTTTTTTTGTTGGTGCTGTTGTCTCGTTTATTTTTCTCTTCTTCTGCAATCAATTCAGACTTGAGACCTCGCAATGCTACACTGCTGACCACTGATATACGGCTTGTACACTTCTTCCAGGCACACCAAACTGTGTGAAGATGGCTCTAGTTTTTTTTCTCCCAATGGCACACCGTAGGGTTCCCATTTGCGTCTAGATATGTAGCATAGAGTAGTGGCCATGTGTTTTGTTCTTTTTCGAACTCTTCTTCTTTCGGTGGTAGTTTTTGTTTGAAATTTTTCTTTAGTTTGGAGATATTGTAGTTTAAATGGATGGTACGTCGAGGACGTATCTGGTTTTTGTCTTTCCTGGTTTAGATTCTTTTTTCGAAAATTGTGTTTTTTTTCGTCTATTTTTCGTTGATAGCAGCTATTCAGCTAATGAATTTGTTGTTGGTGGCTTGGTGCTTTTAGTTTAGTTAGATTGTGTTGTGTTTTTGTTATTGCTGCTTCTGATGCAGGGATAAGATGAGTGCTAGGGCCAGGTGAATAGTGCTAATCTACGATTTGTTATGTATTTTGTTGGTGTTTTGGTTTCATTGATGAAGGCACATTTTTCAGGTTGACTGGTTTGACGAGGTATTAGACAGAATGGATTGAATAGTTACGTGCATTCTTATGAAGTTTTGGTAGGCAGGAAATGAATTTTAACGATCGTTCACTGTACGATTTGATTACGGTTGGATATTATGTGAATAGCACGGCTGATTTGGATTGAGTGTGGAGTAATTTCTGTTGATAGCGGCAAGCAGGAGATTAAATTAATTTTCATGGGATGAATTATAGCAATTTATACTATAATTTAATAAGCTGAAAGTTTAGGTAAAATTTTATTACAAATAGTAACCAATTAATCGAGAGTGTGAAGTCAATTCTCTATCATGAATCATATGAAAACACAAGGAAAATAAAAATTCGCAGGTTAATTTGTCGATTCGCAAAATATTCTACATAATTTTCACCAAAGAAAACTCCAATTCTCCATTACCAAACAGCAATCGTCAATTCAATAAAAATCTCATAAAACGCCAACCAATCAATACTATCACTTCGAAAAGAATTGACCATGAAAACAAGCCTACCATCCATTTACATACACACTCGACACACGAGCCTCTCTCAATAAAATGTTGAAATATCGTTCGGAAACTGTATCAAATGTATTCAGATACAATTCACTACTTGACTATCTTTCATTTTCAGATATCACGCTCGTAATTTATATTTCAGCACATAATATGCAAAATACTGGTTGTAACGTACTTACATATCTAGATATTTTATTGTATCTGCAGCAACTAACTGGTCTAAAGAGATTTACTTTGCATTTAAGAGCAACAATTAAGTTTACGGTAGTAAAAACGACAACAATTTCAAGGTTAGTATAGAGAGCTCGACATACGAGTACTCACGACGGCTACATACAGTATCTCGTGGAGGAAAAAATTAAATCAAAAATAAAATGAAAAACTGGAATCGCATAAACTAGTGAACACCGACGTAGGCAAGTTCCTACATATGCAGATATGCCGATGACAAATTCATACGTAACTTATACTAATAAATTTTGCCATAAAAATATTACTGTCTCCAGTCAGCAGTGCTTTTGTCGTGAATGTCAGAATAGAGAAATATCTATTTAAGGAATGATGTAGCGACACATATATATGTTTGTAAATATTTAACTATACTGATAAATACTCATATGGCGACGATCCATTTACAATCCAATATTCCTCTCACTGTCTTTCTCTATGAAGGTAAGTAAATAAATGTTAACACAATCATGACCTAAAACAATTGACAGCATATGGTGCGTGCGTTGTGTATGTAGTCCACCACACACTTATGTCAATACGTGTTTGTAGTATTGAAAAACAAAAATTTACGATCAGGGTCAAGGTGTTTTACTTAAGCTCTCGATTAAAAATATTAACAGCAATAAAATGAAACAGAAATTCTTACCATTGGAATACGTTTAAAGTTATCGTACTTATATTTGTATATAGTATCTGTTCGAGCTTTTTACGTTCATGAAATTGTGACAGCTTTTATCTGTCTCGAAAAAAACAAGATCGATTGACGTCGATCAAATTCATAAATATTAAGAGCAAATTATGCAAATTTTTCGAATTGATCTTGTCTGGGCAAGTGTGAAACAATTTATCTTGGCCAAAGTTGTTTGCCTTTGAATTGTTATTAACAATAGATTAGTAGGAAGTGATGCTGTAGGTAATACAAATATTTATTAAGATTGTTTGTGATTTTTTTTTTTAATTCAATTTGTAGATCAAGTTCAGTAGCACGCAATTTTTAATTAAAATAATATTAGGTTTTGGGAACAAGTTATAGGCTCATAAAAAATTCACTTAGAATATTGAAAATATTGCGTTTAGTTTTTTATTGATTTTTTTTAAGATTTTTCTCCTATTTGTAAATTTTCTTTTGATATTTTTGATTGTTTTTCAATAATTAACTAAGTTTTCGCACATCCTCCATACTTTTTTTTCTATAGTTAAATTTATGGATATTTTTTCAAAAAGATCTCATATTGTCCATGGGTTGAATTTCTAACATCTACCATGGCTGCTTGCTGTGATAAAATTGTTGAAATATTGAATAAGATTACTGGTTCTATTTTTCCTACGAAGAAGTATCAAAAAATTTGGCGAATGCATCGAGAATACGAAAGAATGTGTCAGCTGTGTGGAAACCGACATGGCTAGTGATAGAGAATGCCTCATAAAAATTAATAAATTTTATTGAATTCAAAGTAACCAAATTAAGTCGATACATGTTGTTTATCGATTTAGGTTTATTAAATCATTCATGTCTCGTTTTTTGCAAGTAGAGTATTTTCCATGAATATTTGATTCTACGAGAAATGTCATTCTTTAATCCTTGGATGAAAGTTATTGAATTTCAGTTCAGATCAGACAGCAAAAAAATATATGATTCGAAAAAACAGCATTAATGTTTTCATTAATGAGCCGTAAAGGTATTAAAATAATGAAAATAACCACAATAATGAATTATTGAGCGCCAGTGATTCACAAAGTATTTATTTATAATAAATAAATTACAATAAAAGGCACAAACAGATTCACTTCACTACTAGAACTATGATTTTCAATCGAATTCAAATCTGTAGAGTAGATTTTTGATGACCTGGTGCTTTCTTCTTCACTTTTAGATGTCAGTTGATGATTTGACCCGATTTCAAATAAAAAAGATTTGAAGATTGGGAACAAAATTATCAAAATTTCAGAAAAAAAAAATCGCCAAAAGAACTGAGTTCACAGTATTGATACATATTTCAATTTTCAAACAGTATTAATATTCTTAGGGTTGTCTGATATTTTCACAGCACTTTTATTGGCATCTAGATTGTCTGACACTAAACAAGAGGGCAGATTACTTTCGAAATATCAATATCTATCACCAACATGGCAGTTTCAACTTTTTTAACGAGCTTTGGAGTCCCGGAAGCAGAGACCCATCGTATAATAAAAAAGATTTAATAAATAAATACGCACGAAGCTAAGAGAAATTAGATTAGTAAAATAGATTTCAGTATGCTGTTTGTAACTTTATATTAGAACTGGTGTTAAATTTTTTCAATATGTTTAAGATTTATGAGGTTTATCCATCATAATACAAAAGGCATTCAGTATGGTTGGCAGCATGGATTTGCCCTCAATTGGCGCATTTTTTTCCAATTATTACATGTTTTCAAGTCAGCTTCAAGACAATTGAGGGTAATACTCATAAGCGAACGATATTCGAGGTAAATGATAATTGGATCGGAGAAGTGTGTAAGATAAAAGAGCAGAAAAAAATTGAATTCGGAAAACTGAAAAATCAATCTCAAAGCAGACCCAAAATTAAGGGTTAATTTATCACGTCTGGCGTCTTTGGTGTAGAGAAGGTTTATGGTTCAATTTGGGTTAAAACTTATCAACGTTCATCCTTTTAGATGCTTTATGAAATAGCTGACTAGATTTCTCCTAAACATATTATATTTTAGCCCTTTTTTATAGCCTCTGGTATCCCACAGCGCTCTATTCTTGGTCCCACTATGATCAGCGTTTCCTTTTCTTGCATCTCAGTGGTCATGATCTTCGATTTAAATATAAAACTCTATATAGATGACCTTTTGGAATGATGTGATGGCCACAGCTTGAGGATAGAAACGCTTAGACTTTAAATATATTCATGAGAACTGAAGCTGAAATCTCAAGGGGGAGGCATAGAAAAAATGCAAAAAGGACTAAATTTACATGTTTCAGGCACCGTCTATGGCCATATACTGGGAAAACTACGTCTCAAAACCCTGTGCTGTCGAAATACGGAGAGTATAAGGAGGTAATGTTTGATACCTTTCTACTTTTTAGATGTTATATTAAAATAGCAGTAAGGTAGTAAGGATATTTGGTATGATGTGTGCCTCTTTCTACGAATTCACCTTTTCAATGAGAGGAGTAAAGGATTTAAAAGATGGTCATCTAAACTCGGAAAAGTAAGCGAAATTAAATTGAATTTTTCCAGCGTCGTGTCGTAAGAAAATAGTAAAAGAAGGATAAAATTGTTTTCATGGAACATCATCAGTCATGAGACATATGAAGCGATTTAAGCGAAATACCTCGAATCAAATGAAAAAGAATTATGAAAATCTGACAAACACATCGTCAAATTTTGCCCCGAACGTCAGACCAAACTGAAGTGGCATATAGCTTTTTTGCCAAAAAGTACAACAAACCCAGTCATCAAAACCTATTTTTCGATCTTCGCGGAGTAAAATCGAGGAGTAAAATTTTAATAAAATTTTGATAAATATCCCTGTGAGGAACACCAGGTCCAATCGTTTCCTAAAAGCACATTCTCATTCGACCACATATGGAGCTAATGAGCCAGTAAATAAATGCTGTAGAGTATTCAACAGAATAAGCAATTTATATTCCCCTACGATTTCCAAATCATCCTTCAAATCCTCTCTTTTCCATGCCATCCGTACCCTTGACCTTTAGCTATAGCTTATATGTCAATGTTTTATTTATTGATTGCTATTTATTAATTTATTTGTTACATTTTTAATTTGTTTTTTACTTATTTAACTTTTTTGTTTTTACTTTTTCCTTTACTTTACTTTACTTTTCCATTTCATCTTAATTTGATGTTTTTTTATATGTGATTTTGTACCTTACTTTGGTGAATGAATAAATAAATAAATAATTATGATCAACTGTTATGATTGTAAGGGATTCGCCCCTAATTTAATTCATGTCTCTATATATGGCCTCCTGACATAGTGTGGCTAAGTAAACGAAAATCGCGAGACTAAAAAATTGAAAAGAGAGCTAGAACTGAACTTATAATTATTTCCTAGAAAATATTAAATATTTAATGTCTAAATTTGTACGGCGATAGCACCCGTAAGTTTTAGAAGAAGTCACTACAGATGAAAGGCTGAATTTTTAATTTTTTTTATATTTTGGCAACGATTGAAACTATTTTGGTGTTATATCATCGGTCAAAATTAGTCTAATCCGCTGTTTGCATACGCCTACTCTTGCTTTCATAGAAATTGCGGATCTTGACTTGCATATAAGTATGTAAAAGAGGACAGGATAAACAGGATTAAATATGGAGGTTGGAACCCAGTGAAAGTCAATCTTAGTGTGAAGATCGTTGATTTTTTTTAGGAAGATATATGATCTGGTTATGTATGCTTCAAATCTTTGGAGCTTTCTTAAAAGAAGACGAGTTCACTTGTGTTGGCATTAAACTATTTAGCCTCATTTACAGTAAAAGGCGGCTGGTCAATTCACAAGGAGTGCATTGTAATTGTGCCCTTGTAAAGAAGAGTTTGGAGTGGGAGTCTCAGAAAGAAAATCAACTACATAGAGATTGACCATGATGCAAGTGGAAGAGCATTGGGTCTATTTAAAAATATTGGGCCATAGATGGAATCTTGTGGGACACCAGATTCAACAATAAACTCATGCATCAATGCCTTGAATCAGAACTCAAGTCACTTTTCTACACAGACATTTTGTTTCGAAAGAAAATGCGCAGATATATAAGACCATGAAAATTCGGAAGAAAAGAAACTGATGTGGCACAAACAAGAATCCCTGACTCGGTCAAAATTTAATTTAAAAATAGTTATTTAGTTTTGGAGCAAATGTAGATCAAAAAGACGTAAGAGCTGGTAAACTTTCAATTTTGTTGAAATTCAATGATATTTCAGACAAATTTTACGGATATCTCACCTCACGATAACTTTGACAACATAAGAACAAATTTTTCAGATGACTAAGAAATGCGACAGCCATCAAAAATTGTAATGTTAACTAATCATAATTTGTGATGATGAGTGACTCAAGATGGAATAGCCAATGAGCTTTATATAAAAACTAGTATGCCTGAAAATTTGCACGAAGAGCTGCTGAAAGAATGAACCTTTCGACATGAATTTATGAAAGTTTCACGATCAACAAACATGTTTTACAATCTTGAAAACTCAAAATATTGTTTAAGGAATCATTTCACCGGCACCATCATTGACTACTATGAGCAGTCTTATTTAAAAAAATATTTTCATGTTAACGCAAGGCAATCGACCCCCATTGGGCGCAGAATAAAAACTCGCCCTTTTCAACTCAAGACAAGAGTAAAAAGGTGAAAATTAATGTTTAATATTCAGAACACATTTATTTACATTAATTTTTGTCTTATTAGCATTTTTTTCAGGCAGTTTTATACAAAATTTTACAAAAAAAAAAGATTTATTATATAGCTAGGCTAATAAAAAATCTTCTTAGCTTTCATGTTACTTCACTTTCATATATATCTTTTGATTTGCTACTGTGGCTACAAACCAATTGCACTACAACCGCATCAAAAAAAGTCAAACAATTTTAAGAAATGTGTGCGCAGTTGCCTGAATCTTTCAAAATTTGGAGCATTTACGTTCTTGGTTTTTTTTTGAATGTGTGTTATCAATAAGTGATGTCGCTAAATTTCCAACACCAGTTTCATTAGGTTTTGTACTCATTCAAACACAAACTGATTGAAATCAGAATCTGATTTGAAATGCAAAAACAACAGGTGAACCAATTTTTATTCCATAATTTTTCCCTTAGAATTGTATTCCTTCCTCGAAACCAACGCCTCTCGACATCTGAAAGTAATTTTCGAACACTAGATTTTGAATTACCGACCCATCATCTCAGCTCTTCCAAAAATATCTAAGAGGATCAAATATCACTGCACAGACACATCACGGCATCTCAGCTCCATTTTTAGAAATTCCCTTGTCTCAGAGTCTGTTCGAAACTTGCCTCAACTCGTCTGGGACTACGTGACCGATGCGTCAGATATTTATTTTCGTTTTACAAGCAGACAAAAAGGCACCACTGCGCCTTCAATGCATTCATCCAGCAACGGGCCAATACGCACACACATATAGGCATGGAACAAATCCCTACGTTAATGGAATCCCACAGGGTTCGCAACAACCACTTAAACTGTTTCACTGAGCTATTTTTGTCATCGAAACAATCTCGAAACACCCATAAATTTGCAATTCCAATGCATTTTGAAAAGAAACTTAAGAATATTTCTAGAGATTGCGACAACCATTTCGATGATACTCGTTGCATTTTTCAAATGATTATTTAGTTCATCGCAGTTCTATCGTTTTGAAAGTTTTCTCTGATTGTCTTAATTAAGTCAACTCAGCTTCGAAAACTAGAAATGAGTGCCAGTGAAATTTTTCGGTGACCATCAAACATTCAGATTTTTCGGGGGCTCCGAAAATTTCGCGAAGCTAAGAACCCATTCGAGCTGCTGTTGTTGAGCTCCAGCTTTCTTGTGCTCTATTTTTGATCAGTGAAGATTTGCTGATAAGTCTGTTGGGAGCTGTGGATTCCACTTTGCAGAACTAAGCCAAGCAATGGCAAAACTCGAGTTTCATGATGAGACGATGGAGATGTGATGATGATCATCATTGATGACGATGACCATGATCAGCAAACCGGTTTCAAGAATTTTTTTTAGTGCATTTTTTTCTCGTCAGTCGAGGGGAATGTAATTTAGAGGAATTTACATTTTTTCGACTTGTTCGCGTTTTCGTTTTTTTTCGGTTGTCATCAAAATATCTTTTTTCACTTTTTTCGAACGAAGATTATAGCATTATTTAATGTGTATTCGAATTCAAATCGAACCCGCAACCTGTCTTAGATAGACTTTCTTTTGAATATCTCAGATATATAGCAGCTCTAAGCCAGTTGTTATGATTTTTGATTAGTTCCATTTTATTGCTGTTGGTCGCATATTTATTCATCAGCTCGATCAGATTCGGAGATTTTTTATTATGCTTATTGTGATGGGTTTCATCGTCGTCGCACAATTACAAGTTTCTGGAAGTATATTTTCATACTGGCCGTAACCTGCTTGCTTAGCACGCGGATTAAGTTTAAATTTATGTTTGGTCGGCGAAGCCTGGCAGGAGACCGGATCAGCAACAGCAAAATCAGCAGCGGCAGCAACTAACCACTGGTCGAACTCAGTCGAAATTCTATAGCTTCTCAATTTAATTCGTCTGCTGACTTTGGAGTTTTTTTTCCTCTCCGGTGCTTTTCACATTTCTATCAAACAATTTTTTTTCGTCGTCATTGAATCATTCTCTTGGAAATTTTCATTTGAACTTGACTCGTAGTAGTTGTTGTTGTTGCTGCGAACTTAAGAAATCTATTTAGATACAGTTATTTTGCCGGCGCTGCTATAAAAGCCGATCTTCATCAAGTGAATCGAACGTGCACGGCAGCTGCGGCGGTGGTGGTGGTGGTGGCTTCAGCAAATACATACAGAAAAAGAAAAGCCAAAAAGAATTTCAAATGCTGCTGAATCTTTCTCATGAAGAACGAATCACCGAATGACTATGACTGACTACTGCAGATTTCAACAGAATCATTATTTTTATGTCGCCTGAAGGGGCAATCGTACAGGTCAAGATTCTGTACATCGATGTTGCTGCCGGGTTCTATCCATTCTCTGAATAGTCTATCCAAAGTCGAAAGAATCACCGCAAAGTGATAGATTCTTTCGGAAAAAAGCTTTATAGCATTCGATTTTTTTTTGTTGAAGATTTTTTCGTAACCGTTTCTTGGACTCAGCTGAAGAAGAAGAAGAATTGCACGCGGCAGAGCCCTCGACGAGTTCATTGTCAGTTTGCCATGGCTCGTCCATTTCTATGCCTGCTTGCAGTGGCAATATATTTGGATAGTCCAGTGCTCACAATACTAGTACCAAGCCTGAGACTGATCATCATCATCATCAACAACAACATCAGCTCGACGGCTTCGATGATGCTGATGAAGATGAAGAAGAATTAGCAAAGTACTTAACGGAGATTATCGAACCGATTTGCTTGTACGGAATTAAGTCCATTAATCTAGTTGTAATTCGTCCGAAAAGTTATTTCCTTCCATTTTACTACCTTCTTTCATCTTCGTCAATGTCCGAGCTCCAGTCTGCAAAATAACGTTTCTACAATTTTTCACATTTTTTGTATCTACAGGCCAAAACGAACGTATCTATGAATTTCGTGCAGTATCATTTACGCGCAGTATGGCATTCACAGAATATTATTAATAGTGATTACTGCATTTCAGTATTCGTCTTCGACATACCCGGGAGTGAATAATAATGAAAATTTCTTAATCGGAAAATAATTGCAAAATACCTTGCCAGCTTTGATAAGCCGTTAAGAGCTACTGCGGGACCACCTGTTGATATTGATCTGGGAATTCGTTTTTCGGACGCGTGATTTGATGGGAAAATTACATAAAATCGTAGCGTACTGTGTCTAGGAGGGTATTATATAATTATGACATTTTCACGATACGGCATAGTGTTGAATGCGAGCGCAAGCAGTCCAGTGCAGGGTTTAGTTGAGAGTTTGTTGGAAGGGAGGGAAGTTGTGATTGATGCTGACCGGTGTGGTAAATGACCTTAGAAAGAGCTTTGTTTACGGTCTAGTGATGCTCGGCTGGTGAATGATTGAGCGAATGTTGATGTTTTCGATAGAATTTCGCTGCTGTGCTGCAAGTTTTGTGGAGGAGTTTGATGGCATTTTATGATGGGAAATGGTATAATGAACAACAATGCTCTACGGTTCGGATTGTGAATGGCGATACTTTAAATCGAGTACCGAGAATATAGTCCAATTTCGTTTGTGATAGTCTTCTAAAGTGCAAATAAAAACTTCTGAAACTGTTCTATCGTTTCATTCCTTTTCAGCAGCATATTGGAATAAACCTACGTTGATTCTTTGCAGAGCTGTGAGATAGTTCGATAGTAGAACCGGACTCACTACACTGAGGGGAATAACCTTGACGAATTCAACGAGCCAGGTCAAGGCAGTTGGATCTTCATGGAGGTAATACACAAACAACAATAATCTATGGCGAGGTCACATCTTCCCTTGCATTTTTTTTTTTCAAATTTGGCTTTGAAAAAAGTGATCTTGGTTGATGAAGTGAAAGAATGACGTAACATACTCATGACGTCCATCTAAATAAGGCCCATGCTGATGATCTTGGTACCATATGCAGACACGAACGAGCCTCCAACAATTCCTTTGTAAAAATTGGTCTTTAAATCGACACATATTTAGCATAGCTAAAAAAATGAATGAAATATATAGTGCCACCGGGGGCACTGAGGGGTATCAGAAAGTAAAAAACTCAAATTATGGGCCTGCAAAATAACAGTAAATGCCGCTGGAGTTAGTGAAATTATCTACCCATCTGTGGTCAAATAAGGACACAGCCATTTTCAGCCTACAAAATATTGCTTTCAAAATTTTCCCATTCTAACTTTTCCGAATTGATCCCTTTAGAAAAACTCGTATTTTCCTGAATGAAATTATGTCCCTAAATTTACTTCAGTTTTATCAAGTCTGTCATTAGATATAAACCGAAATCAAGCACCGAACGCGCCTGGTGTATGGGAATTTGTGACGAAATTCCATGAGACAGGCTTGCTGATGAAACAGTCAGAGTCTCCGTGCTAAAAGCATGCGAGCTGATCCCAGAACATCAACTCGACACTAATTACAGCAAATTAGCATTAACCAACATAGCCTTAGGAGAATCCTGTACAAAATTATTGGATTCTTAGCGGAAGAGGTCCAGTTAACTGAGGAATTGAAGTTCTTCAAAGTTGGCACTTCATTGCAAATACCAATACAAAAACTTCGGCAAGAACCAGTACAAGGGTATGCTTTTTGTGCCTCGTGCATTTATCGAACTTCTGAGTGTTCAGCGAAAGAAATTGCTTGCACTTAGCCGAGAATATTTCGAATCCTTCAAAATGAATGCGAAATCATTGCCGTTGTAACTAAGGTCGTGTGAATCAAAAAAACTGAGCCAAAAAGCTGACAGAGCCAGAATTATTGGAAAAGACGATAACGAAGGCTCTATATAGGATGAATCACATGACCATGACCATGCTGAGGATATTATCCTGAATGTCCTTATCTTAGAAGCAGGACAGTTAAACAGCATGTGTTTTAAGTGTGCTTGTGGATGGCCAAAAAGCATCTTCAAAAAATACCCAGGTCCTCAAGCCACAAATTAGGTAGGATTTTTTTGCTAAAAAGATCAATTTGAAGGCCACAAAGGTTGTTTGAAACCACGCTCACAGTTCTTTTTATCATTTTCCACCTATCGATGCCCCCTTATTTCAGGAAATCGTAGAAGTTCTAGTGGTCCCAGTAGGCCATCTTAATGGTGTTATACTGGCTTAGGGGTTTGGCCCACTATGTGAGTGCAAACTACCAGATATGGTTTTCATAGGCACAGCAGTCAATCGTGAATGACTTTAAAGAGATCAGGTCCGGCGATTGGCCCTTATGCTGCCTTTGAGGTGATAAGCTTCTCCTGAGCTCTAGTAACGAAGTGGAATAGCAGCCATTGGTCCCAAAGATAGTCCCGCATCATGGCCCGAGGAATTTCTGCATGCTCTAGGGCTCAATAGAAGGAATTCTAGACAGTTGTGCGCTGTAGCATGGCTCTTCCACTCTTGCTACAACATAAATCACTGCTGGTATGGCGCTAACAGTTAAATGTACGTTTTTACCGTACTGTCTGTAAGATAATCGCTGAAAGCCATTGTGGCCTCAGCAACCACTTGAAGACCTTCCCCGCCATGTCTGGCATGCAGGGCTGCGGGTAGACGGACGAATTATCCAGTTCTGACCCTTATCGAATCTATATCTGCCACTAAAGCATGAGCCAAAACACGGCTGTCCCTTCAATTGCCTCAATGCAGTGGCTACTTTGCAGACTTGTAGTTCTTTTATGATCCAGTTTCAGCCTCAATCGGTAGCAGAAGTGGGGTTTGGAAGGCTCATTACTTATGAAAAGTAGCTTCAATTCAAGCTGGCTATTTACTAGAGAGTTACTCCATTTTTAAATCAAGCTTCACTGTTTCGTGCATGTAAATCGTGAGGGCTAAATGTAGACAACTAGAGCTTAGCAATATACTTCCATATGAAGAATTTTCCACTTCAAGCTCACCAGAAAGTAACGGACCGCTCAGCAAAACGACCGAACTTCCAAACATGAACAAGTTTTTGAGCTTCCTCCAGCTCTGGTGCCAAAGATTTAGATTGATTTGAGAAAGATCAAGATCAGCAAATATTTTTCACTAACCATATCACGTTTGATCCAGGAACTTGCTTGAATGCAGAGTTGAGTCTACAGCTGATGTCAAGATGCTCATTATACTCACAAATGACGTTTGTCAGCAGTGCATTTTAATTTTAACTATTTATGATATTCCTAGGTTCGAAGAAGTTAAAATAAAATTTTGGTGATGGTATGTCGTCTACTTTTTAGATTTTATGTTGAACTAAGCTACTGCACTAACTAAGCACCTTTATTTTGAGTGAATGAATGGTAGTTTAAAAAATTATTTTCTAGCAATTTAAATTTATCTAAGTCTACCGATTAAGGTGAAAGCCAATAAAAAAGGTCTACCTGGGGTAATAAATATTTAGTTCTACTTTACTGCAGATATTATTCACTGACTTATCGCTCTTGTTCCTAGTTCACGCAATAAGAATCAATTTATTTGATTACTATCGAGGCAACTTAAAAGTTCGCAGGTGCTATTTCGTAGGCGCTGGTCAATCTAAAGCCAGAGCATAGCAAGCAAGAGCAACTGTAGCTAAAATGATGAACAAGCTTTAAAATTTGACAAAACTCTTGTATATTCTTTAGAAATTTGCTGGCTACATATTTACCACTGCAATTAGCACATTTCATTGTAACGAATATAGCATAGTATCTACTTTTTTCATGGGCATGCAATTTTTACTTAGTGCTACCAAGTTACTATTTTTAATTAGTGCTTACTCTTCACAGCAACTTTTTTTTCCCTTGAAAAGATGACTTTTTGAATTTGGCGTTACGCGCCTCGCCATTTACAGTAGAATCAAACCAGTTCTCTCAAAACGTTGAGTGAAACGCGTATAAGCATTAAATTATTTTTCGCAAATAAATGTAGCCGAAGGCCCTTGCAAGTTTCAAATAATTTAAAGATCAAAATTGTCTCTACATTGAGATTATAAATTCGATGATATAGCAGACTTTAATTCTAAATTTATTGAAAAGTGGAAAAGATTTAATATTTTCCGTTGCAAGTCCAAGAACAGAAGAATTATCTTCGTTAGTACAGTCAAAACTAAACATTGAAATCGAAAAATTGGAAATAATCAAAAGACCATAAACATTTAAAAATATAAACAAGAAAACTCAATCAATATCAACAATTATTTTCATCACACCATAGTCTCATAATTCCGTATTTCCTTTCATCGAAACTCATTCTTTTCAACTATCCCAAATAGTCTTATATTATGCAAATAGTCCGATTATATGCATATATCCATCATAAATAATCAATATTTGATTACCAAGAAACCATTACATCCCGTCATCACTTTCAATCCAATTCCCGTTTCGATTGTCAAACACATTTTGTTGACACATTATATTGATAAAACATCCTGATATGACTCAGGCCGACTCCGAATCTGAACTTGGCCTCAATTTATTATATGTCAATGCTATCAAGACCGAAATTTCATCTCTTGCCGACATTGCATTCGAAAAGCTTTTAATGAACGCAAACAGATATGGACCGACATCCATATTTAGAATTTAAACAAAAAATTGTTCACTTTTTCGTCAAAATTGATTTTCGCCAGATTCATTTCGATGTATCTTCTTCTTCCTCTTCTTCTGTGTGCAGATTAAATTCTGCTCTGAGTGCATAATGAAAGCAAAATTAAACCGCAAGCAATGCATTTCGTTCAATCTATATCATTTTTTTTCAATCTTCATTTTTAATTTTCATGAAATTTATCTTTCATATGTTTGCCAGTTGCAAATATGCACATCTGAATTTAATCATCTTTTTCCCTCTCCCATATGGCTTCACATGATAATGGATGGATTATTTCAAGAAAAGTTTATTTATCGACAATCGGATTGTGCTCAATTAATAGCTTGAGGGTGCTGGCCATGGATGTCGATCCACAGAAGAAACAAGAGTGAAAGAAGGTGTATTTGTTTGGGTAGGTGTGTGTGTGTGTTGGAGGGCACGCGAAAAAAGAATATTACAATCGAGCAAATGGTCAATTTCCTGTCGGATTACGATATGACCTTAGTGCAATTTTTTAATTAACATATGGTCGATTGTGTGGGAAATGCTCGCGAATGTTTTGGTTGCAGCGATTATGGAGCATACAACGGTCGAACAGTTTGTTGGATGGCGATTTCAAAGTAAGATATTGCTATGGGGGCAAGGGGTGTAGAGAGAGGACTTGACTTTCTTTTGTACACGACATTTGAATGGTAAATGAAGATGATGACTGGTGACATGAGTATGCAAAAAAGAGATTAATGTTCGGATAAACGTATATGGTTGGAACAGTTTATTAATTTATTTTGCAGATTTCTTGGAAATATTTTTGATTTTTCACTGTACTGATTAAATGATGCAAAAGGTCGTGTCGATTTGCCTGTTTTTCAGCAAATCTGCTGCTGAAGTTGTTAGAGTTTCATCCACCACATATCGAATTAAGGCATCAAAGATACTTGCAACAGTGATATTGTTGAAAGCCCTGTTGATTTTTAACAAGGCTAGAAACGTGAGCTCCTTTTTCTACATTGATTTTTGTATTATTCCGCCGATTTTATGTAATGCCGTTTCTACTGATCTCCAAACACGCGTGTTAATTCACAGAGAATTTCATAACACCAATCGAACTCTTGATGTGCAAATCCACGAGCCTTTTTGAATTGAAAAGATGTTGAGCTAATTGGTCAAAAATTCTTCAAATTGTCAGGTTTCGAAGTCAAGACTACTCTAGCTGTTGTTCATATCTCCGAAACTACCTCGTCAAGGAAGCATGCAGTAAAAATACGCTGCAGTATGGTGACGATGGTCCTTTCTGCCTTTTGGAGTATGATATACGCAATTGGTCGCTTCGCGACACCGTGTCAATCATTTTCGGGGAGTAAGTTTTTACTAGAAGGTTTACAAACTCTATCGGGTCCTCTACCTAACTCCCGCTTTCCTTTCATAAAAACGACGTAAGTACGCCGGGAGGTTACATTTAGGACCTTCCTAATTCTGACACTTTCTGTACTTCTCTCGATGTTCTCACAGAATTTTCTCTATGAGTCGTATTTAGCGCGGCGTCCTTTCTTTTAGAAAAATTATAGCTCCTGCTTATATCGGTTCTAGTATTCAACAAATCCGGACTACCTTGCGTTATTAAGCGCCATTTGTGAGTGGCTTTAGCCTCCATAAGTAGCTTTTAGACTCCGGGCATATGTACGTCTCTGAAATCGGGATAACAAGATTCCTTTTAAACAGTTTACCTGCTCGTTAATTCGCTCTGGACTCGTCAGATCCAGATCGTTAAATATTCTGACGTTTCTCTCTGTTTTTTGGAGTATGTAGTGCTGTCCTCGTGTCCGAAATCTTTCGGGTAAGATTTCAGAACTATGGATATTTCAGCATAACCACTGTTGGTCCGAAAGAGACGGTAAGTTTGACATTTGTCAGCTGTAGTCGCATTCTGTTGTCTGGAATCGCCAAGGCTATATCAACTACCTCAGTTGTCAGGGTCATATCAATTACTAATCCTAGTAAACAATAGATTTATTACCTTTATCATGAATACTTTAGTTGGTTGAAATTAAAAATTCAAGCAAATTCCTGCTTTTATCGTTTATATTGCTGCTTTTTCATATCTTGTGGCAAGCATTAGCGTCTCAACAGATTATAACATTAGCCTTGTAGCCGCTCCTACTACTCTTTTCAGTTTAGGTGTGATGGGATCCGTGTCGTCTGAGAGACCGCCGACAACAGGCAGCGGTGTGACGGGATGACAGCGCACAGTGGTTATATTCCTGTCGTAAAGCTGTGAAATCTAGATTACATTAAGTTTTGTTTGGCGACAATACAAATCTTTGCCTTGTTCCTGCCTGTTGGTTGTTAGTGTTAGTTAGTCCACAGACCCCGAGTTTATAATGAAGCAGCTCCTGTAGCGGCGCCATAAAAGAGTGCTTTCAACTAAGGCGTTGAGGCAGATTGGTCGTCGATGCTCTGCTATGGTGCAGGTTCGTTCGGACCGTCTGAACTTCGGTTCGCCTAAGCCGCCTTTATCACCGCAACCTTTATAGTGGTCCTTTTCACTTCGAAGTAAATCAATACTTTGGTCGCTGGTATTTCATTGGCGGACTCCCCATCGATACCCAAAACCAGATCTGAATGCGCTGCACTGATTAGATCAGACTGGTTGATTTGTAAGTTCTACTGCCTGGGACAATTTTCAGGTGGAAACTTTTGAATCAAGTTTCTATCTCGTTAGGAGAAACCGAGCCTCTGTAATATTCCAGCGGCGTACCGCCACCTTAGACATAATTAACTTGGACGTGGGCGTCTCTTTCCCTACGTTTAGCTCTGGATATTCACTGGAGATTCTCAAAATGGTTGAGTGTGGTCAATTTGGTGTGAAGAAGTCGCTGGAAGTAACCGCAATGTGGCCGCCAAAAATATTCCAGCCTGCTAAGCGAGGTGGCCTCTATTTTGCTCTGATGCAAAACTTTAGCAGTCATTCGGTAATTTGCTCAAGAATCGCCACGGTCACGTCATCTAAGAGTCACTACTTTAGGTACTTCTGTTTGCTGACGAAAGCCACATTAAGTTGACAAGCGACTACGTCCCAAAAGGACCGGCCTCTTCGATAAATTGTCCTTTTGGAAGGCTTTCTCCTCCGAATGCTGATGCTTGCTCGCAGCATTGCGTGTTGGTTATAAATCAGATTTCCTCTTGGAATCCGACTATAGTGACTCATGACCGCTTCAAAAAGAGGGAAGCAAAACAAGGCTCTTTTTTTCTGAAGCGTTGAGAGTTCTGCTCCCTCAATTTAGCAGATTCAACAGCTGCTACCATTGCAATGATTTGCATGCTCTTGGGGTCACCGCATCCAATTCCACTTGCTACTATGCTAAGTGGCTTATTCATCACTTCCATTTCGGTGAATTGTGAACGTTTTGGTTTACTGCTTCCTATCCAGATTTCTGCTCTACTAATTACCAACTTCACCACCTTCTCCATTGAACTATCCACAATTTTTTAGATCTACCGCCGGTTTGCTGGGCCATTACTCTGCTGATCGGTATCGATACATCACTCAGATTCGAAGGAGTCGAAAGAGGATGCTTTAGCCAGCTTTAGAGCCTGTAATGTCTCGATCACCTGACCTTGTGTTGCGTCGCTTCTTTTTGTTGGTGATCACATCACCTTTGAAGTCTTTTGAAAAGGTGATATAATATTATCCTCCTGCAGTTTAGTTTAGTTTAGGTCTGCATTGAATTCCATAGACATTGTTTTTGTATTCGAGGTTTGGGTTTAGCTTTCTTGGACCACAGCCGAGACAATTGTCTGCATGTACCTCTCGCTGCACTCCACTCCGAGAGAAACAACGTACTTCTATGACCGACATTCTTCCTTTTAAGATCGTGGAGCAGACTCTCCCACGACCGTACGAGGGTTCCGTAGGTTTCTATGATACTCTGAAGTTGCTAACTTTGCTGCCGAGGCAATCAACATGTCTTCCCTAGTATAACAGGTCAATACACTTTAGAACGCTGGATCCATGAACCCGCAGGTGAACCTCCACCTCGCACACCAGTCCAGACCTATCAGCAAGCCTCTGTGACACAGCTGCGGAGAAAAAGATTTGCATATCTCCGCCAGATACAGATGAGGAACTAACAGCGGTAATATTAACATTTTTGCTTCATTCATTCTTTACCGAGCCAAATTTTGAAACAATTTTTCGAATTCAGACAATTGATAGACAATTTTTTATTCTATTTTTTTGTTCAAATTTTTTTTACAAATTATTTACTGCTCAACTTAGACTAAATTTAAAATCATTTTTAATAATAAATACGCTTTGTAGAAACTTAAGTTTCTTAATTTTTTTTAACCGGGATGTTTGTACTTGTTTCCTTTCAAAATAACATTTGGTTCTCTAACCCTAGAGCTACAAACCTATTTTTTTTTTAACTGTAAACTACAAACCGGGGTAAATATTTAAGCCCACGGGGTTTTTTCTCCTAAAATCGTTATGAAAGCAGTAATGTGACTAATAAGTACGTATTTTTTTCGTTTTTTTATGTTACAGGATAGGTAGAAGGTAAATTTAATTTTGTTGAGGTTTAGCTGGTGAAAAATTCATTTGAATAGCTAAAAGTGCTGAAAAACGGTTAAAACGTCATTTAACACACAAAAATTTATAAAAAAAATTCTTAACAACCGATTTTGAAATTTCCAACGGGATTTTAAAGAAAATACATATGACTTTGAGAGAAAAAATTCCATCACGATGTTCTGCCAAAAAAGTCTATTTATTTGGGACTCTGAAAACTATAAAAAAATGGGAATCTGATCGAGGGAAAAGTCAAATAAAAATATTGGTTATCAAAAATTTACTTCGGTTTCTGTTATGCAAAATACAAAAAAAGAGAAATTTGATACATATAAAAAAAATGGAAATTGAAAGTTAAGTAACTATTATATAATATATAAAATATAATATATAAAATATATTAAAGATTACATAATATATATATTTTTAAAATTTAAAGTAAAGTCTCGGATTCCGACAAAATTTTCAGCAGTTCATCGACGCTTTTCAAATTGTATTTTTTCGCCATCATCTGCCGAATAAATAAAATACACATCAATTTTTTTGCTACTCTCAGTGTATGGATACTGAAAATATGAAAATAATCGCCGCAAATTATAAATCTAATGCTTCATTGTAAAATAAATTTATAATACGTGAATGGAATTTATTTTAGCACAAAAGAGAGAAATAACTTACATACACAAAATATTACTAACGGGAACTATAAACCGGGGTAGATATCAACCCCACTAAAGCTTTACGTCTTCACTCCGCCAAAGTAAACAAGATACTGATGGGCCTCGCGATCTCGCGCTATTGTTAGAAACTTAAACTAAATTATGGTATAGTTCTTCAGTCGATAGTCGTCACTTATGGACTTAGAAACATAGTTCAATGTTTGTCTGGGGTAGATATCTACCCCGGCTATAGTTCTAGTGCTAACCTAAAAAAAATGGCGGCAAATTAAAAAATTAACCTAAAATTGGAACACTATTTATTAGAAAAGAATATGCAGCTACCTGCATTATGCAATTGGCTGTTATATCTTGAGCTTCGCGCTTTAATCTACGTCGCAAGTTGATGTCAATTAGTCTGTGGACACCAATTCACCTTCCATATTCAAAATCACCAGAAATATGAAGGTATATGTTGTGATAAATACTCTCCTCATTAAAACTTTCAAAGACCTTACGTAAAGAAATGATTGTCAACGAAAAACGAGCTGAATAACATACCTAATTTCTTCGAAATCCTAAATTCAATAATGAATCAAATATAGCGAAAACATTTCTCGAAAAATTTCGAGCATCTTCATAAGAAATTTCGCAAAACATATCAAGATCTTGGATTACCATGGAGGCTAGGTCATGTCAACATACACCCAATCATACTGTACTAACATGATGAGTGTATCCGCGCTATAAGCTTGTACGCATGCATGTTTTGAGTATGGATATGTGTCATTGAGCATTCATTCATCAATACAAAATACACGGTTTAATGTTTCCGAAAAGCTATGACTAATCGACTAACCTTGCAAATTAAGTGCTGCTAGGCCGAAAACCAAACATGAAAGCATATGTATGAATATGATATGTATTACAGCTCACACATGCATACACGCTGATATACATATGTGTTCAAAGCCAATAAAAAATAATAACAAATTTCGCCAAGTGCAACGAAAAATTCAATTTGTACCTACATACAAATTTCCGATAAAATATTGTGGTTTCAGATGCATATGCCCGCGGGTATCATTCGGTTAAGATGCATCGTTTTTTATTCGTACAAGTTACATACATACATACATATGTAGTTGAATTTAGATAAATATTTTATGCAAATAGTTCCGACCAGCTATTCGTAGAAGAAGATATTATAGTAAACGATGATCAATTTGTTTATGCAAACGATATTGTGCAATGAGCCCCTCTAGTAATATAAATGAATTATTAAGAGTGTATAAAATACATACATAATAATATACATAAATTCAATTAATGCAATACGAATTGATTCGTTCATTTAGATTTCCTAGTTTTAGAAAAAATGAAGAAATCAAGCAATTGCATGAAAGAAAACACGGATATGGTTTTGTGGTTTAACGAAAACATTTTTACAAAATTAATTATGTACATACATATGTATATCAGAGTAAATTTATGGGTAGCTTAACATATTTTATGTATATTTCAATGAATTATGACTACACTTAATATTTATTGTTGAATCTTTTAATTTTTTATTGCTTTTCATTTTTTCGCTTCAGTAATTTCCATAAATAGATATTACATAGTTGCAAGCTTGAAACCTCATGCACAAATAATAGAACTAAAATTATGAACAAATTTTACAAAATTACGTTACAGAAATTATATTCAAATGGTGTAAATACTTGTAAAGACCGATATGATATCTCATATTTCAGTAAAAATAAGAAATTAATCCCTTTTTTTCTATTATTATTTATCCCTTTTTCGGAAAAAGGAAAATACTTTTGAAGAAAGAACTTACTTTCAATAATTTATTTGGTTATATAATTTTTTAAACAAAAAAATATTTCAGACAAACATGGAATAATTCTAACCTTAGTAATTTGTGGAAAGTTACCAAGCCACTGTTGAAATTTTTAGCAGTAACGTACGAGAACAATGGCATGACTTGGAGATAAAAAGCGAGACAGCGGTAAGTAATTGAGAACGAACCACGAAGAGAGGACGTTGTGTCCAGTGATGTTCCCCTACTACAATTGTAGCAGATCTGCTACCTTTTTTTAACTCAAAAAAAATCTGCTACGTAAGGCTTCAATTCTGCTACCAAATGTATTAAATTGTTTAATATAAGGTTAACAGCCGGTCAGTCAATCAGATTGCTATTTCTTGGTACAATAGGGCCGGAGATGAACCAAGTCCATCTTAAGCGAGCGTGCCACGGAATATGTATGATGCAACATGTATGTAAACGCAGCCTAATAGTTGATTTATTTCATGTGCGAAACGGTACCGAATTGCATTTCACTTAAGGCCAACTTCAGTTCACAACGTACTCGGTGATTTGTTCCACATTCCGCAAATGAAACTGCCCTTGAATGGGATACGCTTACTCGAATTGTCTTTTGTAGTGTCGCCATGCTTTTGGAGTTTCGGCAATTGTATGCAAGACCTATTTGAGAACTATGAAGAGATATTCTACGCCTGTTATCACAGTAACAAGTATTCAACTTTTTTAGTAGACTTGATAAATTATTTATTAGAAATCTATGTGAAGGATCGGAGTCAGCTTTGATATCTGAGAGCGTGTCAATAATGACAGATACAAAAGGGGAACATTACGTGACCAGCTCGTAATTGGATTCAGTTATTTGAAATCTTACATATATTTACACTATACTTTTTAAGATGTTTCGATCATGAAACTTCCGCTTCTACTTCGAAGAAGTGCAAACAAAAATTCAAAGCATCTTGGACTGATAACTTTAACTGGCTCGAAGCTGTGAAGGGCAAGGTGTTGTAATGATATCAAAATAAAACGTTTCACGCCATCTATTATCTAATGTAACCTCCTGTACCAATTGTATATGTATGTGTTATGCATAATGTATTGAACTACAGTTCGGTTTTCATAACCTACCTACAACCAATGTGTTTTAATACAAGGCGTATTGCAAAGCATGCAAAAAAACACTTGTAAATAACAAGTTCACACATTTTCTTCTTGTTTAACTGAAAATTCTCAAATCTACTACGAAATTTGTAAATTTACTACCTTTTTTGATACAAATTTGCAACTAATTTTTTCGGAAGGGGAACAACACTGGTTGTGTCTATTGATTTAATAAAGAATTGTTGTTTGAGTTGTTTTCCTTTAAAAAAAAACTAACCACATATTTTGTCGGTTCAGCTAAAATCATCGTCAAAAATCGTCTCACAGGCATGAGAAATTTCTTTCTGTTGATACACTCTTTCCTGTATCAACAAAATTTTGACTTCTAGTTACTACATACCTAAAACACAAAAAGTCAAAACCTCCAAAATATTACTTATTAAACATTCATGAATTCCATTGATTTCCGGTTGATTTGTATCTTTCAGTGTATATTATTTTCGTTACAAGATACTTTGGTAGTGTTTTGATGACTCTTGCAATCTTATACGACGACGACCTACTGCTCGTAAACACATGGTTTATGCGTGGTTGGTAAGTATGAGAATTTTCCGGGAATCGATGGCGCCTAGTCTGGTTCCGTTTCAGTTTCAAAACATCTATGATGTATGTTACTTTAGTACGTGCGGTAATGCAATCGAGTCATCAGTGCAATATGTTTATAAATTCAATAAAATGTTATGATCAAAATGTCGCTTGGAGAGAACACGACGGTCTATTTGTAGTGTGGTGAATATAGTTTCATTGAAAAATATTCACACAGTGGATTTGGCTGAAATTTTCTTCTATGTGAATGATATTGTACGCATAGAAGTATACATGATGTGGCTTTGGCTATAAGTTTCTAGCCCCCAATATGAGAAATTATATAATTTGTGGTTTTTTGATGAATAGTAATTGTTGTGGTAAGATTGCTGTGGCTTCGAGCCCGACTAATGACTGAATCAAAATGCGATTGTAAATTAGCACAATTTTTTTGCTAGCTATTACTCATCATGAGAAACAGCGTATCAGAGTGAACAGTGTATTATTAGAACTATGATGTAATACAATTGTCGAAGTGTGGAAAAATAAAGGTCTAGCCAGTTGATATTTAAGAACTTTAATAGTTTAAACGATTTTATGATTTTTTTAAATTGACATAACACTGCCAGGCTGTTATTTATTGAATATTCTTGTTTTAAAATTTAGATATTGACTAAAATAGTTGGTGTTAGCTATAAAATATTATAGTTGACACCCAAAATTGACACCATTCACCAAAATTTGAAAAGACCCATTTTGTTTTTTAGGCCAAAAAACTATGTAGAGGGGAGTAATTCTAAAATGAAAAGAATAGCATATGATCGTACTTGGATTTGAACCAAGAACGTCACAAAATAGGAATTTTGTTTTTTAGTTCGCAGTCTTAATTCATGTTTGTTAATAAAAGTTTACATCAATACATGAATAGACTAGCTATGAATAGACTATACAATACAGACTAGCTAACCAAAGGACTTGATACTCTGCACTCGGGTTCACCAGTCCAATGCAGCAATATATAGGTTAAAGCTGTGGGTTCGAGACACGCCGTATGCCTAGGACCATTTCTTTTTATCGTTCACGTAATCTCAAAACAGAAAACAGGAGCTATAAAAACTTACGCTCTATGCAACAAGTCCTGAGCGCATATGTGTTCCTGAAACCTCTCTAAGTATTGAATATTATTCAAAGAAGAAGAGTTGATGGGATTTGTGAGAGTTTTTTTTTTAGAATGGAGTGAATGGAAAAGTTAGCATACATAGGACGCAGGTTTTATACTGCAATTAAATGTGAGTTTATAGAAGCAATCAATTTTTGTAATGGAGGATCAATACAATATTCACTTATGAAATTTACTGAAAGACATATGGTTCCATGAAACGGTGTAATATGCCGTCAGCGAAATTATGCATTTATTGCAAACTAATTTTACTAAATTTGACGCTACTCGATTTTCTGCTAAGATTTTTTTTAAGATAAACAACACTTCACTACACGACTCATTGCACAGAATGATCAAACAAATCAACAAAATACTGTTGGAATTCACACCAAAAATTGCAAAACTAGGTTTATAATGACTTTTTCTGAAAAAACTTTCGTTAGTTCTTCGTATTTGTTACTATCATAGTTTTGTTTTAGCATGAAAAAATACTCTTTGAAACTCTAAAATGAAAGCAAATCATGAAAAAGCATGAAAAAGATGCAGATAAAGTGCAAATATAATCGATGAAGTATTTACTGAGCAGCAAGGATCATTCAAAGATAATATAGAAAGAAGACGGTTTCAAAATTCGGAAGACCCTCTTTTGGATCTTAAAGTTCTTGATGCCCTACCGTTCAGCATAGTCGGTTATAACTTCACGCGCGAATACTTAGTAGAGCTTTCATGTGCTAGAACGGATATATATGGGTCTTTAGATGTTTCTTCAGAATCAAAGAGCAGGCTAGTAGCTTAATGCCAAAAGATACACAAGGTATACCAGCTTCTTGAATCTTCCCTTTGTCTGTTTCTGCCAATTTTGTTTTTCATTGAGAACTATTCAAATATTCAAAAAAATACATTTTCTAAAGCCCGGTTAGCAGAATATTTTTAAGGACGATTTTGAGCTTCGATTAGCAAGTGGGTTTGAAAACCCACTTGCTAATCGAAGTGGGTTTGAAAAATCAGCACTTAGAACTATGCGCATAATACACGATTTAGTTTTACCTTTTCCAAGACTTAAGTTGTTATTAAATATTAAATAAAAATATCAATTATTCATTGCAAGTAAATTTAATAAATGTAAAAACTTACAAAATTTTTAAATTTAATGAATTTCATGCATCCCAAGATCAAACATACTGCAGACAAAAAAATATACATACAGCATTGAAAAAATATAATGTGTATGAGGGGCCAATTGTTCCCGACAAAGGATACTAATATTTGAATTCCGTAGCGCCTCCAGTGTTCATTTATTTATTTCTTTATTTAATCAAAATGGGTTAACTTCGCTAAGCTCCTTAACTACAATTCAACACTAAAAAAAATTATGTTTTGGGATAGTTTTCATAGTGATCAGAGGAGAGTATCTTTTCATTATTATATAATAGACCTATCAATTATGGTGAATATTTAGGATATATAGACCGATAAACTGTCATGAACTGATATTTGGTAAAATTAAGTTCTAACTTATTATGTCAGGAAAAAAAACATAGAGCGAGCAGAAACTGAGCTCGATTAAGTGTCAACTGAAATTCGTGAAAATATACCAAGAAGTAATATCGGCCTCAAAAACGAGCCTTGTGGTACACGAGAGATTTATGTGTTTTAATGAAAATGACATAATTTAGAAACCAAACTTCCATACAAGCATTAAACAAACTTTCGATTAGGCCAATGAAATAGCTCCTGCTTAGTTTTTTCTTAAAAAAAATCAAAATTGGTTGCGTAAGCATACTTAAAATAGAACAGCTATTTCATGCTATTGACGAAAATTTCAATTCAACTAATTTCTTCATTGCCGATAAATTGTTAAAATGTTTACACTACTTTCAATTTGATATCCTTAGAATTACATCTATGCAATTTTCACAAATTCATCTTTTGCAAAAATAGAAGATCTTTCGAACCAGAATTTTTGCTGAAAATCTTAACTAACGTACAAACTACTTGCAATCAAATTTTAAGATTTAGAGTCAGCTTAATAGCTGCATTTACGTAATTTTGACTGATTTTCAATAAAAAAAAATTAATCAGTTCTTTTCTAATTAAAAATTAGTCGAAATAATTGCTCATAAACAAGTTTTTGACCATTGTTGTAATTTTACGAGGCCAAGTTCTGTATTTTTTCATATTCAAAATCAGATATGTAAAAAATTATAGAATATTTCTTTTAGTTTTTCATTCTTGACAAACATATCATTTATTTATCAGGACTTTATTGCTTAGAAGATTTTGATCAGAATAATAAAATAAATCTCAACAGCTATCAATTTTCTCATCAAAATAATTTGGATTTTTAAACATTTATTTTTTTTTCATTTTTACAGCAAGTTTTAGTATTTTATTTTACTTTACAAATTTTATTCTCTGATTTTATATTATTTTTAGACACTGGCGATAGCATTGCAATACATATTAATCGCGCATAGTGTTGAATATCGATACTGAAACTCAAGTAATTATTTAGAATAGCTACGTTTGAAGAAAATGTCCTAATTGTCAAGAAAAACATATATCATGCTACGCAAATAATGCTCAAATTAATTGCAATTTTTAAACTATAGAGTTTGTGTGTATGTTTCTACGGAGGATAGAAACGTAGCTAATGCGTCGGAATCATGAAACATTCAAAGCTCCAAATGCTTTTCATACTTTGCAGTCTTTTGAAAATGAAGGGACATTTAAAAATCACGGCACCCTTCTTTTCGCAGCATCGAAAACGCAAAAAAAAATTTTGGGTTTAAAATTTTCCACACAAACGCAAAATAAAGCCTTAAAATATTATAGACAGAATGATTTCGAAGAGTTTTTAATGTTTTGATTTTTTTCTTTTATTGCGAGAACTTTTTTTTTCACGAGAACTTCTAAAAGGAATAAGTTTCAGCCATCATTTGGTAAACAGATTGTGCAAAACAATCATAAGAAAAATATTTTTTAGCAAGATTTCGATGTTCGTAGCTAAGAATATTTTTTTTTGTTTGTTTTTTTTTGCATAAAAAAACAATGGATAGAATATATTATATCGAATTTTCACTGAAGAGATTTTTATATTGTTTATTTTTTTTTTACTTTGTTTTAAAACAGGACACGTTCAACCGAAGATTGAAAATGATAACGAATAATATCACTAAGCGATAAAAAAAAAGAAGCGGAAAGAACGATTGAAGCCCACATATATTTTAAAGTGGCTAGATACTTTATATAAAAGGCTTACTTATGCTTTTAGTTCTTTGCTCAAGCTAAATTATACTAGCCTTATTGATACAAACTTCGAAACCATTAAAAAGAGGATTCTGCAGAAAAAAACTCAATTAGTTTCAACAACTGATAATAGGAAGTATATCCTGAAGAAAATAAAAAATATTTTTAACGTGATATTTTCTACACTAACGTAAAGTTCAGATAAATTTTAGAATTGGAAATTTTAAGGAACATTTAGTGTCAACTCAACCTTAACGTTGCAAGTACTCATTTTACCAAAACCCATAAGTTCATAAATTCATGAAGTCAAATACTAAATTTCGTTACAAATGCAAATTTTAGAGGCCTAGGTAAAATAAAGTCCTAAAAATCAAGAAAAACACGATTTTGAATAGTTTGTGTTTTTTTCGTTTGTTTTGGAAAACAAAAAAATTAACTACAGTATTTTTACAGCATTTTTTTTTTTAATTTTTGGTGTGTTGAAATATTCACTTTCTAGATTACCTAAAAATGCTTTTTAGTGGAGCTCTGAAGAAAATTCTTTGGTTTGTAATATATTGGTAGGACACATTCTTTTCACCAACGTTATTTAATTTTTTCATTTCTTTTGAAACTATGCCAAGAATTTACCATTATCCTGTGGTTACACTTTGAAAGAACTCTCCAAGCTTCAACAGAAATACATACATTGATCGAATCACATGTGAAACAAGGCAACACACCAGGTTCGAAACATTATATCCTAGCTCTAGTGTACAGCTTAAGCAGCAGTTATAAGTTTTTTTTAGAGAAACGGTTAATGAATTTTCGAATTTTTTCCCTTAGGTAATGTTAAGATCTGTTTCTCTTTATCATCAAAATCCAATTGTTAAGGAGAAAACAAAGAATCCGCACTTGCAATTTTGCACACAAATCGAATCATCATTTCCCAAACTATCCTTGATCACTACTCATATTCCATTCCATTAATTCCACTGCTCAATAACATAATAATAATAATAATAATTTTAATTTTGGAACAAATCTTCGCTGGAAGTTGCCCCAGATCTCTTTCCTTTCAAGTGTTTGGCCTACAGTAGGTCGTCTTATTTTATGCGATTACAAGCTAAACCTACTTGGTGTCTATTGTTTCATTGTTTTGTCATTTTTCCATTCGAATAAATGGGGAAAATATTTGGTCAAATAATTGTCAATATTACGTCATAAAAACTACAATTCACCTGAACATACCCTACATTCAAAACATCCTCAAACGTAAAATTAATCAACCGTACAATCCACACTCCCTGCAAATTCCAAATCATTTCCGCAACTCTTCAATTTACAAGTCTCTTCATCTTCCATCAAACTCATATATTACATACACACACCGCCTACTCAGTTCCACCCAAAAATACACATTTCAAACATCAAATTGAAAAAAAAAATCTCCAAAAAAAAACTCACCCGATTGCATTCCAGAGCTGCAGCACTATGTTCCTCGCGTTGACGAAAACAATGCGTGCACTTGCTCTTATTGAAGATGTTCGGTGAGAATTTTCGACAATCAGTCGATCTCGTCCCCATTTTGATGTTGTTGTCGACGTGAAAATCCACCTGATCGAATTTCGTAGTGTGAAAATTCCAATGAAGAGATGAAAATTTATGAGATGTTTCACTCAAATCTAAGCACAAGAAATCGTTTGCACTGATTCTTTCATTTTACAATGGAATATGATTTTTATTAATTTTTGAAAAATAGATACACTAATATCTTGGCACAATTTGATGTTTTCCCCGTTACCGATGTATAAAGCACTGATTTATTTTCCGAAAAAAGAACTCAATCACATGTAAAAGAACTTTCGTACACTAGCCACTAGGTTTGGTAGCACGTCTAGTCCGCGTCCTTACCACGGAATCGTGGCGCGCAAATTTCACTAGAATCGTATCTCTTCGGGGACTTTCTGTACTATTTGATCTGAACACCAACAATCTTGAAACGTCAAAGTACTTTATTTCGTACGTTGATTAGCAATTGTCCTGGATTTCGATTTATTCGTATCCGATACACGACACCAGAAAACAGATAGAAACCAACAGTATTATCCAAAACACTTGAAATAGTCCGTAAATGAAATCGCGACGATAACACCGAGATTATACACCTGAACTCAACTCACTTATCTTATCTCCCAGTGCACACACCCGATCTGACAGATACTCCAAAATAATTGAATGTATCTTATTTAGCTCACATTATAATAATCATCACTGCGCACTTATGAAACGATAATTTCCGATCAGATAGAAAATATATAAAATCCGAACAAGCAAATAATATTGACGCGAAACGGCATTATTCGTTGATCCGTATTTTCCACTTCGAATTTCCAATTCAATCCAATCGGTCCGAATGCAATCGCGAGACTGAACTTAAGAAATTCGTTTGCGCGACTCACTAGCGCTCAGATACAGATACGCTGACGGATTCGACGTGGTCGTCGTCGTCGCCGTCGCTGACTTGGCGCAGCAGCGAAAGATACTCCGCTCCGCTGCTGTAGTACATACAACGAAGAAACGGCACCACAACGCAGCACCCACTCGCGAACGTACCGCTAAGTTTACAGAGCAAGTAACTCGCTCCTGAGATCGCAAGAATTCACGCGGCTAGATACATGGTTGAAAATTGAGAGATTGTTTTCGTATTATCAGTAGAAAAGCAGATATTTTGAAGAGAGTGGAAAAGCTGCTTTGAAAGTCGGACGAAATCGACATGAAAATGACTGTTGGTATCTTTGGATAGATACTTGAGTCAGGTGTGTGAGCTGTTCAATGCAGATACAATGCGGTAGATTATAGTTGTGGAAGAGAATGAAATGTATTAATACGGTGATGGGTGATGGTATGCAGCCGGTAAACAGGTATGATTCTCTTAAGTTGGAAATGTCTTTCTCTTAAACAGGTGCGAATCAAAATGGGCTGCCAATTAGATTTTTTTTTTTAAATTATATTTAATTTATTTTTTCTGGAAAATAATTGTTCCGCACATTCGCTGAATTGTGGAGAAAAATTGTGATTTAGATTTCATTAAACTTGATGGTCCTAACATTGATGGACAAATAGGATTATAGAGAGTTAAGTAAATAAGCAGAAAAATGAAGATATATATGGGTCATTCCACGGAAAATCGACCAACGGTCTTGTATCGCTATCGTCAGATTTCAATGAAATTTTCACTGTGAATATAAGTAGTTGAGCTATGTGCACCAATAATTTTTTTTTTTTGGAAAATATGGTATATTTGCGGAAATATGGTCTCTTTAAAATTTTGAGAAACGTCGGTTCGTGTTGCATTCAAAAAATTGTATAAAATCTTTTACTTTACGTAGAGCCTTCAAATGTAGCTTGTTGAAAAGCAAAAGGTGTAGATATTCTAGAAAAATAGTGCGAGAAACATACTGGCCAAAAAGGATAAAAAGGATCATTACAGTGTCCTTTATCCTTGAATATTTCAAAACGCGCACCTTCGATTTTCTTCATTTTTTCATATATTGTAAACAGTTATATAAACTACAAAAGCGCGAAATTTCAAAGTGGAGCTCGTAAAAGTACAGCCGTGAGAAATTTTTAAAAGTGTGGAATACTGTAATCGCTGAAGAAAATGTATAGAAAATGATACCGAAACAAGGTAAAACTTACAAAATATGGTACGAAACAATCTTATGTTTTCAAAATAGATTTGAAAACTGTTTTGCAATGTTTTTTTAAGCCCGCAGAAGATTCTAATCCAGTGCAGTCGTTTTGAAAATTTTCTGGGGAGTATATTTCCTAATCCAAACGGAGTACTTTACATTAAAAGGGAGTACAAAAGTTTTTTATGTAATGCTAGTCAAACAGAGACTATGAGTTTAGACTTGCTGGTTTCACGTAAGTTGGATGAATAAAGGTCCAACCAGTTATGACTGGTTACGCGACGTATATGAGCCATGCCATGCAAAGCATATGTTGCACCTAAACACAAATATCGGAACTGCCAGAAAAGTGGTATGCATTTTGGGCAAGTTTTTGCTCAATTATTGTTATGAGCTGTCCGTATGTGAAGTGGCGGTGAGATAAGATTTTGGAAACAACGTTTTCTGGTCGCAGATGTTTTCAGTGTTTTATGGATTTTAACGTTAAAGCTCTCCTCAAATTGGCTGTATTCCGCGTAGAACTGTGGAAAAAAATATAAATATTGCGGGCAAAGACTTCAATGTGCTGGGGCAGTTTTTTTTCGGGTGCTCGTCATATACAGGTCACAACACACAAATTTGGAAAATCTATTTCAAGGAAGGATCTGACAGGATCTGATTTCACTAAGTTTTTCAAAGAAATATTTAAATCGTTGAAATGCTATGGCAAATTGTAATATATTGACTACGCATCATATTGAGAGTGCCGGCGATATATATATATATATATATATATATATATATATATATATATATATATATATATATATATATATATATATATATATATATATATATATATATATATATATATATATATATATATATATATATATATATATATATATATATATATATATATATATATATATATATATATATATATATATATATATATATATATATATATATAAATATATATATATATATATATATATATATATATATATATATATATATATATATATATATATATATATATATCAGTGGCGTGGCGTGACAATTTACCGAAGGGAAGCAATTGGTTGATGTCCATGGGTGATTACGCTCTCCGCAAATTTGTTACGTGTAATAGAACCCCTCTATAAAAGCACCCAGGAATTACTAACGGGGACGTGAGAGTAGACATTCCGCATTCTTATGAAAATAAAAGTTCACAGTCCTTCACACAATAAGAAACCATATCAATATTTATGAGTAAAATAATAACATTCCAAGAACTAGAAATATAATATTTTTGCAAGTGCCCAAACTTCGAAGAATTGAATAGGTTTAAAAATATGATATCTTGAGTTTATGCTTACAATTATTTCGACATAAGCACTTGTAAAAAATGGTACAACATTCTCATTGTTTTCAATTATGCACCTTGCTGTTTTACGATTTTGTGATGTTTCGCAAATCGACCACAATTCGTTCCCAATTTCCGTGAAACTGTTTCTTAAAGATTGTATTAGATCTGAATATGATACAGTATATTAATTTCTTAGGACTGAAATATATCGAATAGTATGTATATTTTTTTTTAGCAAAAGCATTAAACAGAAAAATAAACTAAGAATTTTTAAGTAAAATAAAAACCCACTGTCACTATTAATTTAGCACTATCATTTTCAGTTATATATTCCACGAGCTATTTTAATTGCTAATTATTATAGAAAATTTTTTAAAAATAATCGACCATTAAAAGTCCAACGTTTTGGAGCTAATTTTGGAAGTATTTTTTGACGAATATATACAAAGCACATAAATTCATGGTCTTTATTGAAAAACTAGTAATAGATTGGGAAAATATCTACATTCGCGTATACTATTAAACGATTTAGATAAAATCAAATTTAGTCGATGTTAAAAGAAATGAATAAATATGGAATTTTTATGGATTTTTTTTTGTACATGTTTGCAATCCAGTTATTTTGGCAGATATTACAGAGGCTCCTCAAGGCTTTAAATTTTCGAACAGTATGCAAAACAAGGTTAAATAAACGGTACACAGTTTGGTTATCAGCAACATCTGTGAGATTTATGAAAGTCTCTTTAACTGCAATGATAACCAAAGGTTGTTGAAAGCTGTGATCAATATGATATATCGGTTGTTTTTTCTAATATTATTGCAATGAATTTACTTTTCTAAATTTCATTACAAATATCTTTCAATATTTTTTTTAAAAACCAACTAACCAGATATAATTTGATGATATGGTTGATGGTTGATGGATGAAATTACCAAGATCCAATGAATGAAATTTAAATAAGTTGACGAGTTCTAAAATTTTGACCCACAGAACAAGTGAACACATTCACTTATTTCAACCTTACACTATTTCAAATATCAATTAAAAGTATCATGCAATTTTACACAGTAATTTTACACATTCAATTCTACACAATTCTAGTCTAGACCTATTACTACTAAATTCTATATGCTTTAAGTGACTAAAACCCTTCGCCAATTGAAAACACTTTCATAAAAGTTTCTATACAAAATAGAACACACAAAAAATAATGTCATAATATAATTCATAAATAAAACACATAAAATTACGTATTCTCGAAACCACAGCCTCTGGCAATGCTTGTCACATATCGTAATTCTAATTCGCTCACAGCAAGTATTCTTCATTCACAAAAAATCTGTACAAGCAAAGTAAAATGATAGCAATAACAATTTGCTCTGCTACTAGTGAGGGGAACACAGAAATAAGTTCCACAATAGTCATGAGCTCGCAGCTCCGCTCTGAGCCTCTCTCTTGAGAAGATAATTTCCCCTAGGAAGCAACATTTTCATTGCTTCCAAACAGATCGTATGAACACATTTTTTTTTTATGACGTCACAGTCTAGTCTATATGGGGTCAAATAAACGGTCGTAGATGCAATTTTTGCGTTGCTTCCAACAATAGGTCCAACTAGTGATGAGTCTGTGTCCGTACGTTGACGTATGCGCCGAGGCAAACCACGCAAAGCATATGTTGCACCCAAACATAACTTACCGAACAGCCAGAAAAGTGGCATGCTCCTTAAGCAACCTTTTGCTCAATTTTTGCTATGGGCTGTAAGTACGTAAAGTGGTGATGAGATACGACTTGACATACGTTCGCTTATGCGTTGTATGGGCACTTAAATTCACTCATGTTTGCGTACGTCAAAAACCGCACCGGCTGCGGTTGCGGTGCGGTTGCGGTGCGGCTGTGGCTGCGGTTGGGGTGCGGTTGCGGTGCGGTTGCGGTGCGGCTGCGGTGCGGCTGCGGTTGCGGTGCGGCTGCGGCTGCGGTTGCGGTGTGGCTGCGGCTGCGGTTGCGGTGCGGTTGCGGTGCGGCTGCGGTGCGGCTGCGGTGCGGCTGCGGCTGCGGTTGCAGTGCGGTTGCGGTGCGGTTGCAGTGCGGCTGCGGTGCGGCTGCGGTGCGGCTGCGGCTGCGGTTGCAGTGCGGTTGCGGTGCGGTTGCGGTGCGGTTGCGGTGCGGCTGCGGTTGCGGTGCGGTTGCGGAGCGGTTGCGGTGCGGCTGCGGTTGCGGTGCGGTTGCGGTGCGGCTGCGGTTGGGGTGCGGTTGCGGTGCGGTTGCGGTGCGGCTGCGGCTGCGGTTGCGGTGCGGTTGCGGTGCGGTTGCGGTTGCGGTGTGGTTGCGGTGTGGTTGCGGTGCGGTTGCGGTGCGGTTGCGGTGCGGTTGCGGTGCGGCTGCGGTGCGGCTGCGGTGCGGTTGCGGTGCGGCTGCGGCTGCGGTTGCGGTTGCGGTGCGGCTGCGGTTGCGGTGCGGTTGCGGTGCGGTTGCGGTGCGGCTGCGGTGTCGGTGCGGTTGCGGTGCGGCTGCGGTTGCGGTGCGGCTGCGGTGCGGTTGCGGTGCGGTTGCGGTGCGGCTGCTTTGCGGTTGCGGTGCGGGTGCGGTGCGGTTGCGGTGCGGCTGCGGTGCAGTTGCGGTGCGGCTGCGGTGCGGTTGCGGTGCGGTTGCGGTGCGGCTGCTTTGCGGTTGCGGTGCGGTTGCGGTGCGGCTGCGGTGCGGTTGCGGTGCGGTTGCGGTGCGGTTGCGGTGCGGTTGCGGTGCGGTTGCGGTGCGGTTGCGGTGCGGTTGCGGTGCGGTTGCGGTGCGGTTGCGGTGCGGTTGCGGTGCGGTTGCGGTGCGGTTGCGGTGCGGCTGCGGTGCGGTTGCGGTGCGGTTGCGGTGCGGCTGCTTTGCGGTTGCGGTGCGGTTGCGGTGCGGTTGCGGTGCGGCTGCGGTGCGGTTGCGGTGCGGCTGCGGTGCGGCTGCGGTGCGGTTGCGGTGCGGTTGCGGTGCGGATGCGGTGCGGTTGCGGTGCGGTTGCGGTGCGGTTGCGGTGCGGTTGCGGTGCGGTTGCGGTGCGGTTGCGGTGCGGTTGCGGTGCGATTGCGGTGCGGTTGCGGTGCGGCTGCGGTGCGGTTGCGGGGCGGTTGCGGTGCGGCTGCGGTGCGGTTGCGGTGCGGTTGCGGTGCGGTTGCGGTGCGGTTGCGGTGCGGTTGCGGTGCGGTTGCGGTGCGGTTGCGGTGCGGTTGCGGTGCGGTTGCGGTGCGGTTGCGGTGCGGCTGCGGTGCGGTTGCGGGGCGGTTGCGGTGCGGCTGCGGTGCGGTTGCAGTGCGGTTGCGGTGCGGTTGCGGTGCGGTTGCGGTGCGGCTGCGGTGCGGCTGCGGTGCGGTTGCGGTGCGGTTGCGGTGCGGTTGCGGTGCGGCTGCGGTGCGGTTGCGGTGCGGTTGCGGTGCGGCTGCGGTGCGGTTGCGGTGCGGTTGCGGTGCGGTTGCGGTGCGGCTGCGGTGCGGTTGCGGTGCGGTTGCGGTGCGGTTGCGGTGCGGTTTCGGTGCGGTTGCGGTGCGGTTGCGGTGCGGTTGCGGTGCGGCTGTGGTGCGGTTGCGGGGCGGTTGCGGTGCGGCTGCGGTGCGGTTGCAGTGCGGTTGCGGTGCGGTTGCGGTGCGGTTGCGGTGCGGTTGCGGTGCGGTTGCGGTGCGGTTGCGGTGCGGTTGCGGTGCGGTTGCGGTGCGGTTGCGGTGCGGTTGCGGTGCGGCTGCGGTGCGGTTGCGGTGCGGTTGCGGTGCGGTTGCGGTGCGGTTTCGGTGCGGTTGCGGTGCGGTTGCGGTGCGGTTGCGGTGCGGCTGTGGTGCGGTTGCGGGGCGGTTGCGGTGCGGCTGCGGTGCGGTTGCGGTGCGGTTGCGGTGCGGTTGCGGTGCGGTTGCGGTGCGGTTGCGGTGCGGTTGCGGTGCGGTTGCGGTGCGGTTGCGGTGCGGTTGCGGTGCGGTTGCGGTGCGGTTGCGGTGCGGTTGCGGTGCGGCTGCGGTGCGGTTGCGGTGCGGTTGCGGTGCGGCTGCTTTGCGGTTGCGGTGCGGTTGCGGTGCGGTTGCGGTGCGGCTGCGGTGCGGTTGCGGTGCGGCTGCGGTGCGGCTGCGGTGCGGTTGCGGTGCGGTTGCGGTGCGATTGCGGTGCGGTTGCGGTGCGGTTGCGGTGCGGTTGCGGTGCGGCTGTGGTGCGGTTGCGGTGCGGTTGCGGTGCGGCTGTGGTGCGGTTGCGGGGCGGTTGCGGTGCGGCTGCGGTGCGGTTGCAGTGCGGTTGCGGTGCGGTTGCGGTGCGGTTGCGGTGCGGTTGCGGTGCGGTTGCGGTGCGGTTGCGGTGCGGTTGCGGTGCGGTTGCGGTGCGGTTGCGGTGCGGTTGCGGTGCGGTTGCGGTGCGGCTGCGGTGCGGTTGCGGTGCGGTTGCGGTGCGGTTGCGGTGCGGTTTCGGTGCGGTTGCGGTGCGGTTGCGGTGCGGCTGCGGTGCGGCTGCGGTGCGGCTGCGGCTGCGGTTGCAGTGCGGTTGCGGTGCGGTTGCGGTGCGGTTGCGGTGCGGCTGCGGTTGCGGTGCGGTTGCGGAGCGGTTGCGGTGCGGCTGCGGTTGCGGTGCGGTTGCGGTGCGGCTGCGGTTGGGGTGCGGTTGCGGTGCGGTTGCGGTGCGGCTGCGGCTGCGGTTGCGGTGCGGTTGCGGTGCGGTTGCGGTTGCGGTGTGGTTGCGGTGTGGTTGCGGTGCGGTTGCGGTGCGGTTGCGGCTGCGGTGCGGCTGCGGTGCGGTTGCGGTGCGGCTGCGGCTGCGGTTGCGGTGCGGCTGCGGTTGCGGTGCGGTTGCGGTGCGGTTGCGGTGCGGCTGCGGTGTCGGTGCGGTTGCGGTGCGGCTGCGGTTGCGGTGCGGCTGCGGTGCGGTTGCGGTGCGGTTGCGGTGCGGCTGCTTTGCGGTTGCGGTGCGGGTGCGGTGCGGTTGCGGTGCGGCTGCGGTGCGGTTGCGGTGCGGCTGCTTTGCGGTTGCGGTGCGGTTGCGGTGCGGCTGCTTTGCGGTTGCGGTGCGGTTGCGGTGCGGCTGCGGTGCGGTTGCGGTGCGGTTGCGGTGCGGTTGCGGTGCGGTTGCGGTGCGGTTGCGGTGCGGTTGCGGTGCGGTTGCGGTGCGGTTGCGGTGCGGTTGCGGTGCGGTTGCGGTGCGGCTGCGGTGCGGTTGCGGTGCGGTTGCGGTGCGGCTGCTTTGCGGTTGCGGTGCGGTTGCGGTGCGGCTGCGGTGCGGTTGCGGTGCGGCTGCGGTGCGGCTGCGGTGCGGTTGCGGTGCGGTTGCGGTGCGGTTGCGGTGCGGATGCGGTGCGGTTGCGGTGCGGTTGGGGTGCGGTTGCGGTGCGGTTGCGGTGCGGTTGCGGTGCGGCTGCTTTGCGGTTGCGGTGCGGCTGCGGTGCGGTTGCGGTGCGGTTGCAGTGCGGTTGCGGTGCGGTTGCGGTGCGGTTGCGGTGCGGTTGCGGTGCGGCTGTGGTGCGGTTGCGGTGCGGTTGCGGTGCGGCTGCGGTGCGGTTGCGGTGCGGTTGCGGTGCGGCTGCGGTGCGGTTGCGGTGCGGTTGCGGTGCGGTTGCGGTGCGGCTGCGGTGCGGTTGCGGTGCGGTTGCGGTGCGGTTGCGGTGCGGTTTCGGTGCGGTTGCGGTGCGGTTGCGGTGCGGTTGCGGTGCGGCTGTGGTGCGGTTGCGGGGCGGTTGCGGTGCGGCTGCGGTGCGGTTGCAGTGCGGTTGCGGCTGCGGTGCGGTTGCGGTGCGGTTGCGGTGCGGCTGCGGTGCGGTTGCGGTGCGGTTGCTGTGCGGCTGCGGTGCGGTTGCGGTGCGGTTGCGGTGCGGTTGCGGTGCGGTTTCGGTGCGGTTGCGGTGCGGTTGCGGTGCGGTTGCGGTGCGGCTGTGGTGCGGTTGCGGGGCGGTTGCGGTGCGGCTGCGGTGCGGTTGCAGTGCGGTTGCGGCTGCGGTGCGGTTGCGGTGCGGTTGCGGTGCGGTTGCGGTGCGGCTGCGGTGCGGTTGCGGTGCGGTTGCGGTGCGGTTGCGGTGCGGTTTCGGTGCGGCTGTGGTGCGGTTGCGGGGCGGTTGCGGTGCGGCTGCGGTGCGGTTGCGGTGCGGTTGCGGTGCGGTGTCGGTGCGGTTGCGGTGCGGTTGCGGTGCGGTTGCGGTGCGGCTGCGTAGCGGTTGCGGTGCGGTTGCGGTGCGGCTGCGGTGCGGTTGCGGTGCGGTTGCGGTGCGGCTGCGGTGCGGTTGCGGTGCGGCTGCGGTGCGGTTGCGGTGCGGCTGCGGTGCGGCTGCGGTGCGGTTGCGGTGCGGTTGCGGTGCGATTGCGGTGCGGTTGCGGTGCGGCTGCGGTGCGGTTGCGGGGCGGTTGCGGTGCGGCTGCGGTGCGGTTGCGGTGCGGTTGCGGTGCGGTTGCGGTGCGGTTGCGGTGCGGTTGCGGTGCGGTTGCGGTGCGGCTGCGGTGCGGTTGCGGTGCGGTTGCGGTGCGGCTGCGGTGCGGTTGCGGGGCGGTTGCGGTGCGGCTACGGTGCGGTTGCAGTGCGGTTGCGGTGCGGCTGCGGTGCGGTTGCGGTGCGGTTGCGGTGCGGCTGCTTTGCGGTTGCGGTGCGGCTGCGGTGCGGTTGCGGTGCGGTTGCAGTGCGGTTGCGGTGCGGTTGCGGTGCGGTTGCGGTGCGGTTGCGGTGCGGCTGCGGTGCGGTTGCGGTGCGGTTGCGGTGCGGTGGCGGTGCGGTTGCGGTGCGGTTGCGGTGCGGTTGCGGTGCGGTTGCGGTGCGGTTGCGGTGCGGCTGCGGTGCGGTTGCGGTGCGGCTGCGGTGCGGTTGCGGTGCGGTTGCGGTGCGGTTGCGGTGCGGTTGCGGTGCGGTTGCGGTGCGGTTGCGGTGCGGTTGCGGTGCGGTTGCGGTGCGGTTGCGGTGCGGTTGCGGTGCGGTTGCGGTGCGGCTGCGGTGCGGTTGCGGTGCGGCTGCGGTGCGGCTGCGGTGCGGTTGCGGTGCGGTTGCGGTGCGATTGCGGTGCGGTTGCGGTGCGGCTGCGGTGCGGTTGCGGGGCGGTTGCGGTGCGGCTGCGGTGCGGTTGCGGTGCGGTTGCGGTGCGGCTGCGGTGCGGTTGCGGTGCGGTTGCGGTGCGATTGCGGTGCGGTTGCGGTGCGGCTGCGGTGCGGTTGCGGGGCGGTTGCAGTGCGTTTGCGGTGCGGTTGCGGTGCGGTTGCGGTGCGGTTGCGGTGCGGTTGCGGTGCGGCTGCGGTGCGGTTGCGGTGCGGTTGCGGTGCGGTTGCGGTTGCGGTGCGGTTACGGTGCGGTTGCGGTGCGGCTGCGGTGCGGTTGCGGTGCGGCTGCGGTGCGGTTGCGGTGCGGTTGCGGTGCGGTTGCGGTGCGGTTGCGGTGCGGTTGCGGTGCGGTTGCGGTGCGGTTGCGGTGCGGTTGCGGTGCGGTTGCGGTGCGGCTGCGGTGCGGTTGCGGTGCGGTTGCGGTGCGGCTGCGGTGCGGTTGCGGGGCGGTTGCGGTGCGGCTACGGTGCGGTTGCAGTGCGGTTGCGGTGCGGCTGCGGTGCGGTTGCGGTGCGGTTGCGGTGCGGCTGCTTTGCGGTTGCGGTGCGGTTGCGGTGCGGTTGCGGTGCGGCTGCGGTGCGGTTGCGGTGCTGTTGCAGTGCGGTTGCGGTGCGGTTGCGGTGCGGTTGCGGTGCGGTTGCGGTGCGGCTGCGGTGCGGTTGCGGTGCGGTTGCGGTGCGGTTGCGGTGCGGTTGCGGTGCGGTTGCGGTGTGGTTGCGGTGCGGTTGCGGTGCGGTTGCGGTGCGGTTGCGGTGCGGCTGCGGTGCGGCTGCGGTTGCGGTGCGGTAGCGGTTGCGGTGCGGTTGCGGTGCGGTTGCGGTGCGGCTGCGGTGCGGTTGCGGTGCGGTTGCGGTGCGGCTGCGGTGCGGTTGCGTCGCGGTTGCGGTGCGGTTGCGGTGCGGTTGTGGTGCGGTTGCGGTGCGGCTGCGGTGCGGTTGCGGTGCGGTTGCGGTGCGGCTGCGGTGCGTTTGCGGTGCGGTTGCGGTGCGGTTGCGGTGCGGTTGTGGTGCGGCTGCGGTGCGGCTGCGGTGCGGTTGCGGTGCGGCTGCGGCTGCGGTTGCGGTTGCGGTGCGGTTGCGGTGCGGTTGCGGTGCGGTTGCGGTGCGGTTGCGGTGCGGTTGTGGTGCGGCTGCGGTGCGGCTGCGGTGCGGTTGCGGTGCGGTTGCGGTGCGGTTGCGGTGCGGTTGCGGTGTGGTTGCGGTGCGGTTGCGGTGCGGTTGCGGTGCGGTTTCGGTGCGGCTGCGGTGCGGCTGCGGTTGCGGTGCGGTAGCGGTTGCGGTGCGGTTGCGGTGCGGTTGCGGTGCGGCTGCGGTGCGGTTGCGGTGCGGTTGCGGTGCGGCTGCGGTGCGGTTGCGTCGCGGTTGCGGTGCGGTTGCGGTGCGGTTGTGGTGCGGTTGCGGTGCGGCTGCGGTGCGGTTGCGGTGCGGTTGCGGTGCGGCTGCGGTGCGTTTGCGGTGCGGTTGCGGTGCGGTTGCGGTGCGGTTGTGGTGCGGCTGCGGTGCGGCTGCGGTGCGGTTGCGGTGCGGCTGCGGCTGCGGTTGCGGTTGCGGTGCGGTTGCGGTGCGGTTGCGGTGCGGTTGCGGTGCGGTTGCGGTGCGGTTGTGGTGCGGCTGCGGTGCGGCTGCGGTGCGGTTGCGGTGCGGCTGCGGCTGCGGTTGCGGTTGCGGTGCGGTTGCGGTGCGGTTGCGGTGCGGTGCGGTTGCGGTGCGGCTGCGGTGCGGCTGCGGCTGCGGTTGCAGTGCGGTTGCGGTGCGGCTGCGATGCGGTTGCGGTGCGGTTGCGGTTGCGGTGCGGTAGCGGTTGCGGTGCGGTTGCGGTGCGGTTGCGGTGCGGCTGCGGTGCGGTTGCGGTGCGGTTGCGGTGCGGCTGCGGTGCGGTTGCGTCGCGGTTGCGGTGCGGTTGCGGTGCGGTTGCGGTGCGGTTGCAATGCGGTTGCGGTGCGGTTGCGGTGCGGTTGCGGTTCGGTTGCGGTGCGGTTGCGGTGCGGTTGCGGTGCGGCTGCGGTGCGGTTGCGGTTGCGGTGCGGTAGCGGTGCGGCTGCGGTGCGGTTGCGGTTGCGGTGCGGTTGCGGTGCGGTTGCGGTGCGGTTGCTGTGCGGTTGCGGTGCGGTTGCGGTGCGGTTGCGGTTGCGGTGCGATTGCGGTGCGGTTGCGGTGCGGTTGCGGTGCGGTTGCGGTGCGATTGCGGTGCGGTTTCGGTGCGGCTGCGGTGCGGTTGCGGTGCGGCTGCGGTACGATTGCGGTGCGGCTGCGGTGCGGTTGCGGTTGCGGTGCGGCTGCGGTGCGGTTGCGGTGCGGCTGCTTTGCGGTTGCGGTACGGCTGCGGTGCGGTTGCAGTGCGGCTGCGGTTGCGGTGCGGTTGCGGTGCGGTTGCGGTGCGGCTGCGGTTGCGGTGCGGTTGCGGTGCGGTTGCGGTGCGGTTGCGGTGCGGTTGCGGTGCGGTTGCGGTGCGGCTGCGGTTCGGTTGCGGTGCGGTTACGGTGCGGTTGCGGTGCGGTTGCGGTGCGGTTGCGGTGCGGCTGCGGTGCGGCTGCGGTTGCGGTGCGGTTGCGGTGCGGCTGCGGTGCGGTTGCGCTGCGGTTGCGGTGCGGTTGCGGTGCGGGTGCGGTGCGGTTGCGGTGCGGCTGCGGTGCGGCTGCGGTTGCGGTGCGGTTGCGGTGCGGCTGCGGTTGCGGTGCGGTTGCGGTGCGGTTGCGGTGCGGCTGCGGTTCGGTTGCGGTGCGGTTGCGGTGCGGTTGCGGTGCGGTTGCGGTGCGGTTGCGGTGCGGTTGCGGTGCGGCTGCGGTGCGGCTGCGGTTGCGGTGCGGTTGCGGTGCGGCTGCGGTGCGGTTGCGCTGCGGTTGCGGTGCGGTTGCGGTGCGGCTGCTTTGCGGTTGCGGTACGGCTGCGGTGCGGTTGCAGTGCGGCTGCGGTTGCGGTGCGGTTGCGGTGCGGCTGCGGTTGCGGTGCGGTTGCGGTGCGGTTGCGGTGCGGTTGCGGTGCGGCTGCGGTGTGGCTGCGGCTGCGGTTGCGGTGGTGTTGCGGTGCGGCTGCGGTTGCGGTGCGGTTGCGGTGCGGTTGCGGTGCGGTTGCGGTGCGGTTGCGGTGCGGCTGCGGTGCGGCTGCGGTTGCGGTGCGGTTGCGGTGCGGTTGCGGTGCGGCTGCGGTGTGGCTGCGGCTGCGGTTGCGGTGGTGTTGCGGTGCGGCTGCGGTTGCGGTGCGGTTGCGGTGCGGTTGCGGTGCGGTTGCGGTCTGGTTGCGGTGCGGTTGCGGTGCGGTTGCGGCTGCGGCTGCGGTGCGGCTGCGGTTGCGGTGCGGTTGAAGTGCGGTTGCGGTGCGGTTGCGGTGCGGCTGCGGCTGGGGTGCGGTTGCGGTGTGGTTGCGGTGCGGTTGCGGTGCGGTTGTGGTGCGGTTGCGGTGCGGTTGCGGTGCGGCTGCGGTGCGGTTGCGGCTGCGGTGCTGCTGCGGTGCGGTTGCGGTGCGGCTGCGGCTGCGGTGTGGCTGCGGTTGCGGTGCGGTTGAAGTGCGGCTGCGGTTGCGGTGCGGCTGCGGCTGTGGTGCGGCTGCGGTTGCGGTGTGGTTGCGGTGCGGTTGCGGTGCGGTTTATTTTTAATATTTAGTAAAATTTTCGGGAGGAATTTATTACTGAATTAACTTAATTGTGCATAGTATTTATTTATTTAAGTCCCCTTTTTAAATATATATGTGTATATACATATATTAGTAGAATACAACTTAAAGCTTTTTGCTGCAGAATTAGTCTGGAATAAAAAACTGTTTCGAATTTCCAATATAAGTAAGTACTGATCCTTGCAGACTAACTCCACTTACATTGATTCCCACGAGCCGCCACTGCTTCTAGTCTTCTTCTTAGAATTAGAGAGTGGACGCCATAAATGTTCACGTCGAAATTGGGTTTCTATGACATGCAAGGTGACAGCAAGGTTTATAGCAAAAAGTGAAAGTTCTGCAAGAAAATAATCCCCAATGGGGAGAAAACGCAAGAAGACCAAGTCTGCGGACTCCGTCAAAGTTTCAGATGTTGACGAGCCAGTTAATTTTTAATCCGGTCAAAGTTCGGACAAAATTATCGCTCTTGAGAAGGAGAACCAAACGCTTAGAAAAGAGCTTCTGGACCTGAAACGACAGATGGCTTTACTTATGGAGGCCCAACCGATGATGTATAAGGCAACACAACGACCCTTGATGCCAACGTTATGTCCTGGCCCGAAAAAAGTAGCCAAGCAGCCCTTGCTACCACCAATGAGCGGTTCTACCCAGCAACCAAAGATGACGACAACATTTCCCACCATGATGACAGGTGTCAGTGAGCCGTCGCTGTCCTCTACTGTGAGCAATTTGGGCCCAGACAAATCGCAAATCGGCCATGACCAGGAATTCAACTTGGTAATAAACCCGAAAAAGAAACGGACAAAGGAGCAGGTAACTCTTTCCAATATAACACAAGAAAGAAATACGCAGACTACACTTAAGACAATCCCGACTCAAAAGACCGTAAAAGTCCCTCCCATCACGGCATATAAGATGAATGTTTCCAAATTCATCTGTGAGATGAAGGTACTTGGTATTGTACCGCTTATAAAGAATATTTCGAGTGACAAATCGCTCGTCCTATGTTCCTCTTTAGAAGACCATAAAAAAGTCTTCGAACACATTCAGAGCAGTGGTCAGTTTGCGACTACTTAGGCGGCGTTTCCAATGATGGAGTGAGCTTTCGCCGAATCTCAGAGTAGAGCTGGCCTGTTCCCAATGATAGATTTTCGAAATTCGAAAATTGTGATGACATTTTGTGCTTTGAAAACTCAAAGCTGTAGCACTCATTGCTAGTTTGGGGGCATTTTATGAAAAACTAATATAATCGGATTTTTTTCTAGATTTCTTGAAAACAAACGATTAAATCGATCAAATTACCTAGTAATTTGTATAACATCTATAATAATTTTTAATACATATGTTATGTAAATAATAAATTTAGATGTTATGTAAATTAATAATTTGAATGTTCGCTTGGAGTTTAAAAACGATAAATTCACTTTTAGAACTAGGCCGTGTTTCCAATGAAGTGTAATGCTTGAAGTGTAATGTATCTGCGTACGCATTAGCTATCATGAACTAAAGTTACCCTTTTTAGATTTCTTTACTTGTTGATCGTTCGATATCGACTGAACTTATCCTGCGAGATTTTGTATCAGGAATTTCTGTAGGAATAAAATGAGTGGACAGTAATCGGTGCTGCCATTCTTTATTAATTCGAAGCAATGATTTTGGGACAGGTTTGGGTGAAGGTAAAAGTACGTTTGGAGTTGAATGTGCAGATGGAGGTAACTGAGCTGAGCGTATTTATGTCATGGAAAATTACTCTTGGCCATTTACTAATTTCCAGTATTTTTGGTGAGCAAAAAGCACACTACGTCACTTTAAATCCAACATTTAGCTGACAATGGCGCTTAAATGATGCGAATTACTTTGGATGAAAAAAAATCAAACCATGCCCAGATTACTTGGCTGGAATGCACATGACACCATGGCCAACGACTTTATTACAATTCGATCAAGAAAGGCCGAATCATTTACCATTTAGGTATGTGCAATGTGCTGTAGTTTGCAAGGAATACTTTAGCAGATTTTCAAATTATCATTGATGCTGAACATTTAGTAGGTCTGTAGCAGATAGATTTGATTTTCTTCGAAAGGCAGGTAATAATATATGTTTATGGTATGTACTTTTATGATATATAAAAGTAATACAAAATTCTAATATGGGATAATCATGTATAACAATTTTTTTCAATCGATGTGTTATGATTGTGCTTCATGCTAAAGGCAAACTATTCTCATTTATTCCGTGAATTTAATTTTCAGCAGCATCATTGTCTTTATCAAGGACTATATTGCTTCACCTTTAAATATCAAAAACTATGGTAACGTTAATAAAACGTAATAATTACAATATTTCACTCGAAATTTTGATGAGGCATTTTATTCTTGACCCCCAGGAGAAAAAAGGCAAATCGAAATCGCATACGCCTTTGGTTTGTCCATTTTCCGGCAATGCCTACTCCAACCTCATAACTTTGAACACATGAAATCATTCGAATTTGAATTTCGAAGGTACAACGACATCTGTCGTAACACATATTTGAATTTAATTTTCAATAACTATTTTTATCACAGATGGGTTATGAATTTGTTTCTTTATTGATTTCAATGCACAAATCATTCATCCAACTGTATTTTCTATGACATTATCTATTTTTTAACGCGAAAAACAACACTTTACACTTCATTTTAAACAGAGCTTTCAGCAACGCCTTCTATTGAAAAGTAGTGAATTTAAAAATTCGAAAATGTCCGAAAAGCTTCACGCTGTAGTTGAAATAGGTCCCACTCTAGAGTTCAACCACAGATTTTAGAGATTGATTAGAGAGAGAGGAAGATATGTGAAAGTGCATGAGAGCAAAAGTGTACGCAAACACATTTCACTCCAAGCCAGCGTTGGAAACGCGGCATTATACTGCAGCCTCAGAAAGAATCAAGTCCCTCGTCATCCGTGGCCTAAATAGGGGCATTGAACCAGCGGACATCCACAACGAGCTAGTGGCGCAACACACTGCCCTAAAATTAAAGTCCATAACGCATTTTCTCACCCGCAAGGACTGGGAACTGAGGAAATCCGTTGGGGCCGAAAACTTTAGACCCCATTCCGGAATTTTTTAGCGCAGTTTGAGCCTTCACAGGAGCTAGCTGCTGTATTTAAAATACAGTCCATTCTCTGGCAAAAAGCGGTTTGGGAAAAAGTAAGAAATAAGGAGAGGTTGCAGTGTTACAACTGCCAAAACTTCGGACATGTAACAAGCAATTGCACCATCGTTCATCGCTGCGTGAAGTGCCTGGAGAGTCACACACGTGGTGAATGCCCAAAAGTAGCCGACGTACAGCATGCATGCGTCAACTGTGGTCTTGATGGTCACCTAGCCAACTATCGTGGATGCCCGGCATATAAGCAAATGGTGGCTAGAATCGAAGCGAAGAATATTGCCGCGACCAGGCCCGAAAGGAACGTCAGCAGTTTGTGACGCAGAGCGTCTCGAACTACAGGCGAAGTGGTATCTCCTACGCACAGGCAGTAGGAGGTAACGCTTCCCCGAGCTCTGTTGCTCAGCGAGCTCCAACCTCACAGGGATCATCTCCTGCTAATGCCAATCTTAGACTGATAAATGGCTTTATCAGCCAAGTATTGACAGCTTGAACTGATGCCGCGGGGCTGGTTGCCACTCTCAAGCTGCTAACTACCCTTCTTAAATAAGTTGGTTGACGTGGCCACTTTCAATAGCGCTTCGCTCATCTCGATGGCGCAAAGAGCGTCTGCTCAACACCTCCTTGATGCGTCGAAATCAAAACTTGCGTTTATAACAGAAACCAGACTCTCAGAATTCCACAGAGTCAGCTTTAGAGGATTTACCACTGTCTTCGATCACCAAAATGGAGGTTCAGCACTACTGGTTAGGAGTAATCTGGACATGGAGGCTGTCGCGGTCCCCGATCTGAAGTGCTGTGCGTTTGCTGCAGCTGTAGTCAGAACAACGGACCATAGGCGAATCCTCGCAGCATCTCTGTACGTTCGATGCAGTTCGTCAAAGTCAAGTCTATTGCATGATATCGGAGTCATTAACTCAATCACATCTCAATATAAATACTCGCTTATCGGTGGCGATTTAAACTCGAGACACCCACAATGGGGAGATTCCGTAACAAATGGAAATGGCAGGGTGTTGCTCGAATGGCTGTAATTAAGCATTCCTCCCATTCCCTTGCAAGTAGTTGCTCCGAACTCACCAACCAGACCAAGTAGTAACTCAACCATAGACTTCTTTCTCCTATCAGATGACCTGTGCAGCAGTATTGGTTTACCACACTGCTGGACGCAAGCTGGTATGTCTGATCACTTTGCCGTGAAGCTCCGACTTCAGTTCCGCTCCTTCTTCAGCTCCGATTGTGACGAATTTCAGCGCGACATAGACGTTGCGGTAGGAAATCTTGACGTTGGTAAATTTCGCAGTGAGCACCTTGTGCAGCGGCTGGCTGACATCCGACCAGGCCCCGACATGTTTAAAGAAATCAATCTGCTTTCTGGCAACTACAAACGCCAGGAGATGGTGGTAACGATTGACAATGTCGCTGTACGCAACCCTGACCATCAAGCAGAGTTGTTTGCATCGACTTTCCAATCCCAGCTGAATGCCTTTCCGCCTGATTGTTCTGCTCCTAACAGCCAAATGGTAAAAGAGGCAGTCAATCGCTTCCTCAGTTCACACAACGAGCCATTGGCCACATTTTCATCCGAAAACCCTTCGGATGACCCGCAAAATGCAGATGACCGGTTTCACTTTGCCAATAGTGAATACTGGGTGCAACTGCTGCGCAGTATAAAGAGTAAGAAATCTTCTGGGCATGATGGAATGTCTAATTTCATTATTAAACATCTACCACTCTCTATGCTCAGAATTATTTCCATTATTTTCAACAACGCCCTGAACAATGGCTACTTTCTGAACACATGGAAAGTAGCAAAGATTGTTCTCATTCATAAGAAGGGCAAAACTAAAGCGGCCAGCAATTTGCGTCCAATATCGTTGCTTCCTAATTTGGGGAAGCTTTTTGAGAGAATGTGGATATAAATAATTAAAAACCACTGTGAGCTTTAAGCGCAGGCACGGCACTCAGCACGCAATCTCGTACTTGCATGATCAAATTGTGTCTCGCTTAAATGAGCGAAACATTCCGACAGTAGTGTGTGCTTTAGATATCGAGAAGGCTTTCGATTCCGTTTGGCGCGAAGACCTTCTATTTAAGTTGATCAAGTTTGGATTCCAAAAGAGGTAATAAGACTCGTCGCAAGCTTTCATGCCAACAGACAATACTATGTCAGCGTTAATGGAGCAGATTCTGAGACATCAGGAGTGCCACCAGGTTCTGTCACTGGACCAGTTCTTTATACCATATTCACCGCTGATCTACCTATTCCAGTGGGCCAACCCCAAGTTCAAATCCTCCAATATGCCGATGACACGCTCTTATTCGCGTCGAGCCAAGACCCGCTCAAAGCAGCGAAGAGCCTGGAATACTACTTGGTAGAACTAAGTCTTTACTTTGACGAATAGGGCATCAAACCAAACAGCAGTAAGACTCAGCTATGTGTATTTCGCAATCCTTCCAAGTATCGGGGATCTCAAACTATCCGCAACTAGGCCAAAAAACTCGCTGTCTCGTTCGGAACATCTAAGATTACTCCTAGTTCATCTGTGAAGTACCTCGGAATCGATTTCCAGGAATTTTTAAAGTTTAATCCCTTTGTGCGGCGAAAAATCAAAGCTGCCAAATCCGCATTTCAACGCATCCGACCTCTTTTCGCCAAAAAGATGGGCATGACCACCAAAGCTAAATCCATTTGCTATCAGACCCTCATTCGACCCATCCTGACTTACGCATCCCCATCCTGGATTACCTGCTCAAAGACTGTCATGGCCGATGCGGAGATGTTCGAAAGAAGAGTCCTCCGCTTCTGCACTGGCAGGTTCTACAACCCGGTAACTAAAAAGTGGCCGAAGAACCTTCTCCTATATCAGGAGTCAGGATTGAAGCCACTTAGGGACCGTGTTGTAGAATTGACGACACGATTTTACAGACAAACAGACGGACATGAGAACGAACCGATTCGGTCACTAGGGCGTACAGGTGCCTCTAATGAGCTTTTTATGCGCCCCGCGAAGATAGCAGCGCAGCGGCGGCTCACGGATGCGCTGTTCACGTACACAGGCCACCCGACGAACAGAAGGGGTTAGACTTAAGACCTAGGTTAAGATTTAGGTCTAATTAGGCTAAGTTAGTTATAATTAGGTATAAGTTAGATCGTACTGTAAGCGTAAGGTAGTTTTTCAGAAAAACATTGCTAGTGCAATCTCAGCTGCTGTACAGGCTGGGTAATAGCATTAGAGTGTAGGGAAATAAAAATTGTGCTGAAAAAAAAAAAAAAAATAACAACCAACCAGAGCTAGCAGGCTAAAATAGTATAGCCGCTAGATTGTAAGTTTTATTGTTAATTAAACTTTAAGTTAGGCTAAAAAAATGTACGGCTAATTTAAAATAAAATATTTTTCAATTCAAAAAATCAAATTTTTTTCACATGTACTTAGAACAACGGCTGATCTAGGGCAATCCTGGCAGCTACCAAAATACCAATCTGTTTGTGGAGGAGAGCATATCATCAGAGAATTATATCCTATAATTAGCCAAGCTTATGTCGGAACCATTTGTTAGAAAATTTATTTTTGATCCTTTAATCACTAATTTTTATATTATAAACAGTTATGTAAGCTACAAATGTGCTAAATTTCAAATTGGAGGAATAGTTGTAAGAAATTTTTAAAGGAACAAAATACTAGAACCGCCAAAGAAAATGGTACCGACACAAGATGAAACTTACAATATGTATATGTATGAAATAACTTGTAAATAATATCAAAGAAGAATATTCAAAACCTACAGAAAAGGAAACAAAGTGTTTACTTTTATCACTTTTGCCGACGAATTCTTTACGTGCCAAAGTAGTGTCCGAATTTCCTGACGCAACCTCATATATGATGTAAAAAAATTAGACGAGGTTATACTTCCCCGAAAATCCCTCGTCTCATAAAATCATTCTACTGCAGCAATGCAAACAGCAGACTGCCTAAATACTTCAACTAAGCGGTAGCATCGGGAACACATTATGTCTGTGTATGTGTTATACCTACATCAAAACGTTAAATTAAGGATTAAAGGATCAAAAATAAATTTTCTAACAAATGGTTCCAACGTAAGCTTGGCTAATTGTAGGAACTTTTTATCTCTGATGATATGCTCTCCTCCACAAACAGATTGGTATTTTGGTAGCTGCCAGGATTGCCCTGGATCAGCCGTTGTTCTAAGTACATGTGAAAAAAATTTGATGAACATTACATGAGTGGTATTAGTTATAAGCAATGGAATTATACAAATCGTTCTACGTTCGAAACTGTATTAGAATCTTCTGCGGGCTTAAAACAACATTGCAAAACCGTTTTTAAATCTATTTTGAAAACATAAAATTGTTTCGTACCATATTTTGTAAGTTTTACCTTGTTTCGGTCTCATTTTCTATACATTTTCTTCAGCGATTACAGTATTCCACACTTTTAAAAATTTCTCATGGCTGTACTTTTACGAGCTCCAGTTTGAAGTTTCGCACATTTGTAGTTTATATAACTGTTTACAATATATCAAAAAATGGAGAACACCGAAGGTGCGCATTTTGAAATATTCAAGGATAAAGGACACTGTAATGATCCTTTTTATCCTTTTTGGCCAGGATGTTTCTCGCACTATTGTTTCTAGAATATCTACACCTTTTACTTTTCAACAAGCTATATTTGAAGGCTCTACGTAAAGTAGAAGGTTTTATACAATTTTTTGAATGCAACACGAACCGACGTTTCTCAAAAACTTCAAGAGGCCATATTTCCGCAAATAGACCATATTTTCCAAAAATATTTCATTTTCGATAATAAGCTCACCAGACCTTCTGGATACCAAAATATTTCCAAATTCCAAGGAGGTCAGTTCAAAAATTATCTGAAAATTGGTCGATTTTCAATGGAATTACCCATATATTAATTTTTTTGAACTTTTCCTGCAAATGGTAAAAAATTTAAATTTTAGAGTTTAGAGTTTACAGGATGTTCTAATTAATTAATTATATTTTCGACCTAGCTTGAATGAAATTAGAATATGGACAATCAAATAAATATAAGATAAAAATTTAAAGACAATTCTTAATAAAGTTATAGTCCGTGAATTATTTTCTGGTTTTCTTTTTTATTCCAGCTCTGGACAGTTTTAAGGTTAGTAAATATGTGTTTAATTTTTAACAATTTGTAGAGTGATTTCACAAAGAAAACATTCAAAGAATACAAAAACTTTGTATATGAATAAACTTAAACAGTAGCGATTAAGTAGATTGAATACTTAATCGCTACTGTTCCTAGAGCCTGAATTTGCATCAAGCAGGAGTGTTTGATGAGACAAATGCAAAGAGAGGGTTGTTTATGAATAAAATTTTTCTGTGAAAAGTTCAACTACTGTAATCACGTTGGAGATACGGTGAAGTGAGTATGTTGAAAAGTGCCAGGGCTTATTAAGTATGATTTTCAGGCATTTGTTCTGCATTACCAGAAGCTTCTTACTATGGGACGCGGCGCAACAGCTCCAGACAGGAGAACTATATGAAATAATTGATTGTATCCCAGCTCTAAAAATGAGCAACTTATTACTCTTTGACAGAAAAGAGTTTCTATTTATTAATGGGTATAAGATTTTGATGGACATGGAAATTTTGTTGCAGACTTCGTTAACATGATTTATTTGAAAATGTTAATGCTAATTTTTAATTGTTGGCTTTCGAGGTTGACGTTCTAGAGTATGCAATGTCTGCACTGATCGGAGTTTTCGTTAATTTTCTCGACTTAGACGTTGAAAAATACCTTTTTACCGAAAATTAATATATATGTATATACAAATTTTTTTAAGATGAATATTTATATATATATATATATATATATATATATATATATATATATATATATATATATATATATATTTATATATATATATATATATATATATATATATATATATATATATATATATATATATATATATATATATACATATATATATATGTATATATATGTATATATATACATATATAAATATATATATATATATATATATATATATATATATATATATATATATATATATATATATATATATATATATATATATATATATATATATATATATATAAACATATGTAAAATACTCTACAGGTCGGGATCTAAATATTGAGAAACCTGCTGATATTGACCAGTGTCCAAAAGCTGGGTCAAAGTTAGAAGAAAATAAGAAATATGTTGGCTTATATACCTATGCCACCTTTTCGTGGGGGATGTGACCTATGCATTGTCAGATAAGACACCAGGAGTACCAGGAAAAAAAATTAGGGTGAGTCTTATGGATTTTATCTAAGCAGAAAGCAGCTAAACTGGGCTTGCTCGGTACTGCAGGAGCGCGGATTTCGTAGGTCCAAACCACATGTATGACTGCATTGGAGGACTCTAGCTGAAATGGAATAGCACAGGGTGCAATCGTGGAAGATGGTGGAATTAGGTTTTCGAAATTGCTGATTGCATCTCCGGTCGTTATTGGTTCCATAAAGACGAGGGCAGCGTCTGCTGGAAGTTCAACTACGGTCATGCTTGAGGGAGAGATGCACCGAAGAGGACAAGTTCAGATAATACGTCTGGTCTGGTTTTTCCAAAACCTGCTATTCTGTGGAGGATCTCAGTCGCAAGCAATCCAAAAAGCTGCGCAAAATGATTAAGCTATAGGCGAAAGTGGAGAAGGACGTCAATGTAATGAAGATTGCAGACATTTCGCTGAAAACTGGATGTTAGGCAGTTGGATGTTAGAGCCAATCTGAAGAAGCGAGAAAAAAGTTTTCTACTAGTATCTGTTCGAGAGCAGAAATGTCTAAAATGCATGACTAAGAGATGAAAATTTGAGAGATGAAAATGAAAAGTTGTCATTGGAATCCAAGGAAAGCTCTAATTGTCAATAAAAATCCTTGCTAAGAGATCCGTAGATTCTTGGACACTTCTATTTCTGAAAGCATAAAGTTACTGAGGTGCGAAAATAAAAACTAGAGTCCCATTGGACAGATGGAATATTAAAGTCACCTCACCACAGATGACGACAGACGAAGAAGGAAAATCTATGTTAAGGAAGGAAGATAGATCGGTGAAAAAACATTCATAGGTGGAAAAGGGAGAGTTATACAGATGCCACAAACAACGAAGATTTAAGCGACAGGGACACACAAACTGCAACACATTCAAATCGGTGAGTTAGGAAGCACATCGACTTCATTTGCTGACTCGATCGGAGAGCTCACACGGCTAGTAGGCAGCAGACACTCCGGTGAGTTGAGGGCCACAAATGACGGCACCAGTAGTTGCAACGGTTGCGGTTGAGGTGGCAACTGAGGTTTGAATGTTGTAGCATTGTGAATACTAGTGTGGAGTGATTAGTTCCACGACTCACTTTACCCCTGATTTACATCAGGCACCTAATCAGAGCTAGGTGAACTCATAGGTTGGTGCGCGGACCCTCGTCCGAACCTGAATTCGAACCAGGGACCCCACACGCAAGGAGCCAGTGCTATACCCACTAGGCTACTCAAGCTCATCTGCCAAGGTTAACGAGAATACTCTCTACACCTCGGTGCTTTACCCTAATCCTATGAAACATTTAAGACGCTGTTACAAGCTAGAATCACCTAACCAACAGTATGTTATTGAATTTAATTATGTGTGTTGTATATGAATAAATATATAAATAAACAAAATACCTGTCATTACAAAAATATGCAGCATATGTTTTCTGTTTACTGTAAATCGAGAACTGTACCAACCCACTTTCAAAATCAACAACTGCATCTTCATTATAACCGCGCATCGCACTCCAAGTCCATCCATCAACAGTCGAAGCATCGCGCAACTCAAAACTAATTAGGATGCTGACGATATCAAGACCCATGACAAATCGAAACCATTCCATACGAAGCTTTTGCAATGCATTGCCATTAGCTGAATTCGATTTGCTTGGTCTAATCATGGTCCTCTGCACGGATGCCTACGCGCCGCAATTATCCATGCGCATGCACTATCCACACATGCTCACTTACGCTCTCCTCGAACAGGCAATCCAATCAATTTCGTCCCGTGACAAATGCACTAGAAAAAAAGTTATTTTTTGTTCAGGCTCTACGAAAATCGTACAGACTTATTTGAATCGCCGTCGGGCCTAAACTTAATTAACTTTAAATTTTCAGTAATATTTCTTAAATATTTCTCGGCTGCTGGCTGGCCGTTGCTACGCGTTGGCAGAGATCAGAGGCCAGCTTAATTCCCTGTAATTAAGACACTCAAACCGACAAGAAACGTGCACTAGCTGGACCGTCACACCATCAGCACGACAGCCTTCAGCTCAATTCGCCGCGCGATCTATCTTCGAACGAAATTAACATGTTACAAGTAATTAGGCCCCGAATCCAAGCAGTCGAAGAGACATTATTGCCCAGAGCTTTGTTGATTCGAATAATCACAAGTTTTGCGTTGCAATCGAATCGTCGATTTCGATTTCATTTTCGCTGTCGTCTGTCGCAAATAAATCAATGCTAATTAGAAATTTTCACATGCGGAATCGATCGAAGGTGCAGAAAAAAATCTCACCGGGACCACTGGCCTGTCTGTCTGTCGCACAGTCACCGACGGTCGGCATGTGTGATTTTCTTTGAAACGAAAATTTTACCATTTTACGGAATCACGCCTTTTTCGTGTTAGCAGCGCGCTTACCGTTCGTTCATCTATTGATAATACGTTTCGCTTTCTATTCGCGATCGCGAGACATGTTTATTGTTGAAAGAAATTATCCAATTGCCAGGTTGGTCATATGTTTTGTACATATGCAGCTCTTGTGCCCCTGTTGTGTTTTAGTCACCGCGAGATCCTAGTAGCTAGCCATTATACTTGGCAACTGTTTGTATGCGAAATTCGAAAATTACGGCCCAACAAAAGCGATGGATGGTGCACTAGTGATGGCTGACACACACCAGCCACGGTCGGTGGACCTCGTCGTAATCAGCGCTAAAAAGCGATAAAACTTAACACGGAGCTTATTATTAACAAGAAACCATTCATATAGGCGGAAAGAATCGAAGAACAAAATATTTTCGAAAATAACGGGGCAAAAGTAGTTAATGTTGGGTGAGCATGTTAGGTCCGTGTGAGTTGTTGCGTCCGCACATTCGACGATGGGTAAGTGGTGAGGCGTGCAAGAAGAAGAAAAGCTAAAGTGATGTTCACTCTGGTCAATACGGCGGAGAGAGTGTAAAAAATGTTCAATTATTAGCAAAGTCAATGGCAAATGTGCACTAATAGCGAAATATTTCAATAAGATACATAATGTGAAGGTGAAAGAAAGTAAAAATGTTGTTCGATGTTTATTAGAAATGGAATTAATCGAAAAGGGGAAGATCGAAATAGATATTGTGTTTGAAGTAGTTTTAGATAATGGATTGGATATCATTAGATTTTGATTGTTTGTTTGGAAGCAATACTATTGTAGTTTATGACCATTTTATTTACTTTTACCAATCGTAGAATGATACTCAATACAAAAAGATACTCAATGCAAAAATATCTCCTGACACCAAATTTTTTCACTAAGAACATTAAAATCACTAACCAGGAAACATTGCATGGACTGTAAATGCTCAGCAAACGATAGTAGTTTTATTGAATAATACAAATTTTATTTTTTTACAAGAAAAACCAACTTCGAAAAACCTGCATGACGTTCTTTCTATACTCGCGAAAAAATATGTTAAAGCTAATATTCTTTTATGAAACAATCACGTCCAGCTGTGGATGGCATATACTATCTGCGATTAGAGTTTTTCCGGTATGTGTTGATTCGCAGATTCTTCCGCAATATGCGGATTTAGATAAAAAATGTTATTTAAAAAAATTTTGGAATCAAATTTGTTTGCTACTTGTAATGTTTTTCTAATAGCAATGCATACGAGCCATGATGTGTTTTTATTCTCCTGTCAATACCAGTTGATGGCTTAGTTCTTGTTTTTCCTGATGAACTCTCTGTACATAGTTGAAAGATACCAGAAATAATTAACTGCGAATATTATTTGGACTGAAATTTTTAATAAGTAATCGAATTAATAGCTTCAAAGCGGTTTTCCGGCTTCAAAAAGATTTAAATGTAAGTTGATATCGAATCTTTTTCAGAGCGTTCTTAAAATTTCAAGTAGACATGTTTGAGTAAAACGGTCTTAACTTTTTATGCAAGGTCAACGGTGACGAGATATGACGATGTTCGTGAAACGCTATGTATTGTCCTGACGTTCGTGTAGCCTAATGATTAGAGAACTGGCTCCCGGGTTCAAATTCGGATACCAATGGTATTCATTGTTTTCGACGCCATCTATCATTTAACTTTCATTGCTAGTATATTTTATTTTAGCGGCAGATAAATAGTTCTTATTTGGAACCTTTCGTTTTTTTTATAGTTTTCATGAAAATCATTTCATTGCATTTTCCTCCGTAAGTTTTATCCTATCTTACTTTCTCATGAAAATGCCCACTTTCTTCTTTTCTTTTTCATGTTATTTTTGCTTTTCGAACTTTCTCAACTCTTCTGATGATAGCGCTCCAATCCTGCTCATTACCTTTGTCGAGGAATTTTGGTCCTCATTTTTGGGGACTGTCTCAGAATAATAGCTAGATTCAAGTACTATTACTACTCTGGACACAAGTCAATGAAGACAATCATAAGTCAATAAAAGTAATTCTATCATATTGATAAGAATTGTACTGTCCCTCATACCAACAAATTAGTTGCCTGCGAAGCACTATGAACAACTTACTGGAGGGTAAAAATTATGCACAAGGACTGTGGTCTATTTTTCCGGTTTATTCTCTTGGTTCTGATCAAGACCATCCTCAGTATTTTGATTCGGAGCTCTCTTTGGTAGCTTTCTGGTCTTTGGTGTTGGAAGGTTATTTAAACGTTCCTTGATGGTATAATCGTTTCCGCTTTGAAAATCTAGGGAATATATAGATTCCTTGAGTACTGTAATCAATACTTTGGCTTCGTTTTCTCCAAGCACTTTCAATAATTAATAATTAATCTGTTTATAAATGAATTAATACTTATTTTTTTATATAATTAATTTATAATTATTAATCTATTATAATGAATCAATTATCCCTATTAATCCATGTATTCAAATTGATGGAGTTCAACAGGAGAAGCTGATTCAATAAATTACCTGGGATTGATTTTGGATGAAAATATGTCTTGGACCCATCACATCAACTACATCAGAAATAAAATCGCACCATACATCACAACACTGAGAATGCATGATTTCCGGGAAAAACACACTAAACTCCTAATCTTAAATGCTTTTATCCTGTCTACTGTTAGATATGGATCAATCTTGTGGAGCCAAACAACTAAGCATAACATCGAGCTAATTGGGAGACTTGTCACTAAGGCAATAAAAGTTATATTTAGGGTGCCGACCTTAATACCAACGGGCGCCGTGTACACTCGATCAGGGTTGTTGAACATCCAACAGATTATTAATCTCGAAACAGACACAATAATATACCAAATTATTAGCTAAACTGGCAAAGTATTCCTCGGACTGTTAGAGAGTTAACTAGCAGGGAAACAAGATCAGCTAGCAATATTTTGGTTTGTAAGCCAAGAACGAATAGATTGAAAATGGATCCAATACAACAGGCTATAGCTTTCGACAATACATTGCCAGATCTGTTAAAGAACATTCAAAGAAAATTTAAAATTGCACATAAAAAATTAACAACGCACAATGGCAATTAGCACCAGAGTTTTTTGTATACTTTTCTCTGGACACAAGTCAATGAAGACAATCATAAGTCAATAAAAGTGATTCTATCATATTGATAAGAATTGTACTGTCCCTCATACCAACAAATTAGTTGTCTGCGAAGCACTATGAACAACTTACCGGAGGGTAAAAATTATGCACAAGGACTGTGCACGCTGAAAGAGTGATGGAGAGAGTGGAAGGAAAGAGGGAAAAAACAAAGAAAACAGAACCACTAGAAACACAAATATTCGAAGAACAGTAGAGGATTTGTGCAGATTTTGAGTGTGAGTTCCACCACTGGCTACTTAAGGGCACCCTATGTAATAAAAGACCCTAAACCAATTTAATTTCGATGACTTCATCGAAAGTTACAGCGATAGAAATGTGTTTGGGGTTGCCATCCAAAAAATGTCCAGACCTTAGAAAATTTCAACATTTGTAGGGTTTACAGCAGTTAGACCAAATGTCACCTAATCTATAGCGCGGACTAAGTAAATTTAGTCCTAAGGTGTTTACATCGACCTGACCTAAAATTTGGTCAGGTCGAATTTGGTCCTCTTTTGTATGTTACAGCAGTCATTTAGTTCACAATTAGTTCATACACTGTACTTATCTTTTTTTATGTCTCTCAAACATGATTATTTAAACGATTTTGACTCAAACGAGTTTGCTGCGAGCTTAAATTCAACGTTCATATACTATTAATAGTCGCTCAAAAATCAAGGCTTAGGTCGGGTGTGTTTACAGCGATATAGTCCACGACCTATTTTAGGTCAGGCCGCTTGAAATCGTGTACTGGCCTATCACTTGGGTCGGGTACTGAGTGCTTACAGCAGGTGGACTAAATAATTTAGGGGGAATTTGGTGTATAGTCCGCGGACTAAACGACTGCTATAAACGCTATCATTGTTTAATTATTTTCATTGCAAATATTTATGTAAGCATTTACTGGTACATAAATAACAAAACGCCTCGCACTGTCAGCCGTTAGCTGGCACCGAAGCCGAAAATATGTCACAATTACCTGACCTTGAAGCCAACCTACTAAGAAATTTCAAGTTACCGCCCGTAAAAGTTTTCAAATTTTCTAGATCGTTACATTTGTTGTTTACTTTCACTACGAGATCACTATGATTTGAAAATTTTATGATAAAATTGCTTGCTAAAGATATGCAAAAAAATACAAAAGCAGCCATAGCTGGCAGCCCTATGATTTTTTCCAACTAGATTTCCGCTGCGTATTTTCTACAAAAAAATCAATTTGTCATATGAATTTCGATATGATTTCATGACTGCACTTGAAGCTATAGGGCAAAGAAATTAATTTACCTGTGTAAATTTTCAAAATTGAAGACACTAAAATTAGCATAGCTCGCAGTTCCAACCGAAATTTTCAACCATATTTCCATCAAACGTGGCTTAGAGTAAAATTCAGCTACTGTATGAATTTCGTCAAAATCTGGTTACTGAATCAGAATTTATAGGGCCAAAAGCAGTTATTTTTCTTAATGATTTTTCAAGATGGCACCACTGGCACAGAATTGTCCAAATTTCAAACTCGCTTCTATCAGACCTGATCCTGTTCAAAATTTCAATTGTATCTAAATATTGGGTCATAAGTTTACACGTTTTTTATGCTAAACACATAGGTAGATTGAGGAAGGGCTACCGTTCTTGCCCGTTGTAACAATTCAAATGTTTTACTTTGGCTATGTAGACAAATTATAAGATTTATATATGGGTCGCTATTTTTCCAAAAAGCGACAATTTTTCATGAGAGTCGATGATTTGAAGGTTTTGACTTTCAGCCCCTGCGCTAGCTATAGGGCTGCCAACCAATAAATTAAAACCAACTGAAATTTACAACTTAACAATGTTAATATGTCCTCAAAGTTTCATAATGATTTGAAAGCTCTATCAAAAGTTAGCGCAATTTAAAATTTTTCAAGTTTCCACATCTCTTTTTAGGCACCTAGCGCACACATGGGGCTGAAAAATTCCAAGAAGTTATCTGTTTCACATTTAAAACACGTTCGAAATTCATTTTTTTAACTTAATTTTTGCAAAAATTAATTGTGGACAGAATAATACGTATAGTAAAAATATCACTAAAATAGACACCGGCGCCAAAGGGTTAAAGATATTTGACATTTGGTGAGACCTGGACCTATTCTGCGTACACACCAATGAATCCTGAAAGTTTCAGCTCAATTGGATGGCGCGTTTCCGAGAAATAGTGATTTTTTTTTATGATATATATATATATATATATATACATATATATATAAATATATATATATATATATATATATATATATATATATATATATATATATATATATATATATATATATATATATATATATATATATATGGAAATATGAATTTTCGGCTAAATCTATTTAAATAATAATGTTCTGCGAACATTAGTAAAAATCATGCGAAGTCAATACAACGTTGATACATGCGCCAGATAATTTTTCGTTTTGATCATTTATAGCTTTACAGGAAATTTGATACTAATTTTCATTAGAAGATTTAAATTGCAACTCAAAAAAACCCCTTTCTACTTTAATTTTCCAGCTTTTCAATGTTGTTTTGCACACAGTTTGAGTGACTTACTACCCCAGGACTAAAAATACGTCATTTTTATTTGAGAAAATTATTATTAATTGTTTCTTAATAGCAGTTTCTGAAATTCACGGTAAAATCCTGATTTTTTCAGGAAAATTATAAAATTTTCTGATCATTTTGAACCGTTTTTTTCGAGCCGTTTTAAGAGACTTAAGGACGTTGATGTCAGCAAGCTGCATCACATGTGTTGTATTAAGTAAAAGCAAATATAATATGATTTCATTCTGAGAGCAGTATCGACACCAGCCCACAGTTAAATGGCTGTTGTAACCATCAACAAAAACAAAAATTGTTTTTAGTCATTGAAAATATATCTGTTTTAGCTAGTCCGCATCAAATTTTCTAAAAAATCAATCCCTAAATACACTATTGACAATGTTTTTTGGTAGCCTGATATAGGGAAATACAACAAAAAGGGGCGAAATTTTGTCCCCTTTGAAAAAGGGAAATTTCATCCCCTTTTTGACTCTGGTAGTTTTATTAACTATCAATTACTATCATATCTTTTCCGTTCAAGGACATAAAATAAAACTTGTTTCGCTATTGAAGATTCAACTAGGGTCGTATATATAAATTAAGAAAAAAAAAGAAACAACCAGGTAACCATCAGTTTATGTGCATGAGTTGTTTGTAAAATAATCACATGTATATTTATATAAATAAATAATTTTATTTTTAAAATGATGATGTTCTTATTTATTTTTCTTTGTAACCGTGCAATGCATCGAATCCTTTCAATGTTAACACCATTAAATTCTAGTGGTTCTCTTATTGTTTTAATTATGCAACAATAGATTCTTAAATCCTGTCAAAAAAATACTGGGAATTGAACATGTAAAAAAACCGCCTAAAGATATTGTCAAAATTCTATTTGTACTTAAGTTGGTTCAACTGCATTTTATACTCGCACGAAGTTAGAGACAGTTTTACGAGTTTGACATGCAAACCAGTCAAGAAACTTTGGAGTGGTGCCTTTCAACTCAGCCGAAATCGAAAGAACTACGTCAAAGCCGATCAAAAATCAGGGTAATGTTGACAGTTTTTTATTATTGCGGTTCTGTGCACTCTTGTCAGAAAGTCGGTGAGTAAATAAACAATATTATTTGAGCGTATGTGGTTGTTGAGAGAGCAAATTAGTGGAAAAACGCCCGATTTATGGAAAGAAAACTGTTTAATTTGAAATCACGACAGCGCACCATCTTACAAGTCTATAATTTCTTTCAAAAAACTCAACAAGTACCATCAAACAACTGCCGTATGCACCTGATATAGGTCCGGTCGACTTTTATTCTTGAAATTACTACTTCGACCCATAGGCGTAGGGGGGGGGGGGCAGGGGAGGCCGGGACCCCCCAGACCCTAGGTTGGCCCCTCCCAGAAAAATAAATATTTCCAACAGCAGACACTTAAATTTTAGCCTCTTAGGTTTTTGTGGTTACAGCAAGAGGTGAGTAGCGTAGTAGTGTAAGCCTATACCAAAGCATACACACTACTTACAACATAAAAAGTGTGTTATTTGCGGTATTAATTACGATGTTATGGGACTTATTTCGAGAAATGGACGGCAATATTTAATTTCGACAAGTTAAACGTTAAGAAAAAGACGAAAAGCATTTCGCCAATCATCCTTTTTTTATTAAGATTATCTGTTCATTCCTACTAAGCAATATACAGGTATTTAGGTAAGAACACTTTTATAAACTGGCGTTTTATGCAATTATGTTTTTTCACAAAACATAGTCTAAGTATTAAAATAATAGACAATAAGGTAATTAACGTAGAATACAATTTTCGAAGTCATTTGGAGAATAAAAATGGCATCCCTGCCACTTTTATGCTATCTATGACCTACTTAGTTTACACTCAGGTTAAATGTGTGTGAATTTTATTATAATTTGATAGCTGCATCGGAAGTTAAAAGGCATAGCACTTCACTTTCACCGAGCGTTTTTTCATAGTGACACAGCCGCCACATGGTTCTTATCATATTCATTAAACTTTTGTTAGACCTGTATCTACTCAAGACCAGTATATCCTATGAATTTTATCCGATCGTGAGATACCGTAGATGCAAGTTCCAGGTGCTAAAAATATAAATAATTCGGTGCGATTTTTGTGCGATTGGGAGTTTTACAAGTTTAGATCTGACTGTATAAATATAGTATCAAATTCATCAACCATTTGCATTTTATTCTAACGGCCGTATGAAAGATTTGTGTTTCCGTACTTATGGTAGCTACAAGGTTGCCCAGACATTATTTAAAAACGACAGAAACTTATTTTTTATGCACATTGATAAGTCTTGTAAATTTTGACTCGGTGTGAAGTTATCACAATGCGAAATTTTCCATAGAGTTTCGATTGTCGCCAAAAATACACCAAAATTCCAGCTCGACCAAACTTCGCGATCCGGATAAATTATCCGGATAGTAAAATTCATGCTTAATGAGAAAACTCTAATAGTACTTGGAAGACAGTAAATGATATGGTGCTTGAACAGTCTTGGAATATTGTCAAGATCAACCAAAATTATTTGGAGAAGGTTATCGACCTTACGACGTGTCTCAGTCGCCAAAGACGTGCTTTCAGAGGACATGATGAAAGTGGTGCCAGTGATAACCGTGATTTTTTTTTTGGAATTTTGTGCATTATTCGCGAAGCATGATTCAACTTTTGAAAATAATTTTAAAAACAAGGTTGCGAACTACTGTAGTGACAAAACACAAAATGGATTGATGAAAATAATTGCTGAATTCGTTTGCGAGGACAATACAGCTGAAATAAAAAATTGCGGATTGAAATCCATTATGGCAGATGAAACAAGGGTCCACAGAAGGAACAACTCTCCGTGGTTGTCAGATTTGCTAAAGAGCTAGCAGTCGAAGAAAGGTTCTCAAGCTTTGTAGACTGTTCAGGAGCTAGAAATGCCTCGTATTTAGCAGATATAATTTTGAGCCTATGATGGTGGTAGTGTCATGTCAGGACAAAAAAGTGGTGTACAAATCTAAATTAAGATGAAACACCCGGCAGCCACATTTGTACACTTTCCAGCTCATAAAATTATCCTGGTCGGATGAACACATTTTTCACAATCGAAACGTGTACATCCTTTTTCAATGCCACCGAATCACTTTACCTACACTTTTCGAAGCCATCACAACACGAATTGTTGAAGCAGCTTGAAGAGGCAGTTGTTCTAAACACAAGGCGTGGAATGAGAAGTTTAAGCTCGACTCGTTAGTCAATGAGATTTCACAATTGCAAATATGTGATCGATAGCTATGGGACTGGAGGCTTTAGAAAAAGAAATGAATGAGGGAAAATACTACGACTCAGTTTATTCATTGGGGATCTTTCATTCAATCAGTATTCCTAAATTTGTAGTAAATCTTTTCATCTTTCACTATGTTCTTTTTATAACGAACATGTTAAGCACATATTTCCAAACTAAAAATGCAACTCTTCGAGATGGGATAAATCTTGTGAATGGAACACTACTAAGTGAGCGAGAAGACTTGTATGTAGTTTGGGGAAAATTAAATCATTCGCAGAGAAGAACTGTCTGAATCTCACATTTACCGAAGGATCGCGAAAACGGAAAACAGCAAAAAGCACTAGTTTCAAAGGTTTTGCTGTTTCTTCTAGCCTCGGACACGCAGTTGCTACAAAGATATTACTGCAAACCAAATGGCTCGAAAAGAGTAAGTTACAGCACTTTTCATCTTGCCAAATTATTTTCGGTTTTTCTAGGTTTTCTAGGTAACAAATGTTTGAAGCAAGATATCAATTTCTTCCTTCTAAGCTTAATATATTCCAATTTCTTCAAAGATATTTTGAAACTAAGCTATCCTCTTCTTCATGTATAAGTTGCAATATATTTAGCTTCTAAACGAAAAAATATTCTTATCTTTCTAATTATTTCCATTCTATTCCCGTATAATTCATACAAGCTTTCTTCCTTAACGGTCATTGATAATTCCTGTGTAGTTCTTACTTACCATTCACATTATATGCATGTGGTAGTAGCTCATACGTATTCACAGACAAGAAGTTTCTTTGATAATACATTATGCATTAGTGAATAACAAAGAATAAATCATCAAATATATAATGTATTAGGAAATTATTATAAGTTGTATGAACAGTACGTGTACAAACAAAAACAAAATCATCGCATGTCTTGAACCTTTCAGTCCCTCGCCCCTGCAAGAGTTTAGGCCACGGCCCGCCTATGCTTCGACCCCGTTTTTTGTCGACAGAAGGCACAAAAGTTAATTCGCTGCGAAAACTAAAGTCGATTCCAAAAAATGCGTTTAAAAAATGTGATGATTGGATTACTCGTTGACATAAGTATATTATTTTGGGAAGGATTGGATTGATGATGGGACTACTCGTCGGTATGAACGTATTATTTTTCGAAAATTTCACATGGTATGTTGAAATTTTAATTAATTCGCGAAATTTACACTGGATAGAATTCTGTACAACAGTTCGTTGGAAGATCTTAGAAGTGCATAGTAAAAATGATCCGTCATAGATAAAAACAAATAAATTAAGTAATAAAGCACATGTAAAAGTAAATGCTGGTCTTTATGGTCTTTTAAGGACTTTTTCTTTTCAAGGTTCTTTTCAAGGTGTTAGATCACACTGGCCTGCTGATTCTATATAGAAAAGGACTTGGGCCAGTTTTTTTAGGTCGCAGTAAGTGGGCGGAGTGGCCCCATTAGCCGCAAGGGTCAGGGTCCCAACACCATCAAGGGCCTCAGGCTGTTTGCCTCCAGTTTAAGTCTCTTGGATAGAGGCATTTTTTTCCATTTAGGTTTTCTTTTGCTTGTTTTCAGGGCCCCTTTTCGCTAGCTACGTGCTTCGCTATGTCTCGGCTAGGCCTGGTGGTTGCCCAATGCTGAGAGTTAGTTTCTGGTCCTCTACGGAAAAAGCCACCTTTTGCTTGTTTTTATTGCGGCAGCTGATTGATTCCAATGATGGGTGAAAAAACAAAGCATCCTTTTTTTGGAGAATATCCACCTCATGTTCTCTTATTGACCCATCTCAGCCGCGGAGAGCTAGCAAAGCGGCACTCCAGTATCCGTTGGGGTTTGATAGAAGGGCCTAGCAACTAGATTCGAAGCCTCACAACTTGCAATCCAATCGCTAAACAAATTATCCTCGTTCATCTGTATTATACTAACTTAATGAAATACAACATTTCGTTGCCAACTAACATTCCTAACGGTTTCTTCACCGTCTAATTAACGATCTACAATGTGTTAAAAAATATCACATGGCGGTACCATTATCGTCGTCCTCAGCCTCGTGGTACCATTTGTTCATCGTTCATTATCCATTGCGCCCTCGATCGTATAATGACTAAAATATCATCTAATGTGCTACACTTGTTAATAATAGCTTGGCTTAGACTCGCCACAGAAACACTCTAGTCGTCATGTGCACCAGCTAAGCGAACGATGAATAATTTCTCTAATTATTCTTCGCTATGGTCTGAAACTATGGACGCAAATATTAGCTCGAAAGTCGAGCGCATGTAATTGAAATGTACTAATGTCTCAATGGATACGAACAAATTACTCGCCAGCTTAAAACTCCAGCAACTAGATATGCTAAGGCGGCAGATATCACACTAACTATACGCGTGGCATGTAAGTGCACGCAATCTGTATCGATGGTGTCTTCAATTTTCATAACGGTTACCTTTCAATTTGAGATCATTCATAATAATTGTTGAGTGGTGCGCACACGGCCGCCCAGACTGTCAAAGAACATAGCGCAACAAGTGCACAGGCGGAAAAGGTAAGTAAACACCAGTGCCATCATTATCGGAATTCAATTCGGGCACGAGCCTAGCTTTCTCTTTGAATTCTTTCAAGTAAACGACAATCTAAGAAGTGTACAATAGATCGTTTTGGTATGCGTATGGTGTGTTTGGTTAAAACGGAATGGAATGCTGTGGACATATGAAAATCAACGATAATTGACAAAATATGACCTGGATAGATGACCTAATCGATAGGAACAATAGACTTTAGAAATTTTTTCACGTTTTGTTTTTTGGATGTTTAAGAGGGAGACTAAATAACATTGCTGATGTTTCCTAATAATTTTGCCAGCATTGCAATTGATATCATAAAAAAACCATTTGAGTCCAAAAAACTTCTTACACCCAGCATAGCATACATAATTATTTGAACGGGAACTACAAACCAGATCAGTTATTTCAATTTATTGTTGCATCTTTAAATTTTTATTTTTTTTTAAATGATAAATTGTTTTCTGCACGGTGATCACCTGTCTGACACTTCATAATGCATTTGCATAGATCACAGTATTTTTTTACCATAGCGGACTCGAAGCTCTAAGAGTTTGATATAACACTTCATTACATAAATCGCTGATACAATCATCTCAAATCAACGCGACTCGAGATCCCGCAAGACTGTTGAACTCAAATGTGATCTTGAATTTAAAATAGCAAAAGTTTAAAGCGAAATGCCATCATTATCATCAGCATCACCATGAAAATCATTTGCACCACTGGAATTATTAAAAATTGTTCTAGAAACAATATGATCACCCGAACAATAATTAACAGTTTAATGAACCGTCCAGTAGACAAATGAAGTTTAATTTACGATTTTTTTGTTTGATAATTTTTTCTGTGATATATTTTGGGGGAGCCCTAGTACACCTAAAGATCAGATACTGCCGTCTTTTGCCACGATGCTTGAGTATGGATATTTATCTGAAATATCAGGCCAGCTGAAGGCGATAATGATAGTTATTCATTTGCCGGCCGGTCATTTGGCCATTCAAATATTCTCGCCTGTGAAGCTTGATGAAGCGCTACGGTAACATCAGATACTGTTGCTCTTCCACCATTCATGATCGTCATAAATCTTGAGTTTAATCTGGCGCCTATCATAAATTTCGAACTTAATAGATTTTATTGTACTGTTCATAAGTTTATGACGATAGCAAGGAGTTTGCGGAATGAAGGTATGATGTAATGAGATGGTCTGAAAATTTTACGCATTCTTTATCGACTTGATTAGGCAGAATGATGGGTGGCATTTGGTTGAAAGCATAAATTAAAATCGCAAAATTCATCGACTAATTGAAATTTTTAGACTTGCGGATTCTAATGGCAAGAGGGAGGTTAAATAACTTGATATTTTAGTCTATTTATCATTTCGAATGAACATTAGGAGTTTTCATGAGCTAATTTCTGTTCTGCACGCTAAAATAATTTGTATGCCAAAATAGCACTCAACACTCTGCTAATTGCCGCTCTCTTTAATTTTGTTGATTTGTTTGAACTATTAGCCCAAAGTAGAATCTAGCTTTACATGAGCTATTTGAGTTAGTAGGCATCGTAATTGTTTGCAAAAAAATAAATCTTCAGTTACATTCATATTATTAGATCTATCTGGTAACACTTTACAGCATGCTGAACTTAATTTTTCCTAGCATATTCATCTTAAAATATGCGTTTCTATATCTGAAAAGCGATTGTTGCTGTCTTTTTTAAAATTCTTTTCCTAGAACAGTTGAGTCCACAAAAAAACTTGAGTTAAAATTTATCTTTATGGAGCTCATTTGCCTTTTTAACCACTAATTTAATCACAATCTTATGAGAATTCACACATAATAATTTTTTTTGGCTATTTTCATCAGGTTTCTGAAAATATCTGCCCTAGTTTGAATTGTCATCTAGTATTTATGTAACCTTTGTTTTAATGTGCTGTATTTTCTCCCATTATTTCAAGTTCATCTGGTCCAAACTATCTCAAAAGCATCATCTTCTGAAAATGCAATACTTGTATGCTTCATGGTATAAACTTCGGTGCTAAAAATAAAAACCATGTTTCTGCAACTGAAATAAATAAACCCGAAAAGCGTCGTGATCATCAGCATCTACGGTGCAACAGTACAAGCCAGTCCTTGGTCTCCAATATTGGGCTTGGTTCTGCGATCTCGTTCTCCAGTCTGCCACTCTCAGGAAGGACCTACTATTAACTTCTATCGAGGTTACGACTTTTAGCTGATTTCAAGTTTGCAAAGAGCTACTGGTCCGTAGCTTTTCCAGATGAGAAGACTTGTGGCTTATAAATTTAGCCCTAATGGCCATCGAAGGCCCAGTTAAAACAAAAAATTGTTCAACATTCTTGAATTTCTGCTTTGGTCTTCGATTTCGCCACATGAGGTCCATCAGTTGGGTTCCCCAAACACCGGGAAGTGACTCAGGAGATGTTGGATTATTCCTGAGACTCCCAGGCACCTAACACTTGCTACTGGTGACAGTGACCAGTAGTGATGCTAATTAAGAGCTTTCAGTCATTGCGGGCTGAAATATAATTCAGTTACCGAAAGAACGACTTGTAACCCCTTGCAGATTGCTCGCCACCTGCGTACCGCAGTCTGCATCACATTGCTGTCAATCAAGCAGTTCTGATAAGAATTGGGATATCTGTTGAGCAAACAAGTGTTAGAGTGGATTCATACTAGACTAAAGTATCCACTATTATGATTAAGAACTTAGTATGTTTTAGTTCTTTTGTTGTTGCACAGCTTGTTTAGGCCTGAATAAGTCGGATGTACATTTAAATTTACGTGTGTGGGACCTAGTGCCTTTATCGCAGCATAATTATATGTGAAAATGTTGGTTTTGGTATCCTTGACGTATAGTGGCAAGGATGCATAAAGGACTCTTGCTTGTCGCAGTCAGCAAATTCTGAGGTGTGCTGTGTCTTTTAGCTGATTCTTGCGCACGTCCAACCGTTACTTGAAATCTTTGGTCGAAGCCAAGTGTAGAAAGCAAGTAGTTGGTGCAGTTTGTGAGCCCTTGTGCAATGCAACTGTGTGAGTGCCGTCAATCACTAAGCTCTGCTCGTTATCAGCAATGGTGGTTTGATTCATTGCCGGCCATCAGAATAGACAGGCATAAGCCAGGATCTGCCTTGCTGTTGTCCATGTAAGTCCAGTTGTTATTTAAGTCCAGATCAGCGCTGAGCTTTAAAAATTATTCCTGATATTATTCGTAAACTCGTTACAAAGTAAATTTTGGGGGATGAACATAAACTATTATCGGCTGCTCGATTGAACTTTTCCCAGTTTGTTTTCATGGGACAAATACAGATGCTTATTCCATTCGCATCTTAGTTGAACCTATCCCAAAATACAAGGAATGTATTCAGGTTTTCCTAAATTTCTTCGAAACGATATGCAGTCATTTCATTTACTAAAATGTGTGATAAAGCGGGATCAAATCGAAATTTACTTATTTCATTGAAACTAAAGCTTTTCATATCTTTTTTTAGTATGTAGGCATTTAAATGGTTGTTGAAGTCTAATTAATATTTTTTTGATGCAATAAATATTTTCTTGACATGAATCATAATTTTGATAATTATATGCATTATCTTGTCATTGATCGCCCACATTGCAAAATAATCTTTTCTTTATATTGTTTGTTTGTATTCGATAGTGTACGCGAAATTTGCGTCTACTTTGAGTTCACTGGGATATACAATGTTACACACGTTTGCGTCATCTGTTCTGTTCTATTTCTTTCAAAATTGATTTAAAAACTTGTTGCACCAAACACCAAAAATCTGAGCCACAATCAGAAAATTCTAACCCCGGTATGCTTTTTAATGCTACGCAAAAAATTTATTGCAACAATTAACACAATTCTATATTGATGCCTGCCAAATGATTTACTACAGCGCAATAAACATTAGTGAGTTGCAGTATGAAATTGAATTGACTATTCTTTGTAGGAAAATAGTAAACTTTCATCAAATTTGTAATAACGTTCATGTTTTAATATGAAATTTCTAGAAGAGTAAATTCTATTATCAACTCTAGAAAAATTACTGCCGAAATTTCTCTCCGTGCAGAAATTTAAGGTTCATGAACTAAAAGCGTGTCAAACTTAATTTCATGTAGAGTCAATAGTTATTTCAGTATTGGGAATGATATTCTCCGTATTCTGCGACTCAATTCATTGGTGCGAAGTTTTTTTTCTCTGGATCATCAATGTCCAGTTTCGTTTCAATCTCGCCATACTCTAAGGCCTCAGTGTTGGAGACTTTGAATTGGCACTAAAAACTGCATACACCTTTTGCAATTTTGACAAAGTGCCAGCAAATCAAATCATCAGACTCATGTTTTATTTGGTGTCTTTCACATTATGATATTGGATTTTCAAAGTCCAAAATCTTCCGATTCAACACTAGATCATTTGAGTTTTGCCTCTGTGGCAGTTTCAGGCACACTTCCAGTTCCACCACTCGCGATTTTATAATTTTTGCTATGGGCAGTGTTTCAATTATCTCCAAAAAAAAATCCATCCCTTAGTCTAAGGAAATCCTGATCTACAATATCCTATTCACAGCATAGGCACATGAGACCATCTTCACTCTTTGTCATTGCTTGCTCCGTCAAACAAGGGCAAAACCTGTTTTGGATTCTTCTCCATTCGATCAATCGTCGCATTAACCAGTTCTGGCTTTATCACCTTTCATTTCTCGTGCGACAATCGGCCTCAATAAATATCACGACAAAGTGCTGTTTTGCTACGTCGCTAGCCTTCTATCCTTTTTGGTTTAGAGCGAGGTTGTTGACTCCTCTTGGCTGACGATTGTCGTTCTTTTATCTGTTAGTGGCAGGTTTTTTCATCCTTTGCAGACTTCGACTGTTTTGCTGCCAGTTTACTAATTATGTCTGTTTTATCTTTGTATGGACATCAGAAGCCTTCATCGTAAACTTTTTTTGCCGGAAAGGCTTCGCATTTTTTTGGCACTGTCGTCCTAGTTGAGCTTAGACATTCGTTCTCCTCTGCAGAGTGGAATAGTTTGCCGCCAAGCCGATTCCTACCTTTTTCCTTTTGTATTTTTGGAATTCAGTTTTTTTGTCTTGCCGAGGAGATTTCAAAAGTTGCTTCTCCGCTTTGGTCACCGCTGTGGATACACAAACATAAACACATATCATTCTCACATTTCACTAATCACCACACTACTTGACATCAAACACACCACACCAAAATTTTAGCATCAAGTAGGCTAAGAAAAATATATATTGTCAAAAAATATATAGTTGTCAATGATTTTTTCAAGGAAGTTGTCTATTGAATTGTTGTCAGGTTGATCATTATAAATATATATGTAGAATAGAATCAAATTATTAAAATTTTCTATATAGAAAATAAAATCTATTAAACGATTTAAATACATATTATGGTATTATTCTGAAACCATGTTTTATTGCAGTAAACATTAATTGGAAAACGATAACCAAACTTTCGAGCTCGCTAACCAAATTGGTTATGGGAATACCAAAATTGTTGACCCCTACTTAGCATGCAGAAAACAGCAGCGGCAATTTAAGTGCGATATTGATTCCGAATCGGAGTAGCAACAAGTCAAACGAGGGCTAACGAAAGCCAGCAACAACAGCGACAGGTAGGAGCAAAATCTATACGAAGCAGGAAATCAAACAAACATTTCCACTGCTATGAGGTGTGTGATAGTTTAACAAATTAAAGGAAAATACGTATTAAGTTCGGGATGTCGTGAGGAGTTTGAATATAGTTCCGAAATTATTCTATGAACAAAATTGTGTCCTTTTGCCGTTCGTATCCTTCTGCAGCAACTGAGGAAAAACTGCTGTCTGTAGCAGCACTCGATGGACGGGTTGACGATCTATTGAGTTTTCGAGTACTTCCAGCACATATTTTTAACTCGCAAAGGTAAAAACAAGCAGCTGCATTTTTAATTGAACAATTTAGCGATAAAATTCACGCAAAATTTTGCAATTATTCATTGGCAAGTCCGTGTTCCACTACTTATTCCAGCACATTGAACCTTCACAAAATTTTCATCGCTGCTACATCTACGATCGACGTTCGAAGCTACCGCAGACTAGATACTACTGTATTAGAACATCATATCACTTATGATTTGAAAGTTTCCTTTTCTAAGAAATCGTTCATCTGGTTTTTAAAAAAATGTAAAGGACATTATTTACACTCCGTATGAAAATGATAGGACACCATTGAAATTTTCCCATTTCTCAAAACCGATAAGAGGTAGAAAAAACTTTTATTGTGGGTCATATAGTACATGCAAGGAATGTTCAGAATTTTTCACGTAATGGCTCCTTCAACTAATAATCTAGAAATTTTTCGTATTTACTTGAAAAAAGGTGCTTCAAAAAGATAGGACAGCTGAAGGTATTTAATTAAATCTGTATTTAAAGATAAATTTAAGTATATTATTTTATGCTTTAATAAAGTGTTGCCTTTCCTTGTTTTGTTAAAACAGTTATCATTCGATTTGGTAGAGATTTATAGAAATTTTTCAGATATTTCTGCGGAATTAGCCTCCAAGCTTCTTGCATGGCATCTTTTAGCTCCTGTATTGATTTGAACTGTTTAATGCCCCGATATACAGCACGGGATAGCTGACCCCAAGCATTCTCTATAACATTTAAATCTGGATTTCTAGCTGGCCATGGTAAAATCTTAATATTTTTGGAGTAAAACTATTCCTTTACAACACGTGCTGCATTATCCTGTTGGAAGATAAAGTCCTCTTTAGAAATCCTTGTTGCCTGTATCCTGATTTGTTCATCTATTGCTTTTATGTAATCCGGACTTATCATTTTTCCTTCCACAAAGCAGATTTCGGTCTTCCCTTTGCATACGATCCCTGCCCATACCATGACACCTCCACCACCCATTTGTCTACGAACTTGGAAACGGCGATCCTTCCTTAAATTATGAAAATAATATGACCAACCGTCGGGTCCATCCAAGGTGAATCTTTTCTCATCCGTAAAGATGACATTCTCCCATCTTTTCTTCCAGCTTACATGTTCCTGAGCGAATTTCAACCGTTACTCAATATGCTTTTTTGTTAACGGTGGTTTTCTTCGTTGAATAGCAGGTGTTTTTTTCAAAAGAAGTTGGAAATTTAAAATGTTTGTGTTCACACCAGCTTTTTCCGCAATTTGTCTCGCTGTAGAGTTTGACACTACTTGTAATATCGACCGCTTTTCACGATCACTTAGTGCACTATTTCTGCCTGGACTCTTCTTTTGCCCGTAGTTTTTAGGATCTTTTAGTAAAGTCATTACAACATTTCGGCTTCGTTTTACAATTTCCGCGATTTTTGCGACAAACTCTCTTAAACTCTCATTTTTCAGATTTAAAATCGTTTTTATTTCACTTTCACTTAGTTTTTTTCACCGCGACCCATTATTGTAACACAATCCACTAGTCCGTACTGAAAAAATATTGAAATTTTTACGAAACGACCTGAGTTTATCTAAACCCGTAAACACTAAATGAATTTCAAACTCACTTCTTGCACCAAATGCTTGTAACTGCCAATTTATATACTCTGTCCTATCTTTTTGAAGCACCTTTTTTCAGGTAAATACGAAAAATTCCTAGAATATTAGTTGAAGGGGCCATTGCGTTAAACATTCTGAAAATTCCTTGCATGTACTATATGACCCACAATAAAAGTTTTTTCTACGTCATATCGGTTTTGAGAAATGGGAAAATGTCAGGGGTGTCCTATCATTTTGATGCGGACTGTACATTTAAACCTCTCAAATATTGTTCAAACAACGACTAGTCGCAGCAGAGCGGTTGTATCCGAAACAGGAATTAATATTTAATTTAAGATTATTAAAAAATTTGTTTATTTTTCTTGTACATAAGACACAATATTCCTAAATTAATACATTTACACACTTAGCAGCCACCTTATTTTTCTGCCGCGTTCCGTTCCGCCCGTCGCGTTTTTCGAAATTAAAATGTCGTTATACAATGAGTATGCAGTTCCCTCAGGCACGTCCGCGGTACCGCAAATTGGTGCGACGTCAGTGAAACCTCCCGTGTTTTGGCAAGCAGAGCCAGTTTTGAGGGTCTCTCAGTTAGAGAGCCAGTTTGCGAACGCTCATATAAAGTGTTCGCAAACAAAATATCACTATATGATTTCCTCGCTGGGTCCTGACCAGCTGAAGGTCGTCAGGGACGTGGTAGTGACCCCGAAACTCCACATGAGGCCCTCAAGAGGGCGCTGGTATCGCGGCTTTCAGCCAGCGACTCTGTTAAACTGAAGCACCTCTTGGGGAACCTCTCCTTAGGTGACAGACTGCCTTCCCAGCTGCTTCGGGATATGAAGCAGTTGGGAGGTACTAAAGTCGGAGACGACCTGTTAAGGACTTTAAAAAACTTTACCTGTTAATGTCTTTCAAAACCTCAGTCAACGTGTACTCCGGCACCCATTAAATATACGTTTCGTGCAGCCTGAATGGTTGCAAGTGGATTTGTCTGCGTCTTTTACTATTAAACGTTGAGACGTTGTTGAGGTGTTGACAAAACAAACATTGTCGGGTCTAGATGTTGAAGCTTATAAAGACCTTGATTTATATATTTACAATCAACGTATACAAAGGTGGCATTGTTCTCAATGACTCACTCTCCTGTTGATTTAACTCAGGTATTTATTAAGAGCTAGATGAACTCAAAGCGCGGTGCGCGATCCCCCTGCTGATCCTAGATTTCAAGCAATAGCCCATACACTAGATGGGTAATGCTGAGGTTATTTGTACTAAAATATTACCATGAGCGTGTCTTAATGTAACAAATTATTTTTCAGCACACACCCCCACAAAAGTTCCATAATTTTCAATAAATATTATCTATTCAAAAATCAAAAAACAGTTCTTCAAATAAGACCTGTCTAGATTAAATGTTCAAAAATAACTGCAAATGCAAGTAATTATTACATTAATTTGTGCTAATACTCTTCGCTACTAATTTCATTCTTCCAAGTTTTATCTTGAATGTTGTGTCTGGTCACTGATTCGATGAATTGAATATTTTTTTGGTCAGATCCATTTGACAATAAAAGTCTTTCACACTCCTCATAGCAAAAAGTTAAAGAAATGTAACGTTATGGGTTATTATTTTATAAATTTGGTGTGCCTATGCAGGAAATATATATCCAATGCAATAAATAGTGCATCAAGTACATTTTAATGAAAAAAATTATTCTATCTACCTTTTTAAGAATCGTTAAAATAATTAGAAACAGTAAAAGAACACACAAAAAAACCTTCCTGGAAATAGTAACGTCTGACAAAATGTTTTTCAACATGAGAAAATTACTTTTATTTCACCTCCAAAATACAATTTTTTTTAGATAGGTACATTGTGCAAAACTAAGCTAGTCCCTCGAATTTATTCCCGCTAAAATTATCAAACTTTTTCCATTTAGAGATGGATAGATTTAGATACATTTCCATTCAAAAACACGAGCCATTTCAGCTTGTCATTTTATTTCAAACAAATACTTTTCTGACATGAATATTAATTATAAATCAATCATTCTAATTATTAATGATCTTCATTATCATAGCGAGCAGCCAGCAAAATTTCAATAATGTCAGTGGCCACTGAAGAAATTTATCATCACCTTCTTTAAACAACAGCAACCCACCAATACCTAATATAATAAAGCTATCTACATATATATCTAACTCAAAACGATCGGTTGCGATGTCTGACCGTGGTGAATGCAGTGATGCACAGGTGAAATGAAAACGTGACCGCGGTTCTACTTGATCGCGAATAATCGATCCGGCGGCGTTGCGAGACTAGTGACTGATTTGATAGAGTCCTCTCGATGCACAGATCTGATGTGCAGTGTCAAGATCAGATACGAATCGATTCACTGCTCGCGATATTTCGAATTATATTATTGTCACTTAGATGATATTTAATATGGATTTATGCAAACAGTCAATCGATACGCGTTGAAAGATCGAACGTTGATCTATTGATCGTGAATAGAAAAGTGGTGATCAGATTTCAGTGTTAGATCCGTTTCATAAAAGTCACAGGCGTTTGGTCGAAAGCATGTTGCAATCGAAAAAAATGAACAATAGTAGTCTCGGCGCATCATTTAAACCATCCAATCTGTTCGAGTTTCAAAGATAAATTTCTCAAACGTTTCACAGATTAATTCATTGATTTAATTTTTTTAGCAGCGTGATACAATCAACATCTGATTTGATAAAGTCATTTTGAACTGTACATCTTTCCCAAGTTATTTTTTACCATAAAACCCAGTCAAAGGCAGATCCGATTCTCAGAAATCGCAACTACAACAACTACTTGATTAGAAACTGAACTTGACCACGGTAGCCACGATCGGTGTGGTCACTGATGCAAATCCAATGTTATATTTACAGTACGCTATTAAAACAAACGCTTACAAAATCTCAGGTTTCTTTTGTTCATAATCATCGTGTTTTTTTCCTTCGTCTGTTTTGTTCAATGAATCGACCGACTGTGGCTCTATACACTGGTTTTACCTTTTCAATGAACTTGAAGATTTTTTCATCTCGAAACCTTTTCAGTCTATGTTCGCGGATTTTTGCACGGAACTTGGATATCTGATATCGATCGAATTCATTCACATGAAAAAAAGCGAAAACCGTAGTAACTTAGATTGCGAAGAAATAGAGAAAAACCAACAGTAGATATAAATTTAGTGCCTATGACTGTTGAAAGATATTCACCTGCAGTGATAACATGAAATTGAAACAGTTATGCTAAAGATGATGATGACTAGCTACCATGCTGATTTGCTTGGTCATTGCAGATAGATATGGCGATAGATGAATGAGATAGTTTTTCATCGTGAGAAAGTGTTGCAATCATCCGGAACTGAATTTTGCTTGGATGCTGTAAATCAATGGCTGTGTTTTTTTTTTGAAAGTATTGCGATTTGAATTTTAAAGGTCTTACTGAGTTTTCTTATGCGTGATTGATAATTGTCAAAGATACCTATAAGCGATTGGGGAGTGAAGTATTCATTCACGTTACCAATGCGCTCAAACCACTTTTTAAGGGGACATATTACCTTCAAATTTTTAAAAAATCGGATTTAGTTTTTTGATTGAATACGTTAGAATGAAGCTTTAAAACATAATTTTAATAATATAGAATTTAAATGCAAAAAAAAAAATTTTGTGAGTATAGCGAAGCGCGCCAAAGTCATTTTTTCTATGATTTTCGTTCACTTCACCATATTGCTACATCGCCTTAAGTCAAAGTGTAGGCAAAGATTAGTGAATCAACTGCTATAAAAAAAAGCCAAAAAAAAGTTAGCCTTGGCAAAAAAAAATACAAAAATATTGCTGAAAAATGTGCTTCTAAAAAAAGTCAAGAAACTCCAAAAAAAAAGGTAAGAAAAAAGTTCAACTGACATTAAAATTAATAAAAATTTTTAAACATATTATGGCCTAGCTAAACGATGAAATTCTGATTCCGATGAAAACATGCACCAGGAAATTTGGGCAGCATATTACAACAAGTATTCAACTGACGAGAACCCTCAACACTCTGATTGTCCTGGTGGAGAAAAGACTGGGTGTAACTGGTGTAAGGCGGAGGCAGCTGGTGGTAATGCATTAAACAATTTCAAACACCCTCCACCTTTAAATGATGAGGATCAAGAAATTTCAAAGCCTATTTGTGAAGACTTATCATCAGGAGATCTATTAAAGCGCTGCTTGGGCAATTCAACGCAGAATAATAACAAAAGCTATAATTCTTGTAGTTGGAATTTGGTCCCAAACATACTTTTTGTTTTAAAAAAATATCATAAATACGGCTGCAAATATTTCTGTATGTACATTCAATGAAGGATTTATGGCTATCTCGAAAATAATGCAAGTCATGGGAATTACAATTGGCCAACGCGCACTGAAACATGCAGAAAATGGAGATGCTGCAAGAACCAACCAGGCGGGAAAACACTCGACTAACGCATCTATAGAGGCCAGAGCTGCTCGAAGGGAGCAAACATTTTTCGAAAAGGTGGAGTATGAGCAAGAAGAAGGTATATATATGGTCCAGGCATCGTAGATAAAATTTCGGTAAGAATTATAGCAAAAAACATTGAATTTTAGCTTTAAACGCGATTTTCTCGAAACAACGTTTTTCAAGCTGGCGTGCATGATTATATTTATTATGTATTAGTCCAATCGTTCTGAAATTTTAACACGTTAATTTGTACATATGGTCAGAAAATCGTTTTTTTTTGTTTAGTGACTAGTGTATAGTAACTCAGGATCGTCCATAAAAAATTTCAGGTCGATCCGAGCAAAATTAACGAAGCTATCGGCTTAACAATACAAATAACTCAAATTCATATTTTCGCGCAAATCGCGTTCCTTTCCTGCTTTATTAGCCGCGCGCAGCTCTCATATACGTGATAGTAGAGTCTTCCCACTCTATCCACACCTGTCTGTGCTATATTTGTGTAAAAACACTTATATATGTGACTTGTAGTAGTATACATTCATTTCATCGAGCAGTTACGGTACACGTGTTTCGTAATTTTTCACGCACTTTTGTTGCACAGTTAAAATTTTAAAACGCGTTTTTTGAGGAATTTTATTTTTCAAGTCGGTGAGACATGTAACTCGAAAACTACTCGACCGATCTTTCTGAAATTTTGCGCAATATTTCTGTAGGCAATTTACTAGGTAACGCTGTCGAGATATTTTTTTTTTCTTGTTTTTTTTTATATATGGATTTTTTTACAACTGAAAACAGAAATTTCGAAAACAAAATTTCCGTTTTTTTCGTTTTTTTGACTTCAAACTTATACCAAAAATTAAATAATCTAGATATTTGGAAAAACTTGACAGCGTTACCTCAAAAAACGTATAAATTAACTTTTTGTTTACGATGATCCAGTCATTAGTTATGTGTCTCACCGCAAATCAACTCTTTGTCCTGAATGAAAATGTCAAATTCATGTCACGAGCTTAATTTTCGATATTTTTCAATAAAATTTTTTTTTGATACTCTTCAAAGGTTGTTCTTTACTGTAGGTATTATCCCAATCAAGTTACTATTAACAGTTTTCTAAAAAAAAAAATCTTGAAAATGGGTATCAAATGTGCTGCTCTGACCATCCCCCCCCCCCCTCTTAATGCTCAGAAAAAACTACAGATGAAAAAATTGGCATAAATGTTTTTAGCTATAACCGATTTCTGGGGGAAAAAACCTCGATTTCCGAAAAAAACCCCGCCATTTTGCTATTTTTCGAACAAATTTTATATATTTAGTTCATTTTAAGGCCGCTTTGGGGCTGATCAAAACCCCGTTTTTGTTTTTTTCCCCAGACTTTTCTGAGGGTAGTTATCGTACACGCCAGGTTTTTGTTGTGTTTTTTTTTTAAATTGTAGCAGACGACAGGGGGCGACAACAAATTATTAACAGTTTTTTTATGTAGTATAAGGCAATCAAAGTATATGTACAAAGTTTTTAATTAAGAAATTAAATATGTCATTTTATTCAATTGAAAACTAACCTTTGAAAAAAACAATTTTTTTCAATTTGAATGTGCTATGTCCCCTTAATATATATGCAAAATGAGTTTACAGTCCTTTTTGGGCCAAAATACCAAATCTTTTTCAATTTTTTACCCAAAATTGTGGTTAGTATATAAAATGATGGTATGAGTTTCTTTTTAAAACCTATCTGCTCTAAATATTTTGTGTCTTCGAAATTTCAAAATTTATTCGAAATTGATTACTCAAGAATTAAAAAAATCTATTTAAATAATATTATTTGCATTCTTCAGCTTCATTTTAAGTTGAAACCATTGCAGAACTCGGAAATTTAATGATTTCATCGGTGCTAAATGCTCGTAATTCATTGAAAAATACTATATTACGATTTCATGAAAACAAAAGACTTAGGCCAGTAACTTGCTTTTATTTGAAAATTGTTTATTAAAGGTATTAATTAGAGCATGCAATTGAACACGATTGAAAAATATAATTTTAAATCTTTCGATCGCTTTTGGATTTGATACAAATTTAAGTGTAGATTTAAATTTTTAAATTCGAATTATACTTTTTGCTATGATTACCTAATTGATAATTAGATTTATTTTATTACTTCATTTTGTAAGTGGTTTTGAAATGTGGGCCAATCTGTGCCAGTGATGCCGTCTTGAAAAATCACTGTGTAAAAACTGCTTTTTACAAGGGGTCAATCTGTGCCAGTGATGCCATCTTGATAGATATGTTAAATGGTATCTATTGTAGGCGATATTTAGGAAGAATCTAGTTGAAAAACAATGATAGGGTTATTGTTGGTTTTGTATTTTGTCCCATATCTTCAGTAAGCGATATTATCATAAAATTTTCAGATGGTAATGTTCTTGTAGTGACAATATAAGACAAATATTAAAATTTCGAAAATTTGAAAACTTTTGCGGATGGTAGCCCTAAATTTCTTTATTCACAAGGTAGTTTGATTAGTAGTTTGATCGACATTCACAAGGTAGTTTGATTTTAACGTGCGGCCAGTGTGGTATATTGTTGGCTGTGATGCTAGCGATGGGTTACCAGCGCGAGGCGTTTTGGCTTTTTTCTTATCAATAAATATTTACATTAAGTATTTGTATCGCGACATTTACAATGAAAATAAGCTATCAATGTTTAAATTTTCTAAGATCTTGAAATTTTTCGGATGGCAGTCCCAAACATCTTTCTATCCCTGAAACGTTCGATTAAGTCATTGGATTAAAACGAGATGCATCGCTTAGCTTGATTTTGATGTGAGGTAGTTGTGGGAGACTTTTACTTATAATACTGGTAAAGTGTTGCAAGCACTGAGCATTTTTTTTTATTTATGTTACAGGAGATGATGCTTTCAAATTTTGCGCCAATAAGCAACCAATAACGAATGCAAGTAACAAGTGTTTAAGTAACAAGTGTTTAATTTTAAAATTTATGCATGTGGTTGCCCTTGAAATCTTTCCATCCTATGTATTAAAATTCATTGTTGAAATCAAAGCGGGATATTGCCCCCAAAACAGGTTGGAGAACGTGGTAGAATATGCACTCAAAATCTGCACGATTCCTCTACTGTTTATCGAACGTTAGTATTTTTAGCGGTTCTGCTCCGCTAGAGTTTTGTTTTAAATTATTAATACTTTAATTCATTGCTCATGCTTTGTTTCTATTACTTACATTTCTTCATTTGATTTGTTAAATTGTTGTTAATATTTTTGTATTCGATAATAAAAGTTTATTTGTTTGATAGATTTTCTGACCATGAAAAAAAAAAAGACAATTCTTACTAAATGAGTTGAACAATTCGTTTACAATTGATTTCAATACGAAATTCAGTTCTAAATAATTAATAAATTTTTATATGACAAGCATCCTATAATAGAAATGAGTTAAAAGTGTTTCAGTTTCTTAAACTCATGCTTGTAGTTATTCTTAAAATTTTTTTTACCCTATGGCTTTCTATATAGTTATATGATTAAACTGGTACACGACCTTCAATGCACATTGATCACAACGGTTGGTAGAATATGTACTCCAGATCTCTACAATTCCTCTACTTTTCTTTGAATTTTTTTTTATATTCAGTATGTTTATTTTGTTTTCAGTGAAATCTACCAAAAGGTCTCTGATTTTCTTGATAAATTTGATTACTGTATTTAAACAACAAGGAGTTTTTTTTATTCTTGAAAAAAGGCTCTACGAGCCTGAAGCTCTGAGTTACTTGTTGTTTGAAAATATTTAGGCAAAAAATCACATCTGATCGGATCAATCCAGTTTTCAAAGAAATGTATCTCTCAAGCTCTGCACCTTTTTCACACTCTTCGTTTCATCAAAAGTTTTCTGCAGACAATTTTAAAGTAAAATTAAGATTAATCAGCACATTGCGCTAGTAGTTGCTGGTCCATTCGTTTCACTTGTGTTACTACTTCTTTTCATCTGTTCATTTCACTTGTCCATGGTATCCTTAAATACTGTTGTCAGGTCTAATTTTTCCATCTTTATTATTTACAGGTGCTAAAGAATGCATGCTGCGTAGATCATACATTATTATTTAAATTTTATATTCCATATTCTAGACTAGAGTCACTAATGATCGTTCGTCTTGAATTTGAAATCACGTCATGAATTCTTTGGCAAGTTCCTGTTTATAAGGCTGCTTTACTGTCTTATGCAATTTGGCAACTAAAAGATATTGCTCTGCTTTGAAAAACCAGAGTTTTCCATCAGCTCAAGAGCCTTTGAAGAATGCTTAAATTTCCTTAGCAGTGATTTTTGCGCCTAGGTCTAGTCTAGTCAATTTTCGGGGGTGATTTCCATACTCGTTTGAATTTCTGTGGTAAAACCGAGCGAATAATGCTTATAGGCTAGAAAGCAAAAGCTTTTGAGTACAACAAGCATAACTAAGCCCGTCTTCTCACAAGAATCAAGCTTCTGTTGCTCTCCATTGATTATTGACCCTTTCATGGTGATATATTCCGACCCTGGCTGGCTTCCATTCACTTTTGCCAAGTTCACAACCATCAGCTGATCCAACTTTACATACAGCGGAAGCATGGCCTTGATTTTTTGACAGCAGGTTCTGTTTTTTTTCTCTGACAATGTTAAAGTTGAGGTGATTACCCTTTTAAGCAAATGCTTAGCTATGGCGGTAGAGACACACATATGGGAGAAGCTGATTACAATTAATTCCACTATTCTTGTAAAGTGCTATACTTAATTCTTGTGAAGTGCTGGTGTGATTCCCAGTCACCGCTTAAGCTATGTTGAGACCCTTAACTAGTGGAGCGATGGCATTATATTCAGTAACCGGCTATTAACACAACACTGAGCATATGGTGGAATTCGAGCCCAGGATCATCAGATCGCTGTTTTGGATTGGTGGTTTAGCAAATAGAACTACCATTTTCTTCATTACCAACGATAGAGTCGATTTGCACAAATTTTCATTTTCAAATTCACATTTTCGTCTCAACAGTTCAACAAAATCTGTGCATCGAGGAAATTGACGAGACTTTTAATATGCTGAGTCATATCTTTTCCGCAGTCATTGATTACCCATTACCCAAAAAAATTGTCAGCGACAAAAGCATCATCTAGACCAGAGCCAATATTAAGAATAGAGATTTTAACCTGACCAGCTACTCTCGCGTGACAAAAAGTTGCCGGCTAGTCATCAATGTCGTGCAAACATTTTGTCAACCTCTTGCTGTGTCGCACATTCAGAACATAAAAAGAAACAAACATACCAATCAAAAAAAAAAAACAAAAAAAAAAAAAAGAATCCACTTCAACATGGCTCCACTGAATCTACTTCATGGGGTTTAGAACTCTGTTGTCACTCTTCGTTAAAATAAAATCTTAAAAAAAATAATTAAAAATGCAGATTTATAAGCAGAGAGTTTGAAAACAATATTTAATCGAATAAGAATCATTAATAAAAATATATCTAAATCTTCAAATATATTAATAAGCAAATAAATATAACAAATAAATAGGTATTGATCAAGCAGGGTAGTTGAAAAGAATATCAATTCTCTTCGAAAAAAAGCTTTAATATCAATATCAAAAAAAGTTGATCGAAAATCGAAAGTAAAAATATTTCATTTACCAGTGAGTCCGAAAAACGATGCCGTAATAATGGATCCACTGAAAATGCTTCCGAATTCAGTTATAAAGAAAACTTAATATATGGTTAATCATATATTCATTTTTCTAATAATATGATTAAAAATAGAGTTCTATTGTTCCGTTCTCAAGTACAGATATTTACTCCGAAACTGTTAACAACTTAACTAGCATTATTTTCTGAATCATATTTCATGGAGGAAGTAGTAGAAAGTATAATAGATCAGTAGATCTTTCTTTGCCTATTGACGCAATGTTTGAAAACTGTCTGTTAATGTTTGTATGTAGTTCTGGCAGTAGTTATGTATTGATGTCTTCAACGAGCGGCTAGGCTACTCATACATCAACAGTCTAGTGAACTCTTCATAGTTAATCTGTCGTCTTTATCCAGTAGTGCCAATACCAACTAGTGTCAATAGTTATTTTAGCTATATTTCGGTCAGACTTTAACCAATCATTTTCCTTGTGGTTTGCAGTTCGCCTCGTGATATGAAGCCGTTTCAGATGATTAAAAACAAATTAGTTCAATGTTGCTCAAACTCTCAAGAATTTCTCAACAACATTGACGTAATCGTCTGAACACAAAAGGCCGTCAAGCTCGCCTATTCCTTTCTTTTGAACAAAGAAGACACAAGCCACAAACTCAAGGTACATCCTGACTGATCAGCAGCCAGCATCTCCAGACTTGCTTAGCAAGCCGTCACGCACCAGCTCTAACAAACAACCGTCATCATTTTTCAGCTGTGCACATGTTGCACATCACATGCAGCCAGCATCCAACATTTCCAGTTTCGCTGGTCTGATAACTCAAATGATGCAAGTTTTGTTGCAAATCAGCTGCCCTCAGGTCAGTGAACTGGATGCAATGCAATATAACATGCAACAATCAAATGCACATACAAAGTCTGTTTTCGGCTGGCAATGCAATACATTTGACCGCTGCATGCAACATTGCACTCGCAATGTTTGTGGGTGTGTGTGCGCTAGTTGGCAGCAAGACTATATCGCAACAATCGTGGGGACAATCCAGACCCTGAGGTCTAATCCGGCTGCGCAAAAGATTCGAAAAAGAGAAGATAAGAAAAGAAAGAAAGAAAACAAATAATAAGTTAAAAGAAAACATAAAACTAACTGTTATCTACTCTATGTCTAAATAACATTACGTCTCCTCAAAGTCGAACACACCTTTGAAAAGAGATAAAAGCTCCTACAATTAAATCTAAATTTACTTGTAAGCCTATTCATTGCATCCTTACAAAGCTTACACGTCACTGAAATGCTAACCAATTATGTCGTCTCAATGCATGTGCTCTTTGACATGAGATAATAATTTAAAAAAAAAACAAAGTAAGAGAAAAAAATTAAATACATTGCATCCTCCCAAAATTAATCCTAGCTTTGAAAAGAGACAATACATTTATGAGTCTTATCTTTAAATCTAATATAATATAAACTACTTACTCTTAAGGCCAACGCTCCATGGACTTTAAGTGGAGATAATAATGCCTAAAATTATCTTAATGAAATATCAAAAACATATCATTCCATCTAGCCAAAGCTGATAACGAGAATAAGCTTTGGCGAGAGGCATAAATAGTTGAAGGAAACACCAATACTAATTATTATATTTTTGCAATGTTAACCTATAAACTTGACAAGAAGATAAAAGTTCCTAAAACTAAACTTAGTTCAGAATAAGCTATGTATTTTGTCTCACCAAAGCTGCCTGATTAGAACAACTTTTAAAAGATACAATAGAACCATCATTATATCTTCTCAAAGCATTACTGGCTCCTTTGAAAAAAAAGCAATGATGGCACATGCTAAGCATAACAAAATTAAAATTAAATTAACCGAACTAACTATAATAATATTAAAAAGCAAAAAACAGAAATAAAAGACTTAATCCAAAGCCGTGGATTGAAACATGATGATGCAATAAGCGGTCCATCAGAGTATGAATTAGCATTAGTGGAAACATGCTCGATTTAGACAAACTGTCAGAGCCGATAACGCGCAAAATCTTCAGTAGAACATTAAATATCTTATTGATGAAGACGCTTTCTTCTTTATTCCCTGTAAATCTTTGTGTTTTATTTTACTCATGTTTGAATACTGGATATTCTCCCACTGCTTGTAAGAATGTGACAGTTTTTGTTATTTCCAAAACATCAGTGTCATCAGAAATAATTGTTATGCCAGTAATGAGTTGTTATGCCAAATAAGTTTTGGGATGCGATTCAGCTTTTAAGTCAAAAACTCCACAATTGACGTCCTAATCGTTCTCTAAAGAAGAGTTGAAGATAGCATCCAGAATAATGGCGTTGTGGTTGCCTGTCTGTCGGAAAGTCATCGACTCCATATAGGTAGTCTTCTGTATATAATGATCAATATCCTAGTTGGATCATCAAAACTGTCGACAGTTTCCTTAGTGGCAAAAGAGCATCCTTCATTGTTAATGGGAATTTCCGGCAGAATTTCCAATTGAATCGGGTATACCACAAAGTTCCAGTCTTTGATCGATCTTTTTCAGTGAACTCACCGCTGACAGCTCCGAAGTCTTAAACAACTCTTGCAAAGGTGTAAGTATTAATCTTTATGCAGTCAGTATCCTCTTTTGGGATTTCAAGCAGACTTATAAAATTATAAAATCATACTAATAGCATACTATTCCATTCAGAGCTAGCAAATCAATGCTCACATTAGTGAGCTCATGTTTATCAAAGATGGGTAGAAGGACTTCATAAAAAAAACAAAGTTCAAACTCAGAGTTAGATTGTTATAAATAAAGAAACAGTCACCTTTGACAAGCATTGTAGCTCCAATCATCACATTCAGTCAAGCCTTAAAAAACCGCACTTGTGTACCCACCACTTGTGTACTCACAGAGTGTATCTTCTAGTCAAACTTCATTATAACCGCAAAAGCGAAGCTAATCACCTCCAAGCAGGCTAATCGTCCAATCCTCACGTACGGTGCTCTTATTGGGTCTTCAACATCATCAAGTCAACTCGTGATATTGGCAAAAATTCAACGACGCATCCTTCGCAATACCAACTTTTTTCACTTTAAAGCCAATGGTCAGCATTATGGAAATAGTGACTTTTACCAGAAAAAGAAAGTTGTGCTTCTTCATTCATATTTGCTTGAGTTAAGCAAAAAAGCTATCCGCAGTACAATTGAATATCGTAACCTCAAGCAAGGCTAATATTGCGTTGGCTTGATAAATTTCCAATAAAATTATTTACGAATTAGTATTTTCCAGCCTAAACCACCTGCTGACCACCTACAGTTACTATCCACCTGTAGCACTTCCTGTTTACCTCCCCTACAGTTGTGCTTAAGTCTGTTTAAATAAATTCGGGTAACAGCAGTGGGTATAAAAATAAAAATAATAAAACAATTTATTTGATTTATAATTAAAAATGTATAAAAATTAATTTAAAAGTTTCAATGAACCTTAATTGGGTAAAATAAGGGGTGATAAGATAATTTTCATGCCTTGAACACAAGAAAAGTAAAATTACTCAGCTAAACTAATGACTTTGACTAGCTTCAATCTAGATTAAACTATGCGTGCCTCCAAGGTGCTCTGATTTTTTTTGCAGACCAAACAACGCTAAATTAATCTCTTGAACACATTTTCACATTTACTTGTTAATTCAAAATTCAAAACTCAATTAGTAGTTAAAGCTGACATTTTTGGAAAAACATTTTCAAAAAATCAGATGCAAAAGTTATATATATTTGTATGTGTGAACCCTTTAAATTACAGAAAATAGCCCCGCCATTTGTCTCAGGAAATCTGAAAGAAATTTATAACTTAATGAAGCTAATCGAAATTAAACATTACAAGTAAAACCATCAAATTCAGCCATAAAAATTTCTATAATTATTCAGCTGTTTCTTCCATTTCAGCCCCACACACATATCCATTGTGAAGCCCCACACACATATCCTTGCAACATAACTTTTGTCATTCGATCAAAAACGATTAATAAAAATCGTCAATCGATCAAATCATACACTTGATCAAATCCAATGACGCAACACACCTGCACAAGCACTTGCATCAGAAAGTGTTTATTGTGTAGAGTTGCGTTCGTACAAAAGAAAGTAGCTCACGACTTGCGATGAATTCAATGAACATTTATCAAAATTTTAATAGTATTTATGACATCGATTTGAAGAATTTTATGTGGTGGATGAAATTTGAAGCTTTCAATAAAGATATATGTATAGGTGCAGTCGAGTACTTTCTTAGAGAGTTACATAAAATTTTATGGTAAGTCACGAGTTTTGAACTGCTATTATAGTTGATAAATTGGATTAAATTTAAATTTGGGTAAGATAGAGAAATTTTCGTACAGCTATGCCATCTATCAACTGGTGTTGCGATTGTAGCGAAGCCCTTGAAAGTTTACAATGAGCTTTAGAAAATATTTTAATCATGTTAGGTTGAAAACCATGCATGCGCATTGTGAATTTTGTTATTTTGATGCTTTCCCATGGTCTGAAATATTCCTTAACTATCGAAACTTAATTCACATCACGCCCGAAAATGTAAACAATCATCTTTAACAAATTTTTTTTTTAGCTAAACCACATTATCCACCTCAACAAATTTAAATCACACTATCAAAACAGTTGCTCCGCCAATTAACTTACAACCTGGCCATCGACACCAAATTCATATTCCCGATCAATAGACTCATTCGTTTCCCATCATTTAATCGCTTATATTGATCGACACGATCGACAGATTAGAACAAGTCTTTTGAATAGCGCCCCTTTTGTAAGGCACTGAGTTTCAATTTTTCAAGCCAATAACCTAGCACATTTGTAAACATTAAACACTCTTCCTAAAATAACGACCAGATGAGCCGCTTGGCTCACAATAATCCGCCATGCAGACTCATTACCCAGCAAGCTTCTTACGGTTTTCGCTTTTCAACAATCATTCAACAAATTATCGAGCCCAGCACGCGAAAGCACCTGTACAACGGATCCGATTACTTGGTTTGTTTCCCAATCTCACAGCCTCCATGTAAATAGATACTCTGCTACACTGTATGCCTGATACGTATTTATGTTAGCTCGTATGCATCGTACTCGACTCCAAGCAATTGCTCGATTTCATTGAGACAAACGTTTCGATGCACGGGAAAATGGACAAGAGCTCGAAAAAAGTACCTACTACGAAAGGAAAATCTCGCGTTCGCGAGGCAGATCAAGATCACTTCATTTAGCTTCAACTGGCGGCGCGGTCTCTTCGCCAAGATCAAGAAAACTTTCGATCATTTCCCAAGCACGTTGTTGTTATCTCTGACCATATGTACAGGTGGAAACCGTTTTTTTCTCCTCGAGCCCATTCGCTGGGGTCATGTTCTTTTTACATTGTTGCAGCCAACTTGCCAGGTTGACGCTCCGACATACTCCAACAATCTCTAGTTATCTTTCGGTATTCCTGGAATCCATCGAATTATCGACTATGTAGTGCAGTGGCGGGCCGGCGTTCGCCCGATGAGATCCACGGCATAATCAGGAAATGGGAAAAATGCGACTATCAACGAAAACGAAAAATACATATAGTTATAGAAAAAATCGACTGTAAAAAGCTAGCTAATGACTGGCAAGTAAGTAACTAGCAGACCCAGGCCAGCTAACATGGAGCCATTCAACTCGGTTTAATGAACCGAAGGTTGCGGTAAAGTGAATTAACATCATAAAAACCAAGAAAACTACCAGATACCGCCTTTTCGGATTGAAACTGAAAAAAAGATAATGATTTAGTTTCGACGGCAGTGATGCGGTGATGTGGTGGTATCTATCTATTGAAACAGCTTTTGTATCTTCTTCGACGTCCTCGACGGCGGTGGCGGCGGCGATGGCGTCGGGTCATCTGGACTTTTGCTTTTGAACGATGGAATTGTTTTCTCGAAGCATTGAATTGCTCATGGGGTCGGGCACATGTTTTGGCAGTAGCCGTATTGTGTGTATTATTATTTTATTAATTGTTTTCGATTTGATCGGTGAGTTGATGGCGGCATGAAACTTTCGATGGAGATCACAAAATAAATGATGGGCTAATGCGTTTCGTAAATATTTTCACGAACTTGAAATTAATAGCTTTGGCGTGTGAATTTCGGTACAATGAACTTTAGAAGAGGTGTTCAGGTAAGATGGGATAGTTCAAGTTGATGGTACGGTATGGGCTCGTAATTACAGTTTTAGAGAGGTTGAAGGTAATAGCAGGCTGAATGTTTTAATTTCGATTGTGTTTAATATCGATGCGAAAGTGCAAATGAAAGTTTAATTGATTTTTTTTAGAAAATAATAAGTAGCAGCTTCATAATTAAAACATTATTCAGATACATGAAATTTTTTCTCCGAGTAATTGTCTTAAAAATTTTAAAGTATATACTCTGATACCACTGCAAAACTCAATTTAAGGCAAGTAAAAGCTAAAAGTTTTTTCGAAGATCTTCCTTTATTTTACTAGCATAAAATTATACATAAAATGTTTGGCTGTCATCAGCCATCGCTAAAATAATACTTTCTTAGTTCAATAACGGTAAAATTGTCATCTTAGCAACAAACTATTTTAGAGTTTCTGCGCTAGCAATCAAAATTTCGTTTGAATTTGTGAAAATTCCTTCAAAACGGCACTAAAAGATTCTTGGACATGTTAGCGCCCAGTGTGGGTCGGAGAAACCGCAGTCTTCAAAGTAGAAAATTTATAATTTTTGAATAAATCGGGAACCCATTCGTTTGATATTTTTACAAACATTTATTGTAGTAGATCTTTCCCAGTCTTCACGATTAAATACTGTCGTCGTATAAAACAGGATATCCGCATTACCATTTACTAATTTTTCCAATCCTAATGATAGTATTAAAAACATACAGTCATATATGTTTCAAGTCATCTTTGCTTTAGGGTTTCCGTATATTTGAATGGAACGTTGAGTTTTCATACGCATTTTTCTTACTTTAGAATAGCTCCAGGACTAAAATTTATTTTAGAAAAATGACTTCTTTACTGGAAAGCTTAAAAATATTGAAAATAACCTCCGGGAATAAACATTTTTCGTGAAAGTGTTGAAAGGTAATCTTGTATGAAATAAACGCAAGATTAAAATACTAGGTCCAACTGAACATTTTGAATCCTCTGAAACAAACTCATAAAACGGCTGAGCAATTTTAGTAAATATTCAACCTGGTGCAAAAGATGAGGAGTAAATAAATATTTTCTTGTCTTAAGTTTATATATATTTTTTGAAAATTAATACTCAGTAAAATATTTAAGTAAAAGCTGAAATTAAGGGATCCTGCAAAAATTCAACTACTGAAATATCAACAAAAATTTTGTCTCGAATATATGGATTTAAAAAATATAATTTTCCTAAATCATCTAGAGGAAGTAGAAGAAAACTTCACAATTCTACTAAACTTAGTTCTTCAAAACGGGTTTAATGTTGAATATAGTAGAGGAGGATTTGCATTAATTTTTTTAGCTGAATATTCTAGAATTTTGTTTATAAGTATATTATTTTCTTTGGTATTTTTAGGAGGAATATTAGATAGCTTATTTTTTTTTGATTTGACAATTAGCAATATCCCGTTTACAAAATCCCAATTACAAAATCTCGTAGTACATAATTCTGTTACATAAAATCCCGTGAGCCAAAATCCCGTATTACCAAATCTCGTATTACAAAATCCCGTAATACAAAATCCCGATTTAAAAATCCCGTAGTTTGGCCGCGCCTGATTCTATATTATGCAAATTACGGGATTTTTTATTCAGTTATTTTTTTATTGTAGCTAAAACGACGATAAGGAAAATTATTGGAGACGAATCAGTACGCATGGCGAAGAGAAATTTGGCGCCAAAATATTAAAATTGCTTTCCAAAAAAAAACCATTGAAGATATAAATAAAATAAATGGCGAATAAAAGTTAACATTTTCATTGGAAATAATTATTAGAAAGCAAAATGGCGACTGCCCCAATAGATCGCCGCAGCACCGCCGAATAAAAAGCAACTTGCGCCTCGTAAATTGCTGGACAAAATAATCATCTGCGAACAAATTATCAAAAATATTTCATTAGCTTTGAGTATAATGGGCCTAAATTTAGGACAAAAAAAATTTTTTGACGATTTGCGAAACATTTTATTGATTGAAAAAACCCGGAAAACTGGATAACCAATGTTTAAAAGTGTACCAAATTTTTTTTTAATCGCTTTACGGCTCTAAATTTAGACCCGTGCAGTCTTTTATGCTCAAAACTAATGAAATATTTTTGGTAATTTGTTCACTGATGCTAATTTCGTCCAGGAATTTACGAGGCGCAATTTGCTTTTTTTTTGGCGGCTCTGCGGCGATTTATTCGGGCGGTCGCCAATTTGTTTTTTAATAATTGTTTCCAATGAAAATGTCAACTTTTAACCTCAATAAAGATGTACATAAAATTTCAAATCAATGTTTTTAATAGTTTTTTTTTGGTAGCTGTTTAAAAAAAAACAAAATTTTTAGCAGTTTAATAGTGGACTAACTCGTTAATGTGAATCATTGTGAACAGAGTACAGGTTTCACGAAAGTTCTTGCTTAGATTTAACTGCAAATTCAAAGTTCTTCGCAAGTTCTTTAGCTTGACAGCTACTATTACAGTGCGCAGAATTTGCTTATCAAATATTTAAGCTAAATATGCGGTGAGAGAATAAAATGTCATAGCTTCGTTTAAAACAATTATATTTTAACAGAACAAATTCATTAACATTCAAATCATATAAAAACGTACATATATATATAAACTGTACAGCAAAGTTTGAAAATTAAATCCGCAGTTTTTTACTAATGTTCGAAGAAGAACATTAGTATTAAAATCACTTTGGCCAAAAATTCATATTCCTATATATATATATATATATATATATATATATATATATATATATATATATATATATATATATATATATATATATATATATATATATCTATATATATATATATATATATATATATATATATATATATATATATATATATATATATATATATATATATATATATATGTATATATAAATATGTATATATATATATATATATATATATATATATATATATATATATATATATATATATATATATATATATATATATATATATATACCATCATAAAAATTTCAGTGAAAAAATCTCAGGAGCGCGCCATTCGATTGAACTGAAATTTTCAGGACACATTGGTGTATATGCAGATTAGTGCCAGGTCTCACAAAAAGTTAATAATCTTTAACCCTTTGGCGGCGGCGGCGGCCATTTTGGTGATATTTTTAATATACCTATTATTCCGTACACAAATAATTTTTCCAAAAATAAAGTTGACATAATAAATAACGAACGTGTTTTACATGTGAATCGGATAATGTTTTGGAATTTTTTAACCCCATGTGTGCGCTGGGAGCCTAAAAAGAGAACGGGAAAGCTTGAAAATATTTAAATTGCGATAACTTTTGACAGAGCTATTCAATCATTACGAAATTTTCACAACGTATTGGTATTATTTAGTTGCAGATTTGTGTAACTTTGAATGAGCGTGCTGGCAACTCTGTAGCTAAAGCAGGCATTGAAATTGAAAACCTCCAAATCATCGTCTCTCTTGAAAAAATGCCGTTTCTTCAAAGAAAAGCCACTCATATGTAGATCTTGTGCTTTGTTTACATAGACAAGAAATAAAATTTGATATGGTAAAACGGGCACGCCTGGTAACCCTTACCCAATTTGCCTATATTTTTAGCATCAAAAATTTCTGTTCCCGGAAACTAACGATCCAATAAGCAGAATTAATTGAAATTTGCAGAATGTATTGGTCTTAAATAGGAGCAGGTCTGATAGAAGTGATTTTCAAATGCGGGGATTCTGTGCCAGTGGTGCCATCTTGAAAAATCACTAAAAAGATAACTGCTTTTAGCCCTATAAATTCTGATTTAATCGTTCGATTTGGACGAAATTCACACAGTAGCTGAACCTTACTTTAAACCACGTTTGGTAAATTCGGTCGGAGATGCCAGTTATGATAATTTGGGTGTTTTAAATTTGAAAAATAAAAATATGGAAGTGAAAACATTCAAACCATCGAATATCCTATCCAATAAAACCAATCTGTATACAAATCTTATGCTTTATCTACACGTTCAAAGTAAAACTTTGGAAATTTCATGTCGGACAAGAACGGTAACCCTTTCCCAGTTGACCTATATTTTTAGCATCAAAAACTTCTGTTCACGGGAACTCACGAATCAATTATCAGATACAATTGAAATTTACAGAATACATTGAAATTAAGCAGGACCAGGTCTGGTAGAAGCGATTTTGAATTGTAGGCAACTCTGTGCCAGTGGTGCCATCTTGAAAAATTACAAAGAAAAAAACTGCTTTTTGCCCTATGAAATGTGAATAAGTTACCAGATTTTCATGAAATTGACACAGTAGCTGAACCTTACATTAAACTCTGTTTGATAGAAATTTGGTTGAAAAATTCGATTGGTGCTGCCAGCTATGGTAATTTTTGTGTCTTTGATTTTGAAAATTCGCTCAGGAAAATGAAACTTTTTGCCCTATAGCTTCCAGTGCAGTCATGCAATCAATACGAATTTCATACAATTAATGGAACCTATTTTAAGAATTATTCGGGCCAAATTTGGTTGAAAAGCCACTATAGGGTTGCCAGCTATTGTTGGTTTTGTGTTTGTTTGCAATATCTTTATGAAGCGGTTTTATCGTAGAATTAATTGGTAATGATATTGTAGTGACAATAAACAGCAAATATTAAGCTTTCGATTATTTGAAAAAACGTGCTGCAGGTAACCCTAAATTTCTTTATACTCTTATAACTTCGAATGTAATATTACAACGTGAAGCAGATGTGATATATTCTTGGCTTTGGTACTGGCGAAAGGTTGCCAGCACGAGTCGGTTGTGCTACTTTTGTATCAATAAATGCTTACAGTTAATATACATACCGGAAACAGTTACAATGAAAATAAATAACCGATTTTTCAATTCCCAAAGTTCTGCAAATTTTTCGGTTCGCATCCCCAAACACCAACTTCAGTTACAGTGCTGCAGGCACTGAGCATTTTCTTCATTGATGTTATATGAGATGCTGCTTTCAAAATTTTGTGAAATAAGCAACTGATGACGAATATAATTAACAAGTGTTTTACTCTTATAAACGTTGAAATTCATACCAGTGGTAATATCTGAAAGCTTCCACCATATGAGTTATAATGCATTCTTGAGACCAACGTAAAACGTGGCGTTTGAAACAGTTTGGCCGTAATAAGCAGCTCATGTGGTGGAATATGCACTCAAAACCTGCACGATTCTTCTATTGTTCTTCGGACATTAGTGTTTCTAGCGGTTCAGGTGCGCTAGGTTTTTTTTAAAATAAATCCTTAAAATTAGGTAGAAATAAAAAACGAAAGATTTTATTACTTTGTTTTAGCACCATTTTAGCATCTTTTGAGTCAGATTTTCGAGTGTGTTCATAAGGAGCTCATTTCAACACCTAAAAATTTCACTTCTTAGTTCACTGACCATATTGTATTGCTTTCCATTCGAATGAATTTCAGGTGCAAGTATACCCAGACATTTTCAACTGAATTTAAATCCGGGCGTGAAGCCGGCCACTGCATCAACGGAATACTTTGTGTCAAAACCATTTCTTCGTGTGGGCTGAAATGTAGACGGCAGCATGTACTGCTGAAAAATTAAGGGTCTTTTCGTAGAATCTTTTAGAAAATGTATTAAAGCGACTTCTAGCATCTCTGTGTATTTAATTGAATTCAATTTTGTTGGCACAACAGATAATTGTACTTTTCCCCATTAAGAATATGCAGCCAAATCACGAGACTTGTAACGCCAAAGTTCCTGCTCATCATTGGTGGGTCTACCGCCAATAGCACCTGAAATTATCCGGCCGTATCTTAATTTCTTATCATCAGAAAATATCACATCTTCCCATTGCTCTATTCAATTCAGACTTTGTTTCGTAAAGTCAAAACAAGACTGCTTATATGCCTCTGTCCATCGGGGTGATTTTTTCTGTTTTTTTTATACTAAATGTCTAACTTAAAATCTGTTGAACTTGCCTTTTTACGGAATTTTCGAAGAAAATTTAGTATTAAACTCGCTTCGCCGAAAATGCATATTTCTTTATTATATATATATATATACATATATATATATATATATATATATATATATATATATATATATATATATATATATATATATATATATATATATATATATATATATATATATATATATATATATATATATATATATATATATATATCAGCAAAATGATTAAGGGAGATAATCTCTGGAGTGGCCAATCCGATTGACCTGAAATTTTCGGAGAACATAGAAGTATATAGTGGATAGGTCCCATGACTAGCTAGAATTCAGATATCTGTAATCCTTTGGTGGCGACGAGCATTTTAGTGAATTTGCAAGTACTCCTATATTACCAAGCAGTGTAAATTTTTGTTAAAAAAAAGTATTGGGTATGAGAACTTATTATGTTTAAAGCTTGCTTTTGATAAAGAATTGGAAATTTTGATCCATGTGTGGGTGCTAAGTGCCCAAAAGTAAGCAAGGATTTTTTTTTCAAATTTTGATTTGTCATTACTTCTGACAAAAACATTGGATCATCGTGAAAATTGCAGACCGTATTGATGTTGACTAAGACAGTGCGGGTAATTCTGTAGCTACGGCAGGCTCCTGAAAAAAAATCCTTCAAATCAACGATCCTCCTGAACAGTTTTCGCTTTTTGACAAGAATTTCAAATTTTTAATAAATTTAAACCTTTGTCCATCATGTCAAACCAAAATTTTCAAAATTCCGATTTGCACAAGAACGGCAACCAATCACCAAAGTACCTCTACTTTCACCACTCGAACTTCTACTAACTGACGACCGGCTTGTCCAATTATAATGAAATTCACAGGACATATTGGTATTGTCTAGGACCAGGTCTGATAGATAAAATCACTGAGAAAAAAACTGCTTTTTGGCCTATAATCTCCGATTCAGCTAACACATTTTAACAAAATTCACAAAATATTTGGACCTTACTTCAGACGACTTTTGATGAAAATTTGGTTGAAAAACTCGAATAGAGTTGCCAGTTATGGTGATTTTCTTCTCCTAAATCTTGCGAATTGGTTCAGGAAAATAAACCTTTTTTACCTATAACTTCCGGTCCTGTCAAGAAATCAAAACGAAGTTCCTGCAGTAAATGGATCTTCATGTAAGCCAAATGTCGTAGGAATTTAATATAATATATTATTTTTTATTTTTAATGTAGTATATTATATATTATTATATAATAACTATGACTGTGTCAATTCCATGAAAATCTGGCAGCTGCATCAGAATTTATAGGGAAAAAGCAGTTTTGTTTCTTTATAATTTTTTAAGATGGCACCACTGACACAGAGCTGCGGGCATTTCTGAATCGCTTCTATCAGACCTGGTCCTACTTAATACCAATACATTCTGCCAATTTCATTTGTATCTAATAATTGGGTCGTAAGTTCTCGCAAACAGAAAATATAGGTAAATTGGAAGAGGGTTACCGTTCTTGTCCAATGTGAAATGTCAAAAGTTTTACTTTGGTTGTATAGACACAGCATAAGATTTTCATATGAGCTGGTTTTCACTGTGAAGGACGAACATTTTTCAGGAGAGTCGATGGTTTGAAGGCTTTCACTTTCCATGCCTGCCGTAGCTGCAGGATTGTCAGCACGTTGATGTCCTGTGAGTTTGATAATGATTTGATAATTTCATCAAAAGCTATCAAATTTCAAAAATTTTCAAATTTTCTAATCTAATTTTAGGATCCTAGCGCACTCATAGGGCTAAGAATTTTCAAAAAAGTACCTTATTAACATTTGGAACACGTTTAAAATTTATTCCATGAACTTTATTTTTGCGAAAGTTAGTTGTTGACAGAAAAATAGATTTATTTAATATATCGCTAAAATGGCCACCGGCGCCAAACGGTTCACTTCAATCGGGTGGCGCATTCCTGAGATTTTTTCACTGAAATTTTTTGATGATACATATATATATATATATATATATATATATATATATATATATTTATATATATATATATATATATATATATATATATATATATATATATATATATATATATATATATATATATATATATATATATATATATATCTATATATATATATATATATATATATATATATATATATATATATATATATATATATATATATATATATATATACACCCGAACAAAATAATAGGTGTGAACTCCCAAAATATGTAAAATGTAGAGAAAAAATTAGACAATATGTTCTGCAATCAAAAAACCACTACGGCAAGTGAGTGCACTCTTTTTGAATGAAATGGGGGAATCCCCACAGTAAAACTACCTCTTGGAAAATATTGCAGGTTGTTTCTTTGTTCGGTATTCAAAAGTGAGCTGGACAATATAATAGGTGTGTGCTGGTAAACATTTAAAGTGAATAAATTCAAATAGTTACATAGTTGCAGAAGGTGAGATTTTGAGGATATTTAACTAAATGAAGGTACAATTATAGCATTGTAATAATATTAGATGGGCCGTGGACCTCACTGCAGGGTAGAGGAGAGAAGACTTGTTCGTCAGCTCTGAGATGAGGGGAAAACCTACAAATTCATTGTTACATTAGTTGGACGGTCTGAAAATTTTGTTACGAATGCTCTGAAACAGGAAAAATCCATTGAAACAAGTGGAGCACCTAAAAAAACTTCACCAGTAACCGACAATCGTATAGTTACATTAGCTAAACGGGACCCGTTCAAATCATCCAGTACAATGGCCAGCGAAATTGGGAATTTGGTATGATCACGAACCGTTTGGCGGCGATCAGTAAGTGCAAAGCTACCCGGTAGGATTGCCCGGAAAGTTCCGCTGCTTAGAACTGCAAATTTCAAGACGAAGAAAAATGTTGCGTTGATTCATAAAACTTAGTGCGGCTCCCAGGGTGAAAAAAAAAAACGCGCAATGTCCTCTGGAGCGATGAAACAAAGATAAATTTGTTTGGTAGTGATGCGGCAAGAAACGTTCGTTGACCGGAAGGCGAACAATTTAATGTTAGGTTTACAAAAAAAACGTTGAAGCACGGAGGTGGCAGCATAATGGTATGGAGCTGTTTTTCGTGGCAAGGTGTAGGCCCGATACATCGAATTGATGACATAATGAATAGATTCGTGTACAGGGATTTGTTGGATACGGTAATGCTGCCAAATGCCGGTGATAATATGCCACTGTTGTGGACATTTCAGCAGGACAATGATCCTAAACACTCATCTCGATTGGTGGAAGCATGGTTCCAAGAGCATATGGTGGACGTCGTTGAGTGGCCAAGTCAATCCCCAGGCCTCAATCCTATTGAGAACCTCTGGGGTGAACTTAAACGAGAAGTTTCAAAGACGGTTTGCCAAAACAAAGCGCAGTTATGGGAGAATATTCAAAAAGTTTGGTACAATATTCCTGTAGAAACTTGTGGGAAGTTGATATCGTCTATGCGCGGAAGAATTGAAAAAGTCATCAAGAAGAATGGCGGATATTCAGGGTATTGGATGCGTTCTAACGAATTCAGTATAAAAAGGGACCCTAACTATCGAAATTTCAATGTTAACTACTAAGTTTGTTGGGCACACCTATTATTCTGGCCATATGAAAATTGGCGTATTTTATGAATTAACTAAATTTTAAGTTTTTTTGAAGAGTTTGTGAAGCCTTTTGTTTTTTGTTATGACGATGAAGTGTGTTTATGTTGAAAACTAACTTAATTTTTGAGGGATGATAATGAAATATAAAAAAACCAAGCTTGTTTTTAAAAAAACTTGTTCACACCTATTATTTTGTCCAGGTGTGTATATATATAGGTTAACGTGGCTGCCGATCTTCAGAGGCCTGACGACCAGCACACATAGGCACAGGAGAGGCCCGTTGTGATAGAATTATGAATTTTTGGCCAAAATGATTTTAATACTAATGTTCTTCTTCGAACATTAGTAAAAATCAATATCCTTACCAAATCCACCTGCAGCTATATAAGTACCAAAACCACAGATTTAAAATCTTTTATCTGATTTTAAAATGCATTCAAATTCCAAAAATGAAATCGAAAATCCTCTTAACATCTATCTCATCACCATCTATGGAAATCACATAGGATGAAACAACCGAATAACATGTTCAATGAAACACCTCTAGGCTGTCCTTTAACAATCGACAAAAAAATATCCAATTTCTCGCCACTGCCAACGATCCGACAAAGAAATCAATCGTCATCGACAAAATTACGAAATAGGCGTAGCTCATTGTAATAGCAACTGTCGAAGAAAGTGCCTGCCGAATTGTGTTGTTTATGAGCACGCGACCAGACCCATGCATCAGAAACAGCCAAATTACAACCTACAAAAGCCCCAAATGCATTTGTGTCGTTACTCGAATTTGAACGTATGTATGCACCTACATGTGCTCCAAATATGCATTGTTATTGCTTTAATCGGCGACCCTATACTGTAGCAAGCCGAACTTGCACCATGCCATAGGTTATCGCCGTGTTCCTATCGGCAATTCAGATCGAACATAAGTCCACCGATTTCGAGTGCATGTTGGATTAAGCGGAATTATCGCCGAAATGCATGTAATCGGAAAAATCGAAGGAGAAATTTCGCCTTGAAGCCGTTGTTGTTGCGGTGCTGTAATCATAGTGTACTTGCACATGTGCTTTGAAAGCAACGAGAGTGGTTTAGGGCATGTGTACTTTACTTACTCGATGCACTCGGGGACCGAAATTATCCAGTGGACCTACCGCGAACCCGCGTCCAAAAGTCACCGCAACAAACGACTTAATTGGTGAAATTTAGTTTTGATAATCTGATCTGAACGGTTTCTATCGGTTTTCAATTTGTCTTGGCTTGATATTCCTACGGTTTTTTTTTTGAAATTTTCAATTTGACGAGAATAAACCCGAGCGCACATGGAGCTTATGTCTGTAGAGAAATTTAAGATAAAGTCGAGTTGTCGCAGGCCCTTTGACAATTGGATTGTTGTCAAGCGGTTTGATGTTGCAATTAGTGAAACGTTAACTAATCTTATGAACAGATCTAGGGCAGCGCAGCAATCATTTATCATAGGTTATCGGGAATTTCGTTACAACTAGTGCTGATATATTTGATCAGTAGTGACCGAAAAGTATCATAATCAATCTAAATTTTAAAAACCATTCAAATTCGTAGAAAAGTTACCATTTTAATACACCTGAAATTTATAAACTCTGAACACTGCAACTTCAAACCTATTGTTCTTTGACCCATATTAGCCGTGGTATTATTTCTACAAAAATAAACCCACTTTTTTTCTGAAACAAATGCATTTACAATACATTTTACATGCTATTGTGCAAAACAAAACATTTAACTGGACTCGCATAATCGACTTAGTCCACATAGACAACTTGCATTCATTCATTCATTCATTCGCCTGAAAGAATAGATCTCGATTAGTTCCAGATTGACTTTATGCTCTAAAAAGTGAAAACAAAGCGTATTTCAAGTGCATTCGTGCATGAAAATAACTCGATGACAAATCTACATGTATGTTCATTCTCATGGCTGGTTAATATTTCAATGGACTTAGAATGGGGCGAAAATCGCATTGAAGAAGCCTTTGAAAAGTTCGATGCAAATGAACCTTTTAATGGATTTTTTTTCGCTATTTTAGCTTGGCTATTTTTTCTTGGGGCCATGGTGGAAGTCGAAGTGTAGAAAAAGTTCTCGGGATATTTGAGTTTATTTGGGTGGAAGATTAGGAGTAGAGTGATTCTTTGAGAATATATAGCGAAAATCAATCATTATTCGATAAGAACGATGGCTAACGCTTCTTTATTCACAAGTGTAGTATGCTTGCTACACACAGTTGACATACTTTTTTATTGATTATTTCTTAAATCTGCTTATTTTTGTTGTATTATTTAATTAATTTCTTTATTGATCAACTCTCTAAATTTTTGTGACCAAAATCCAACGATAGAGTGCATGCATAACTACGTAAATTTCCCTAGCAAACTGGCTCATTTTATCTACTGCTGAAATTGTAAAATCCGAAAATGTCACCCAAACATTTTCCTTCGTTTTCCCGATTCTTCAAACCTATAACTTTCAAGACCTAGGTCTAATATTTTCCAATACCTAAGTTTCCATTGTTCTCAAGCTAGCTGACTATTGCTGTGAACATTGTTGCCAGATATGTCAAGAGTGTAAAATTGTTTACATTGAAAAGTTATTCGTTGTCAATTACGGAAGTTTCTTCAATAGAACTGTTATAATATACAGTTTCAACGTTGATTTGATATCTCATATTGTATGAAGGCATAAATTTTGTGCTGTGTCATTGTCCCCGCAGATTATATTTAATACTACAGCATAAAAAGTAAAAAGTAAAAAAAAACTATTATTAAGGCACAAAAACAAAGGTCAAAATAAAGAACGCATAACGATAACTGTAGCGCAAGTGGCTATAGCTCGTGCAGGGCTACCAGGCTATTTTTTGCAGAATCCCCCAAAATGAATTCGAAACACCCCAAAAGATATTGCATTGTTTGAAGAATCTCCCAAATATTTTTTTCTGCAACTGGTTAGTTGTATCAAAAATAATGTATTTAAACATTTAATTAATTATTTTTCTTCCGATACTATGTATTTTTTGTTCATCTTCATCAAAAGTTCGTCGGAGGACAAGGAATACAATCAAAAAAAAAAACTCTAGCGCACCTGAACCGCTAGAAACAATAATGTTCGAAGAACAGTAGAAGAATCGTGCAGGTTTTGAGTGCATATTCCACCACATGAGCTGCTTATTACGGCCAAACTGTTTCAAACACCACGTTTTACTTTGGTCTCAAGAATGCATTATAACTCATATGGTGGAAAGGTTTCAGATATTACCACTGGCATGAATTTCAACGTTTATGAGAGCAAAACACGGGTTAATTATATTCGTTATCAGTTGCTTATTTCACAAAATTGTGAAAGCAGCATCTCATATAACATCAATGATGAAAATGCTCAGTGCCTGCAGCACTCTAACTGAAGTTGGTGTTTGGGGCTGCGATCCGAAAAATTTGCAGAACTTTGGGAATTGAAACATCGGTTATTTATTTTCATTGTAAATGCTTCCGGTATGTTTACTAACTGTAAGCATTTATTGATACAAAAGTAGCAACCTTTCGACAGTATCAAAGCCAAGAATATATCACATCTGCTTCACGTTGTTATATTACATTCGAAGTTATAGGAGCATAAAGAAATTTAGGGTTACCTGCAGCGAGTTTTTTCAAATAATTGAAAGCTTAATATTTGCCGTTTATTGTCACTACAATATCATTACCAATTGGAAATTCTACGATAAACCGCTTAATAAAGATATTGCAAACAAACACAAAACCAACAATAGCTGGCAACCCTATCGTAGCTTTTCAACCAAATTTGGCCTGAATAATTTATATAATTGGTTCCATTAATTGTATGAAATTCGTATTGATTCCGTGACTGCACTGGAAGTTATAGGGCAAAAAGTTTTATTTTCCTGAGCGAATTTTCAAAACCAAAGACACAAAAATTACCATAGCTGGCAGCACCAGTCGAATTTTTCAACCAAATTTCTTTTTAACAGAGTTTAGAGTAAGTTTCAGCTACAGTGTCAATTTTATGAAAATCTGGTTACTTATTCACATTTCATAGGGCAAAAAGCAGTTTTTTTCTTTGTAATTTTTCAAGATGGCACCACTGGCACAGACTTGCCTACAATTCAAAATCGCTTCAATCAGACCTGCTCCTTCTTAAGTCCAATGCATTCTGTAAATTTCAATTGTATCTGATTATTGATTCGTGAGTTCTCGTGAACAGAAGTTTTTGATGCTAAAAATATAGACTAACTGGGAAAGGGTTACCGTTCTTGTCCGACATGAAATTTCCAAAGTCTTACTTTGAACGTGTAGATAAAGCATAAGATTTGTATACAGATTGGTTTTATTGTAAAAAACTGACATTTTTAGGATATTCGATGGTTTGAACGTTTTCACTTCCAAATTTTAATTTTGTCAAATTTAAGACACCAAAATTATCATAGCTGGCAGCTCCAACGACCAAAATTTAAAAAAACGCGGCTTAAAGTAAGGTTCATTCTCAATTGAGATCCCAATACAATTGTGTTCTATTGTGTGGATTTCGTTAAAATCGAACGATTCAATCAGAATTTATAGGGCTAAAAGCAGTTATCTGTTTTGGTGATTTTTTATGATGGCACTACTGGCACAGAATCGCCCGCATTTCAAAATCACTTATATCAAACCTGGTCCTATTTAAGACCAATACATTCTGAAAATTTCAATTAATTCTGCTTATCGGATCGTGAGTTTCCGTGAACAAAAGTTTTTGATGCTAAAAATATAGGCAAATTGGGCAAGGGTTACCAGGCGTGCCCGTTACACCATATCAAATTTTTTTTTCTATGTCAACAAAGCACAAGATTTATATATGAGTGGCGTTTTTTTGAAGAAGTGGCATTTTTTCAAGAGAGACGATGATTTGGAGGTTTTCACTTTCAGTGCTTGCCTTAGCTACAGAGTTGCCAGCACACTCATTTTAAGCTTCATAAATCTACAACTAAATAATACCAAAATGTTTTGAAAATTTCGTAATGATTGAATAGCTCTGTCAAAAGTTATCGCAATTTAAAAATGTTCAAGTTTTCCCGTTCTCTTTTTAGGCACCCAGCGCACACATGGTGTTAAAAACTTCCAAAGCATTATCTCATTTACATGCTAAACACGTTCGAAATTTATTTCGTCAACTTTATTTTTGCGAAAAATATTTTTGTACGGAATAATAGGTATATTAAAAATATCACTAAAATGACCACCGGCGCCAAAGGGTTAAAGATAATTGACATTTAGTGAAACCTGGCACTATTCTGCATATACACCAATGTGTACTGAAAATTTCAGTTCAATCGGATGGCGCGTTCCTGAGATTTTTTCACTGACATTTTTTGATGATGATGATATATATATATATATATATATATATATATATATATATATATATATATATATATATATATATATATATATATATATATATATATATATATATATATATATATATATATTTGTATATATAGAAATATGAATTTTTCGCCAAAGTGATTTTAATACTAATGTTCTTCTTCGAACATTAGTAAAAAACAAGCATTAGACTAAATAATTAGTAGTACTTGCACCTTCGAAATGTTAATTATTTTTGTCACAATATATTCAAATTCAATTAAATTTTCCCTAAATTAAATTAATTAACACTAAACATTTGCATAAAAATTGCTAAAAAATTGTGAACAGTTGGTTTAATGGTTGGTTTTTTCCCCATTTCCATCCCCAAATAGTAAAAACTAGCCCATTTCGGGGGAAAAATTAGCAAGATCCTTGAAAAAGTGGTTTACAAGCGAGTCTACTCCTTTATCCAGCCTACTCTCGCGCATGAGCAGCATGGTTTTGTCAAAGGTAAATCTACCTTAACCAACCTTCTTTCCTTCACACACACGGTCGCATCCGCTCTTGACCATCAAAAGCAGATTGATGTACTTTATACCGACTTTTCCAAAGCCTTCGACTCTGTCAACCATAACCTCCTTCTTCAAAAGTTAAAGTACGTTGGCATTGCTGGTCCTCTTCTTTCCTGGTTTAACTCTTACATCCTCGACCGTACCTGTATTGTAACTGTTAATTCCTCCTCTTCAATTCCTTTTTATCCTGCATCAGGTGTTCCGCAAGGGTCTATCCTTGGTCCTCTTCTCTTTCTTTTGTTCATAAACGATCTCCCTCCTTTAATCCAATCTTCTTGTCTTTTGTATGCCGATGATTTCAAGATGTTTCGAGTGATTGAGTCACAAGACGACTGTATGATTTTACAAGACGATCTCAACAGCCTACAGACTTGGTGTGCTTCCAATGCTCTCACTTTGAACATCGTGAAATGTCACAAAATGTCATTCTCTTTGAAAATTTCAACTTTGATGTTCTCCTACTCTGTTTGTGGCTATCCTCTTAATGTCGTTGATAACTTTAGAGATCTTGGCGTAATGTTTGATTCTAAGCTCAAATTTGATAGGCATATTTCTTACATTACTGCCAGGGCCTCTAAATTATCCGGTTTTATTATTAGATCCTCTAAAGCTTTCGTTAACATTTCCACCTGTGTACACCTTTTCCTCTCCTTTGTACGTAGTATCCTTGAATATTGCTGTCAAGTTTGGTGTCCTCGTTTTGTCTACTTGAATACTGCGTTGGAGTCCGTTCAACGCAGATTTACTCGCACCCTGTTTTATAAATTTCAGCTTCCTTACCGTCCTTACAGTGATCGTCTGTCGTTCCTTCATCTTCCTTCCCTTGAATCACGGAGACTTTTCCTGGATGAGTGCCTACTCTTCAAATTGTTCCATAGGTTGGTAGATTCCGACATCAGCAGCCACGTTTCTGTCCGTGTTGCAGTGCATGGCACCCGCTCCACTTTTGAGTTTAGTGTGCCATTTGCGCGCACTGATATCTTTTTTCATTCTCCGCTGTTGCGATTACTAAGGCAACATAATGATTTACGGTTTGGTCCTCTTCCGCCGACATTATATGCCTTTAAAACTTTTTTAAAAAATAATGTTTTGCTTACTACTAATTCATTGTAGTTTTTTCAATGTAGTTTTTTTAGTTTTTCCTTTTCTTTTTTTTTTTCTCTATTTTTCTTATTTTGAATTTTGTACTTTTTCACTTTGATTTTGTTTATTATTGTTCTTTATTTTGTATCATTATCATCTCATTATTATTTTGTTCATTTTTTCATTCTTTCGTTAGTGAATTATTTGTATTTAAATTTTCTATATTCAGTAATTGGATTTGATCTGTTGAATAATAGTAAATAAATAAATAAATAAATAAATAAACCTGAGCTCGTGCTATTCTTAACAGCTAGCCAACTGAGGGGCTGAGGTTGATGTTGTATTCTTCTATCTACAAGTGTGTATGGCAATGTACAGTTTATAGTAATAGAAAATAGAGCCGGGTCTATATCCTAGTTAGAAATGTGGGATGGGTATTGTGCTCTAACTGAGATCTAGAATTCATCACTTACATATCACTGAGTTAGTACCATTCATATTCGAGAAAACTAGATTAGATAAAACATTTGGTGTTGCATATTATTTATTTCTTAATTCAAGTGTCCTGTTATTAATTTTTTTCAGGGGTTTTCCCCCAAGAAAATGCTCTGAACATTTTAATTTTATCACGAGTTCCACAGATCCCATGAACACTGAAACCTTTGAATATCTTTCTGATTTGACTAGATCTTTAAACGGAGTACGTCTTGCCCAATATCATATAAAGATATCTGTTAAATGTATGAATATCTGTTAAATAATTGGTCTCCTATCTCATAGTTTCTTAATATCGGACATATATAATCCTACAGCGTTCTTCTTTAATTTTTCTTAAATTGTGCTATGAATGAATCCATGTTCTCTTACACATAACTATTTCGCAACTTACTATTTTGCAACTAACTATTTTTCACTAAGCACTTGCATGTACTTGGACCAAGATTGAACCTCATTGGTGCGATTATGGGGGTGTTATAATTGTTTGCAGTTATACAAATATTATCAAGGTGAATAATGGTCAAACGATGAGCTTATTATTGAGTCTTGCAAAACAAGTGGTCTTTTGCTAAGTGGCTTTTTCTATTTGGAATACTCACAATTTCATCGGATCATTGGATCACTGGTTTGCCTCTACATACATGTATCAATCAACATTTAACTATCAAACTTCGATACAGGAGCATTCTGCAAACTTCAGGGCATGAAAGAATTAGAAAAACAACCAAATGCCCTGAAAATCCAGATAGCATCCTTCAGTTGATCACATGACTGGTGCTTCACTACCCATTGCGATGTAGTTAGTCATCTTCCTTTGCTTTTGCTGTCTCTTACGATCCATCATCGAGCTATCGGTCGTTTTTGCACTTACTACATACAACAGCTATCTATTACTTGTATAAATTGAGACAAGACATTTTCAGGATCTTCAACCTGCATGAAAATACTTCGGTGTAATGTCTTATAGACCCCTCTACTCGAGTGGAGCATTCTACTTCCAATGAGAACATGCACACATAAAAGCACGCAGTCATGTAGGATCACATTTCGCTCATCAAACGTGATGTAATGTGAAACTTTTCTGATGGTTCACGTGCGAAATTATCTTCAAATTTTTTTTTATTTCTTCACGGCATTCACTCCAACTTTCAACCACTCCAAATTAATTTACGCTAGATCACTAGTTTTTCACCTCAGCATTCATCTGATGTGGATGATCCTATCAGACTTTCCAAAAAATCTTCTCATTTTGTATTTTATACAATCAGTACTTTCTGTATCGACTGTATCTTTCTATAATCTATTTAATCACTTTCTATAATCTATTTAAGAGTAAGGTTAAGTTTTCTTATTCTTTCCTTAGCTCTTTTTGATGAGTCACTTTAGAGTTTTTTTTCTAGCTGACATTCATTCAAATTGGAAACTAGCCAAGTTTAATTGAAGACACTGATTAATCATTAGCTTCTAAGTCCTAGAGCAAAGTCAGCTATAGCTTAGCCACCCAAGCTAAAAAACCACAACAATCTGCATCGTGGCATGTGCAGGAAATTTTATGTTCATAATAATAGGCACGAGCCATATAAAGCTGCTAAATATAAAAAAAACTCTAGCGCACCTGAACCGCTAGAAACACTAATGTTCGAAGAACAGTAGAAGAATCGTGCAGGTTTTGAGTGCATATTCCACCACATGTGCTGCTTATTACGGCCAAACTGTTTCAAATGCCACGTTTTACTTTCGTCTTAAGAATGTATTATAACTCACATGGTGGAAGGTTTCAGATATTACCACTGGCATGAATTTCAACGTTTATGAGAGCAAAACATGGGTTAATTATATTCGTTATCAGTTGCTTATTTCACATAATTTTGAAAGCAGCATCTCATATAACATCAATGAAGAAAATGCTCAGTGCCTGCAGCACTGTAACTGAAGTTGGTGTTTGGGGCTGCGATCCGAAAAATTTGCAGAACTTTGCGAATTGAAACATCGGTTATTTATTTTCATTGTAAATGTTTCCGGTATGTATACTAACTGTAAGCATTTATTGATACAAAGGTAGCACAACCGACTCGTGCTGGCAACCTTTCGCCAGTATCAAAGCCAAGAATATATCAAATCTGCTTCACGTTGTTTAATTACATTCGAAGTTATAGCAGTATAAAAAAATTTAGGGTTACCTGCAGTGAGTTTTTTCAAATGATCGAAAGCTTAATATTTGCTGTTTATATCATTACCATTTGAAAATTCTACGATAAAACCGCTTAATAAAGATATTGCAATTAAACACAAAACCAACAATAGCTGGCAACCCTATCGTGGCTTTTCAACCAAATTTGGCCTGAATAATGTTTATGACAGGTTTCATTAATTGTATGAAATTCGTATTGATTTCATGACTGCACTGGAAGTTATAGGGCAAAAAGTTTTATTTTCCTGAGCGAATTTTCAAAACCAAAGACACGAAAATTACCATAGCTGGCAGCACCAATCGAATTTTTAAACCAAATTTTCATCAAACAGAGTTTAGAGTAAGGTTCAGCTACTGTGTCAATTTCATGAAAATCTGGTAACTTATTCACATTTCATAGGGCAAAAAGCAGTTTTTTTTCTTTGTAATTTTTAAGATGGCACCACTGGCACAGACTTGCCCACAATTCAAAATCGCTTCTAACAAATCTGGTCTTACTTAAGTCCAATGCATTCTGTAAATTTTAGCTGTATCTGATTATTTGTTCGTGAGTTTCCGTGAACAGAAGTTTTTGATGCTAAAAATATAGGTTAACTGGGAGAGGGTTACCGTTCTTGTCCGACATGATATTTCCAAAGTTTTATTTTGAACGTGTAGATAAAACATAAGATTTATATACAGATTGGTTTTATTGTAAGAAACGGACATTTTTTTGAATATTCGATGGTTTGAATGTTTTCACTTCCAAATTTTTTTTTTTCAAAATGAAGACACCAAAATTATCATAGCTGGCAGCTCCAACCGAATTTTTCGACCAAATTTCTATCAAACGTGGCTTAAAATAAGGTCCAGCAATTGTGTGAGTTTCGCTAAAATCGAACGATTCAATCAGAATTTTTAGGGCTAAAAACAGTTATCTTTTTTAGTGGTTTTTCAAGATGGCACCACTGGCACAGAATCGCCCGCATTTCAAAATCATTTCTATCAGACCTGGTCCTATTTAAGGCCAATACATTCTGTGAATTTCAAATAATTCTGCTTATCGGATCGTGAGTTTCCGTGAACAGAAGTTTTTGATGCTAAAAATATAGGTAAATTGGGCAAGGGTTACCAGGCGTGCCCGTTATACCATATCTTTTTTTTTTTGGTTATGTAAACAAAGCACAAGATTTACATATGAGTGGCTTTTTTTTGAAGAAACGGCATTTTTTCAAGAGAAACGATGATTTGAAGGTTTTCACTTTCAGTGCCTGCCCTAGCTACAGGGTTACCAGCACGCTCATTAAAAGCTACACAAATCTACAACTAAATAATATCAACATGTCCTGAAAATTTCGTAATGATTGAATAGCTTTGTCAAAAGTTATCGAAATTTAAAAATTTTCTAATTTTCCCGTCCTCATTTTAGGCACCCAGCGCACACATAGGGTTAAAAAATTCCAAAGCATTATCCGATTCATATGTAAAACACGTTAGAAATTTATTTCGTTAACTTTATTTTTGCGAAAATCATTTGTGCACGAAATAATAGGTATATTAAAAACATCACTTAAATGTCCGCCGGCGCCAAAAGGTTAACAATAACTGACATTTAAAGAAACCTGGACCTATTCTGCATATACACCAATGTATCCTGAAAGTTTCAGCTCAATCGGATGGCGCGTTCCCGAGATTATCTCACTGAAATTTTTTGATGATATATATATATATATATGGAAATATGAATTTTTGGCCGAATCGATTTTAATACTAATGTTCTTCGAACATTAGTAAAAATGACTTACTTTACCCCTAATTTCACTTAGTTGCTTTTAATAATTTAGCAATTGTAAATGTAATATTTAATTATTGTAATATGTTACTACTGTAGCTAATAACTGTTTCGTGTAATTGATCGCTGATACCCAGATGCTTACGGGTATGAAACCTTCTCTATTTCATTTTTAATGCAGTAGTTTTTATCGTTGCTAATGTGTCTGCCTCGACAGTTTGCACAATTGGCAAGAGAAAAGAGAAGCACTTGTGCATTTGTTCTTGTGCAGTGATTGCTATAGCTAGAAGGTTTGTATTGAAAGAATTTACTGACAAATTTTAGTTTTGGTAGATATTATGGCACAAACAACAAACAAAGGCATATAAATTTCAATGAATGACTTTTAATTATCGCTGCATACCCAACAACCATGCGCAAAACAGGCCCGACAAGTTTTAAATTTCAAAACATAATAACGATTAGATTGTTATAATGATTATTGTCTTCTTCAAAATTATAAAATTATGATGCAAAATGTACTGAAAAACATAACGCAGTGAACCGAGCCCATTTCCGTCGGTGTTGACAGAAAAATGATTTGAAAAAAAATCTTATTTGTCTCAAAAATGATTTTATTTGTGTGTCTTTCTTTTTGCCACACTTTTCTTTAATGCATAATTTTTCTTTAATGAAAACATTGGAATTTAACAAATGAATTAAATGTTTTCCAAATCGCCGAAGTCGTAGGGTTCTGGTAAAAACTTACATTGCTGCCAGCTATGAAAAATACTGAGAGACGATATACGTTGTCTATGCTGATTTATAGACAAGAAGGGAACCATGATCACAAATCAATAACCTTTACAAGTGAAATATATCGATGGATATAAGTCGGAGATGTTAAAATTTGTCGCAACTAGTGTAAATAAGAATTAATAATTTTCAATTGCAAGTGGTCGCATCAGCCAAGTATGCACTATGTGCTGGTGTCTGATGAAAATCAGTGCATAGTTTCCAAACCACTTTGTCAAAATAAAATTTTCTATGTAAATAAAATTTTTTTTAATTTTAATCATCTCGCAAAAACAATTCGAATCTGACATAAATATGTGCAATTAATGTTCATCAAAAGGATTAAAATTAATTTCATTGTTCCTATAAATCCCTACTAATTATTTCAAACCGCAAACGCAATACTATTTAAAGAACAGATTGTTTGTTCCGAAATATATTGTAGGCTGCATATTTTCATCAACCATATAAGCAATGAACCAAAACTGCTTCAGTTGTTTTGATTTGACCAAATAAAACTATTTGATTTGATTAATTTCACGTTCAGGTTTATATACCTGCGATGCAAATATCATGCGAATAGAAAATTATCCGACGAACGATTATTGAAAAAAAGATATCAAAATCATTACGCTGGATATCTTGACCTGTGGTGTAACAATCATTAAAATTAGCTTAAATAACATGATAAAATCATCACTTCGAGGCGTTTTAGGTGCGAAAATCGTATAATAACCATTATTCGCAGCACGACGAAATGTCATTTTGATATTTCAAGTAACATTGTTCAGAGAAAATGAACATACATAGCAAAATAAATTTCCAAATACGTTAGTGTGTTACTTAACTGCATGAGAATATAAATGGTATGGACCAAAAATTCAATCTTGAAGTCCACTTTCTATTTTTCATTGCGTCTGTTTAAACGTAAATTGTCTGAGTCTAATTGCTTCATCACCTAAATTGTGAAACTTGAAGACTCCATCAAATCATGAATTTGTTGCGAATCACTAAATTCAAATCTTAAGTTGATGTGATTTTTTTGTTCATTACCAGTGTGAAAATGTTATTAAGAACAATCACACTTACTTATTATACAAGTAAATAGTAATATCAAAAACAATTCTTTATCTGTTTTCTTTTTCTGATGAGTTTAACTTTAGAGCAAGCAGTTAAAAGTCTGAAACTAAATTATGAGAATCATTTATATTTTTCTCAAATATTTCGTTGAAAACAATTTAATCTAAATTGAAGTTTGTCGTGATCAGCTCACGAGCTATACCACCCACCTAGAATTTAATATAAACCACGGGCAAAACACAATAGCCTCATTTCCCTCAGGCCACTAAACTAATAGCATATATCTTCATCAATAGCGTAATTGCCCAATTTAGATGTCCGCTAAATTTAACCCTAACCTTGATGGTCATTCGAAATTCGTCATCAACATCGTCAAATAACCCGTCAATTTCGCCTTTAGATCCGGGATCGTCAATTTAATGGTGTACATTCTGAAAAACACAGAAAAGTGATTCGAATCAGGTCGCGTTACCATTATCCTAATTTTCATGAAAATCTAAACCTTCAATGAATTAAATCTCTGTGCAATTATCTATTAACAACCCATCGACCATCTAAACAATCGAACGTGCAATTTCACCATTCATCATCGTCATCGTAATCGTCGCTGAACTGATCAATGAAAGTGGTTCGATTCTTTGTTGGGCCGCCAACATGTACAAAGGGTCATCAGAGTGCACATTAACAATTGCTATCTCTTTTGCAATTAGAAGTTAAACCACCAATATGAACGGATTCCGAGTGTTTTCATTCAATTCAGGTGCAACGATGATTTTAATTGCATTGCACATTGTAGTGCAAACATTGCATTCTGGCACGTAACACGCCCGTGTACTTGAGTCCGAACAGCTATAGCGGAAAAATTGAACACGATTGAAGCCAAGAAGAAAGTCATTAACGCAAGGCTTCGAAAGTGATCGCCCTCACGAAAGAAACCATAAAAAAATATAACATAAATCTACAGAAACTGCTAACGGCAAAGGTGGTGAATGAGTTTTCGGATTAGTGTTTCTTCCGATTCGTTTGAAAATGTTTTGGTTGTTGTGGCCGGTGGCAGTTTTCTTTCAAACGAAAATTAGATGAAATTCCGAAGACATTGGTAGAAATAATGATGTGTTGTGATGTTTATTCGAAGAGTTGAATTATTTTTCTCTGACTGTATGTTGGAGATTTTTTTCTGTTTCAATGCATTTTTCCGATTCACTTGTTGCTACAGTCTTGGAAAATAGCAAGAAAATTCATCTGAATTCATAGCAGTGTTTAAGGCAAGAGTGAAAGTTTTCTTGGCTCTAGTTTAGTTTGTCTCATACGTTTGACGACGTTTGAATTAAAGTGTGAAAAACTTGGAATATGTTGGCTTGGCGTTGAACAAGTTTGCAATTACGGAAGAAAATGTGAAAATGAAAGCTTGTTAGGAAAATAAGTAGTAATTGGTGATGTAAGATTGATTATTATTAGTTAGTAAAGTAAATGTCGTTTTCCGGAGTTTGATTGGTTTCTTCCTAGTGAGTTTACGATTGCAATTGAAATAGAAAGAAAGAAATGAAAATTTTGATTAAAGAAGCTAAAATCCACCTAGCCTATAATAAATAAAGAAAAGAATATCCTTCTTCATATAAAATACAAGGCATACGGACACAACATTTGTTTATTTTGAGGAAAATGCTCTGAAGTTTTTGAGGTTAAGATTATGGACAGCATTCTTCCAAAACAAGCTGGAAATAATCTAGAGTAAAAGCAAAAGTTTTGACATGAATTATCAGGAAATAAATCACATATTCAGATGATGAAAATTACTTGTTTTTGGATATGGTTATAAAAGTTACAAAAGACAAGAAAAAGTCGAGCAGCGTTACTGTAAACTTGTCAGAAAATTAATGAAGCAAGGAAACTTTTTAATTTTTTTTTTGAGTTTTTAATTCTATTCAAAAACATCTAAATCTTATGCCGGATTTACATTCTCGCCGAGGAATGCCAAATGTAGACAAGGTCTGTGTGTAAATGGTCTCCTTGTCTATTCTCGGCTGTTTTTTTCATGGCAAGCACGCGTGTGTAAATGGTTTGCTCGTCGGCTCTTGTTTGTTTTATGAAGGGATAATGATCCTTTTATTGCTGTGCCTGAGTGTTTATGACTGTCTCGTCCGAGCTCGAAGCCGCTGGAAGCGAAGTCGGTTTTATGCATCGAGTCAAAGGGATTCGAGAGGGTAGCATGTGCTCATTCACATTTTCGAATTTTTCGCTGGGACTTCAAACATGGCTTTGCGTGTCCCAGATTGAAATCACTCAACGCACACTAGGCAGTTGCAATAGCCACAGCCTGTACCTCAGCCAACGTTCACTGAACTGAACAAAACAGCTCACAACTGTCGAAATATGCATGGTGCAATATCCTAAGTAAACAATTCACCCTATGTCTTGCTGAGTCTCGTCCAATGTCTTGCTGAGTCTTGTTGAGTCTTGTCCACGAGACGCTCGTCCCTATGTATAAATCCGGCATTACATAAAAGCCACAATCCTACCTTCACTGAAAATTATCTGCATTATTTTCTTAGGGTGTTTGCACAAGAAAGGAATAATACTTATATACCTTTTTTGTAAGGAACACATTTATGTGTGTGAAGCTGCGAAAAATAACAAACGAATGGGAAATCTAAGTATGTAAACTTTGGAGGTAGAAAGACAAGCATCAATGAAAAATGCCTAATTTGAAAATATCATAAAGGAATTCTTACTAGCATCTAAGTATCAGTGATCAAATACAGTGGCATATTATAATTTGCGTAAATCCAGCTGAGAAAAGGCGACTGAAGAAAGGAGGATAGTTAGCTGTGATTTTGATACTAGTTTATATAAATTTTTTATTTTACGGGGTTTCCATTAAGAGCAGCCTTTTTATTTTTTTAAATAAAATAAATCCGATTTCAGATATGAACGAAATTTTGCCAATGCGTATGAAATACAACAGCATTCAAATGACCACTCCAGAAGCGCTTGGAACCTTGGATCCAGTGAACCCAATTTTCTATGACTTTTCCGCACAGTGTGGATGATATTATTTTTTTAAATAAAATAAATCCGATTTCAGATATGAACGAAATTTTGCCAATGCGTATGAAATACAACAGCATTCAAATGACCACTCCAGAAGCGCTTGGAACCTTGGATCCAGTGAACCCAATTTTCTATGACTTTTCCGCACAGTGTGGATGATATTACAGAGCGGTTTCATATTCGATATTGGACCTGAGCATCTCCAAGGTTTGTGGATGGTTGGCATAGACCGATGATTTGACGTATCCCCAGACAAAAAAAACTAATGGGGTCGTGTGACTTTACCCCATTCGATTTTTTTTGACAGCACCATCTCGATACTAAAACTTCGATTTCAATAAGTCGATTGCTTGACCGGCAGTGTGACATGGGGCGCCATATTGCTAAAACCACATGCCAACCAGGCTATTTTCTTCTTATTTACGTGAAAAATAACCGGTTCACATGGCGCATTGACCGTGACTGGGCTGCCAAGATCATGAAAAAAAGTACGGACCAAACTGTCCAAACCGCACCAAACAGTCAATTTTTTCGAATGGTCGGATGTTCATTTGACCAAATTTGGCAATTTCGCTTATTGGCGAAATCGTAAAGTCAAAAATTTACTCGGTCGCTCAGTACAATTTTGCGGTAAAAATCAGGAAGCATCGAGCATGTTTAGTTCCCATTCACTGAAGTCACGTCACTGTTGGTGATTTTACGGTTTTGGCTCCTGTGTCAGTGCGATATTGTAGCAACTTGAGGTAGGACCTTACTTCAAATTCACCATAAACTGGTTTGAGCAATACCTAATTCTTGTAATCGGCGAGGAATTGACAAATTTTGGTTTTGTCTCACACTTTCACGGCCACGATACTCTCTTCACTTCAAGCACTTCTTTGTCTCACTAGCACGTCAACATTATCTGTGTAAAATATGTTACTGAGCCGCATAGGCCATAGGGCACATACACATGGCTTGCATTATTTATTCCGTCGGTCATCCTAAGCAAAACTATTGCTGCGTATCGTTTTACGAACAGGCTCGGTTTCATATGAGGGATATGTCTGTTGATTGTCGAGAAACTATCGTTTTTAGTGAACGCTCACTATATTGTTTCTTGGGAAGTGCCTTGTGCTATTCATAGTCTCGTCGATCAGTGTGCCAGTCTGTCTCGACGATCCTCATCTTATAGCCCGTTCACACTAGGCTCTAAATCAGGCGATTTCGATCAGCTGATCGCTTTAGAGCTAAATCAACTTAAATCTACCTGATTACCCATACATTTTTTTCGGCGTCTGACAGAGTTAATCAAGTAGATTTAGAGTTAATCAAGTACAAATCAGGTACTATTGTGAATTTTGTCCCTGGTGAATTTTTCTCAGAGCGTGGTGGATTCCATCCGTGAGAGCGAGAGTAGATTTGAATGAAATGTCATTCGAATTTCATTCTAAAATAGCAAAAATTGAACAAAAAAGGAAAATGTGAGTTGTACAAAGTGAAAAGAAAATGTTCTTGCATGTTCCTGCACCATTTTCACCAACTTTCGCGCAAAAAAAATGGTACACATAAATTCGAATGACATTTCTCTCTCTAAATCTCCTCATTCTAAATCACGTCGGGTAGTGTGAACGCTTACATGATTAACTTTGACAGCTTCTAAATCTACTTGATTTAGAGTGTAGTGTGAACGGCTTATTAGCTAACGGGTTGTGAATATGTTTCATATATAGCTCTACCCTTGTAATAAGTTGCAGCCACTGATTGTCTCACTCAACTATTTTTTTTTTCAAATATTTTACAACTCTAATTGTGAAAGTTGGCTGATCCTTGGGGCCACTAGACGTAAACAATTTCGTCACAAAAAAAAAATATTTTTCCGACTGACGTCCGAATTGAGTTAAAGAGCGATCCACCGTGGGACACACATGTATTCCTTATGGTTTTATTAATTTGTTTTGCTAAAATTTTGTGTTTCTGCATAAACGTATTTGTAACAGACATTGTTGTACTTATTTAAAAAAATATGGAGCTAGAACATTGCAAAAAAGGAAACAATAGAGTTTTAATCGTGACATTGACGAACAACCAAGGACTATCGTTACAATATTTCGGGAGATGGGATAAGATATTATATTTGATAGGAAGATACTTTGCGAAAAGCTCTGTGAAGTGGCAGCATTAGGCCACGTTTCTAATGCTGGAGTGAGCTTTCGGCAAATCTCAGAGTAGAGCTGGCCTGTTCCCAATGGTAGATTTTCGAAATTCGAAAATGGTGATGACATTTTGTTCTTTGAAACCTCAAAGCTGTGGCAAAAATTGCTAATTTGGAGGCATTTTATGAAAAAATAAAATAATCTGAATTTTTTTCTCGATTTTCTGAAAATAAACGATTGAATTATGTGCAAATAATTTGTATAATATTTATAATATTTTTTGTACATATGTCATATAAATAAATAATTTAAATGTTCGTTTGGAGTTTAAATACGATAAATTTACTCTCAGAATAAAGCCGCGTTTCCAATACTGGCTTGGAGTGCAATATATCTGCGTACATAATAATATATAATAATAAAAAGCAAAGTTAAAACGCAAGACCCTTTTCAGATTTCTTTATTTCTTGATATTTCAATATCGACTGAAGCTATGTTGCTAGATTTTGCATCAGGAATTTCGGTAGGAATATTTCGAAGCAATGATTTTGGAATAGGTTTGGGTGAAGGTAAAGGTACGTTTGGAGTTGAATGTGCAGATGGAGGTAACTGAGCTGAGCGTATTAATGAAATGGAAAATTATTCTTGGCCATTTACTAATTTCCAGTATTTTTCTGAGCAAAAAGCACACTAGCCACTGTCAGCATCTAGTTGACAATGGCGCTTGGATGATGCGAATTACTTTGGATGAAAAAAAATTAAACCATGACCAGGTCACTTGGCTGAGATGTGCATGATACCCTGATCAAGGAATTTATTACAATTTGATAAAGAAAAGCCGAATCATTTTCCATCTAGATATGTGTAATGTGCTGAAGCTTGCAAGGAATACTCAAGCAGATTTTCAAATTATCATTGATGCTCAACATTGTAGCAGATAGATTTGACTTTTTTCGAAAAGCACATAATAATATATGATTATGATATACACAATTATGATATAAAATAGTTATATATAATGATAATACAGAATGAAAATATATCATTATTTTTTTTAAATCGATGTATTGTTGATTGTGTTTTTAAAAGGCAAACTAATCTCATTTCTTTGGCCTATATTTGCTTCACCAAACAATATCAAAAACTAACATTTCACGCGAAATTTTGATGAGTCAAAATTTAAACATTTTTTAATGCCTCATTTTATTCTTGACCTCCAGGAGAAACAGGCAAATTGAAATCGCACACGCCTTTGGTTTATTCATTAGCTGGCAATGCCTACTCCAACCTCACAACTTTCAATACATTAAACCATTCGAATTTGAATTTCGAAGGTACAACGACATCTGTCGTAACACATATTTGAATTTAATTTTTAATAAATATTCTTATCACAGATGGAAGTAAACAAAGTGTTAGCTTTGTCGATTAAAAAAAAAGATCCGATTCGTTGTGAAGTACAAATGAAACTGATTTATTACAATAAAAAAAACTATTTTCAACAGGTTTTAACAGGTTGCTGTTTGAAAAATGAACAATTATTGAATTTGAGTAAAATGAGTTTAACAAAATATCGCTGATGTAGTTATTGCAGTCGCGACACATGCCGGAAATTATTGGTGGTATTGACCGGGTCACATGTCACCTACAGTTGGCCTCGTTTACTTGGATTATGAATTTGTTTCACTATAGATTTAAATGCTCAAATCATTCATCCAACTGTATATTCGATGACATTATCTTTTTTAACGCGGAAAACAACACTTTACACTTCATTATAAACAGAGCTTTCAGCAACGCCTTCTATTGGAAAGGAGTGAATTTAAAAATTCGAAAATGTCCGAAAAGCTTCACGCTGGAGTTGAAATAGGTCCTACTCTAGAGTTCAACTACAGATTTTAGAGATTGATTAGAGAGAGAGGAAGATATGTGAAAGTGCATAAGAGCAAAAGTGTGCGCAAACACATTTCACTCCAAGCCAGCATTGCAAACGCGGCTTTACGCTGCTATGTATATATATTTGCACACAAACAAGCTCATCTGATGCAGTTAATTTCACCAGACGCGACTACAAAGGATGCCTTTATGTTGTTGCCTTTGGGCTTCAAATAATGCATTTTAAGATAACGGTTTAGGTTTTACGGCTTAGGTTTTTTTAAAGCTTTAATTTTTTTTTTTAGAAAACGAAAAGTCCTGGCATGAGCGCTGTCAAATTTCTTAGCGTAGAGTCCATCAGGTTAAAAGTTATTCTTCATTAGGTCAGTAATTCCACTGCTGAGGGATGTACAAGAAATTGAACATGTTGATCGATATTGTGCCATGTAAGTTTCCTCTACAGAAGTTAAAGCAGATTGACCCCGAGCTTGGCCTGAGCATATGTCAAAACCTGTTTCATACTTGTAATAACAGTGAATTTGAACATGAAAAATGTTAATCGTCGAACCATGACTTTCAAATAGAGGATGATGGAAGCAGTATCGGCGAAAGAAGGAGGTTGTCGGAAGGTCCTGGTACACTATCGTGCAAAAGTATAAGGACATCATCGAAAAAATCCATTTTTTGAGTTTGTGATTGTTTTTATTGTGTGCAACAACATTTTATGATTTAATCTGGTATACAAACTAGAAAATATACGTTTTCATTATGATTTACATGCATTAGCATTAAATCAGTTGATTATTATTAGTCAAAATGATGAAATTATGAAGGAACCAAAAGTTCTTATTTTTAAGTAGCATTATTTTTGCGCTGTAAATTCAAATATAATAACTATTATTTTATTTTGAACTATTCAAATATAAGCGCTAATGTCTTAAACAGTTATTCTGGATCATTTGAGTGCCTGTCAAAAAAATAACGGTTCTTTGTGAACTAGAACTGTCAAATTCATTCCCGTTATTGTTTACACGCGCAAAACCGACTGTGCTCGTTGAAAATGTCTCGAAAAAAGGAAATTTCACTTGAAAAACGTTCACAAATACTTATTTTGAGAAAAGTGGGTAAAACAATTCGTGAAATTGCAAATATTATTGGTATTTCAAAGTGTGGAGTTGAAACCACGTTGAAGCGGTTCGCCGAAACCAACTCAAATATGAATCGAAAACGCTCTGGTCGACCAAAAAAAACAACTCAAGCTGATGATCAACACATTTTATTGATAAGCAAGCAAAATTGGTTCAAAATAGAACCAGATACTCGTGCTGAAATGAACGAAACCCTGACGAATCCAATTTCAGTGGATACTGTCAAACGTCGTTTGCGAGAGGAGGGCTATTTCGGTCGCTTTGTTGTAAAGAAATCAGTTCTACGACCACAAAACAAGCGGAAAAGACTATTGCTCGCTCGAAAATATAAAGACTGGCCAGTAGATCAGTAGAAATCTGTGTTATGGACCGATGAATCAAAGTTCGAGATTTTTGGATCCAAGCGGCGCCAGTATGTTCGTCGAAATAAAGATGGGCGGTCTAATTCCCAATGTATTACGCCAACAGTTAAACATGACGGAGAGTTCGTGATGGTCTGGGGGTGTCTCAGCTACGATGGTGTTGGAGAACTGGTCAAAATCGACGGAATAATGCGGAAGGAACACTATCACAATATTCTTTAACGAAGTGCCATTCCATCTGGCATTGGTTTGATCGACAACAGAATTATCTTTCAACAAAATAATGATCCCAAGCACATCTCCTATCTGTACATAAACTATCTACGGTCCAAGGAAGAGAAAGGTGTACTCAAAATCATGGATTGGCCGCCGCAATCCCCTGACATCAACCCGATCGATTTGAAGAACATGCAGGTGACCAGTGAAAAAAAGTTGTTCGATAGTCTTAAAGTGACTTGGAACAATCTCGCAACTGAAACACTTCAAAAATTGGTCGAAAAGCTTCCAAAAATTTGCGCTGCAATCATCAAAGCACGAGGTGGACACATTGATGAAAAAAACCTGATATGTCTTGTCTTGATATTTTCGGTATTTTTAACAATTTTTATGCGAAATTTGCATTCAATGAACATAAATCACAACAAAATAGTATATTTTCTCGTTTATATACAAAATTTGATCTTTAAATGCTATTAAACACAATAAAAAACAAACACAAACTCAAAAAATCGCTTTTTTAGATGATGTCCTTATACTTTTGCACGGTAGTGTATGAAAAAAAATTTTATGAGCATAAACTCAGTCGTTGATGCGTTCCTGTTGACATCAGAATAAGTCCCTGGCGGTCCAGGTTGAGTCTTGATTTGTGACATTTTCAGCTATTTTTAGTGCAGTAGTGTATTTGATTAATGACATATGGTAGCCCCAATATTAATGTTTGTTTCAAGTCGTGACTACATTTGATTAAGCCAGGATTAATTGGTATACATGTGTGAAACAACGATTGGATTTTCATTGTTGCATTAACTTTCTTCTCGACTATTTATCAAGACTTGTTAACCAGAAAACTATGCGTGCATTCATTCAGAAGGCTTATGCAAAAAATTTATAACACACAAAATATCATAACACACAAAATGTAAACAGTAATTAATTAAATTTTTACTAGCGAAGAGACTGGAAACTTGGAAACAAAATCACGATTCTCGGCCAAAACACTAAATCATTCCGCATCTTATCAAAATAGCATAGGTAAACTGAGGATGTTAAATCGTTAATAGAGATAATTGAAAATAATTAGCTAATACAAACTGACTTCGCCTTATTATTTATATTTTCTTCTTTTTCATAGATTGTTATCTTTTCTTGGGATTTAGGTATATATTGCTGTAAAATTTTACAGCATGTAAAATATCTTGAATAATTCTAAAAAAAAAAAATTGCGAAGTACAATATGTATATTATGACACTGAGCTTAATATCATTAAAACTTTGTGGTTTTAGTTTGTATCCCACTTACACAAGGCAACTTACCATAAAAAAAATCGAATCAATCCTTCGCAACAAAAACCAACTTCAAAAGCCATCTACTTAGTGCGCAGAATAAAATTTAAATTTAATTTTTTTAAATTTAATTAAAAGGGGGGGAAGATGCATTGTTTCTGCATCGTTTAAAAAAATGATCATAGAACTATGCAAGTTTAAATTTTCAAACTTATAATATTTTCTCTCTCTTGACGCATCGCCCTATAAAACTCATTATTTTAATGTTTGCACAATGATTTACATTTTCTTGCACGAACAACCATCTCTTCTCACACTCCACCAAGTCCCGGCCTACTCCAAGAAAAACCAAGCAATAAAAATAGTGCATTCCATTTCAAAATATTATTTACAATCACATCATTTCGTTTGTCTTAATTAAAATGTTCAGATTTCTACCAACTGATAAAGAAAAAGGATCTGCAATTGAGATATTAAGTAAAGTACAGGCTGGTCAGATCATTAGCAAACTCTGTCCAGCCAGACACATAGGGCTCTGATCTGCGACGGTTTCAGTAATAGTTATCGCTTTCAAGAAAAAACGATTTAAGACTTTTTCGGCCCATTTCGCGTTGATCGCAAATGGATCGGACCGGCCCTATTGAAGCCGATGCAGATGCTAGTCGATGCGAAGAGTCCACGTGAAGGTGGAATGACTAAATGGATTTAAGGTGGTCCTGCAGAAATGAGAAAAGTTTTCGAAGATGAGTTTTGTATGATATTTTGGGGGACTATTTTGAAATTAAAAGAGGTTCCAATGTTCCATAAAGAAAAAAACTCAGCTAATTAGATATAAAAATATTTTATGTATATGAAACAAAATACTTACTAAAATACTGTAATGATATTACTAAAATCTTGAAAATTCGAAAAATACAAGTTTGTTCGTTCCTTAAGCCTTTCAATATCGATCCCACTTACTCAGGTCTGATCCTTTTTAGAAGATATCTTCAGCCACCATTCGCTTCCAAATCGAGCGGACCAATATCTACAAAAATTAGCCACAATGGGCTTTAATACAACTATAACAACAACAGTAACAACAAGATTTACATCGAACCGCTTTAAAGTTTACGATGCCATAAAGTACAGAAAAATGGACAAGCCCCAACCAACAGATAAACATAATTCGTTTTACAAAGCTCCAGCCGGGGTTCCGTGATTTTGTTGGCGGACAGCCGATCGAAGTCCGGTGGACTTTTATGAAATTTTATGGATTCATTGTTTCGAAGACATTAACCGAAGACCGTATTGTTGCAAGTGGAACTTCGTAGACAACATGGAATGCACGATGAATGCGATTCGGTCGAGAAATGTTTAATCACAATAAATGGAAGCGAATGGGGTAATAGGCAGGAGGCTAAAAGGTACAAGGTCAAATAGTTTAGGCTAGTTAAGAGATGCGATGTGGTCGTGAGCTTAGTTTCCAGTGCCCTTGAATTTAGTTCGAGGAGAAGACAATCCAATTATACAATTTGTGTCGTTAGCTTGGTAAACGTTTGAGATAAGTGAACGAGGAATTACGCTAATTTATTTCACATGCAGTCAAAGCACAGACAGCAGTCTTTAATCTTTATCTCATTCATTTATTTAAATCTTTCGATTGAAACCGACTTGCATGCTATCAATGACAAATTAAGCTTATCTTCCTTCAAATTAATTTTCCTTTCGCCCAAGCACTTTCGTGGTGACCTTTCATCTTAGGCACTATTAGTCTTCTTCGATGTCAACCTTTAGGCATATTGATTGAACTAACTTTTAGTTTAGCAGCCAAGTCGTGGTTCGGTTGTCTAGTCTGCCAGCTTAGCAAAACTATTTGTGGGTAATTCCTAGGCTGTGTAGGTATATTGTTCAACTTTAGAGCTAAAAGCATTCATACATAGAAGGAACGTACATACGTATTTATTTCGAGAATTGAAAAGTCATTGAATTCGTCAGGAGGCAAATTGAACTTAATCCGTTGACGGTCGAAGGCGCCCGGAGCGGGTGCTGGTGTTAATCGGAGATTTATGTGGGAAGCCTGATAATATAATTCTTGACTGTTGGGTCATGATGTGACACCAAAAACTATTATACCTGATACTTTAATTACTCTTTGTAATTGCAGAATTCTACGCACAAATATATGAAACAATTTAATCCAATACATATCAGATCGATTTAAATAGCTACTGAAGTTTAGATGAAATAAAAAAAGTTGTTATGAAAAATAGTTCGAATAATCAGAAAAAAAACAAATTGTAAATTAAAATTTAAGGAATTTATCTATTTTATTCAATATTTTGAAGCCCAAACAGGTAAAAAATGTTTCATAAGATGAATTCATAATTTGACTAAAAGAAGATCACTGTATCTACAAAAAAATGGCAATGGTATTAATGGCAATGGTAACTTGTGGGCTGAAAAATATTTTGAGGAAAATATAATTACTTTATGGTTTTTTGCTCTCGTGGCAGCCTAGTTTTATCACAATATTTAATATTCTTTAGAACTATCACAATGGCTCACTGGGTAGTGTTCTCTACAAACGAAATTATTTGATGTGCGTACAGCTCATTGACCCACACTGGGCGCAAATTTTTCAGACACGCTAAACTGCCCTTTGAATACACAAATCGATATTTCAATTGAATCCAGAATTCACTTATCGAAATCTGAACGTCAAAGATTACTTAAGGGTACAACCCAATCTGCATTCAACCATATTTGCAAACTTAATTTAAATTTTGCAAACTTTAACTGAATCTCAAATTTATCTACTGGTGAAAATTTCATCCCATCGATCAATTCATCTAATTTATTTTCATTTTCACTCAAAACAGCAATATCAGCGAATTTCACTCATTACCTTGCATACGTAATGCACTTTGTCAGTACGATTATTCAACTAATTCCGAAGCTAAAAAACCACCATCATCACCATTGCCATCCATTCAAATCGATATAATGTGCATGAAGAATGCTCTAAAAACTCATTAAATAACATTTTAAAGGCTCGCCTCACGCATTAGCATCAATTTATTTTCATCGCATTCGAAACGATATCTTATTGCATGAAACGAATCATTATTATTATTAATTTCTCGATCATATGAAAATTCATTCATTGTACATTTACTCTGGGACCGATGAGTAATTATTTAATTTCGTGAGATGCGCACACGTGAGTTCAGATTGTGGTTTGAACTCCGTTTGACTTGAATGTGATGTGGTTTTAGGACGTGATGGGAAGCAGTTTGTTATGTAAGTTTCGGAAATAGAGAAAATTAAACTAAGTTTTGACGAAGCAATTGATAATGTGACATAGAGAGATATGAAAGTATGGAACATAAAATACACAAAGCATGATGACTCTGTGACTGAAAGAGGTCAGGAAGTTTTCAATAACTTAAACTGGAAAAGAAGAGTCTCAGTCATTATTTTCAAAAATGTGCTAAGCATAAAAAATGACGGGGTTAAAAAGAAAAATTGACAATAAAGACTGCATTTATAATATATGTAGATCTCTTCCAACATTATGCACTTGATTTCATTTTCCAAAAATAGAGAATTCTTATCATGGCAGAACCTCATCTCCTTGCTCAATACGATGCATTATTCTCACAGAAACATGCGTATTCATGTAAACAGTCCCAAGCTATCGACATCAAATTGATTGTCGGTTGCACGCATAACAATTAACGGTGGCCTGCTTTGACTACATGAGTAAATAAACAATGCGTTAAAAGCACTCGAGCCCGGAAACATTACAGTTCCATTTCATAACGATCATTCAATACACTGTATTGTCTCTGAGACTCGCACTAGCTTGCATTCTGTGCTGACAATCTTACGAAACGACACAAAATAAATGTACCTTTATCTACTTTTATCGTTCATTGCGTGATACGTTTTATATTTATTCCGGTGAACGGAGTTGATTATGTTTATGATGAATTATTTGGCTGATAACTTTATACAATTGTGATAATTTTTGCTCATTTTTTTACGTTTATAGGTTGACAGATTTCGAAATCAATGATTTTTCGCAGCAGTTTTACTGACTATTCGAGGAACCATTTGGATTATGTATTTAAATTTGATGAGAAGTATTTGAATTTAAGATGTACATATGTATATATTTCAGCAGGCGTAAATCATCTCAAAATCATTTCAAATGTTTTAATTTAACCACACAAGCTAATCGCTAAGCAATAATAATAATAAAATCCAAGTATTGCAATTTAGGGATCAATTTTTCTTTTAGAAGCGGGATATATTTCAATTTTTGGACAGATGTTGACATTTCTGGATTAATTTTTCCACTTTTTCAGTGCCTATTAGTCCAAGTTTATCAGTGCTTATCAATTTGACAGTTACCGAAGGGAAAATAGGTATTATTAAAATACTTTGTTTCGAAAGCTAGCAAAAAACCTATTAGAATAAATTGAAAAATAATATTTTTAGTGGTGTCTACCATAAAAGTACTCAGGAATTTTCTCTGATTGAACGAAATTTTGACAGAAACGGCCAATATTCTGTTGAAATTGGAATTCTACTCTTAACTTTGCAATTGGTCAGGCACTTAGGCGATAATAAAGCCAATTGCCACCTTTGTAGGAGTATTGCAGATACATTTACAGAAACACACACCTTTCCACATACAATCCACAACTCACCACAAACACTTTACACTTCGATATATATCTAAATTTTATCAGACTAGTAGATTAAGTACAAAAGTTCTTCAAAAATATTGAAAAAATTCGTTCGGATTTTGGATCGTTGTAAATAAGCTAGTTTGGATATTGTAATTGTTAGAAAAGCAAATGTTTTAATTTATTTATCATTTAAACAACTATGATTTATAAAATAAATAAGATTTCTGATGATAACGTTTTGTTTAATTTTTAGGCTTTATTCTAAAACACAAAGTCGCAAAATCCAACTATTTTTGCAGCAGGCCAAGAGAAGACCAATGGCTTACTTAGCTTTATCTTCTCCACATTTGATCAATTGCTATAATTTGGTGGGAGAAAATCTTTAGAAATGCAATCGTGTATGCTGGAACGCTGCCAATATTCAGGCAGAAGTACGATGGGAAATTTTAAAATTGAACTAGAAAGTATGTGGTGGAGTATAAGTAGTAAAATTATAGTTTGAATTTCAGATAATGTCACTAAAATTTAAGTAGCTACGCCTACAAGTGAATAATTGGAAGCAAATTCAATGCTTCGCGCACACTATTGATCTGATAGTACAAAAAAATTTGATACAGAAGAGCTGCTCCAAGCATAATTAAGTAAAGATGAGCTTAAAGTCAAACAACACATCATTACACGTTGGAATTCAGAGTTAAAAAAAAAGTTCTTTAGAAATGGTGACTATCAAACTATTGAGCTTTATCAACAAGAACACTGAGAGAGAGAAACTATACGTGAAATCCTCCCACTGATCGCTCTGAAATTTTCTGAAACACAAATAACACTAATTCAGCTTAAATCTCTTAACATTTTCCAGGAAGTTGTCAGTTGGTTGCTATTTAGCCTACATATATTTAGGAGAGCCAATATTCATATGGGGCCAAAATATGTAGGCTGATTGGGTTTGTGTAAATAAGATAAAATATCTTCTGTGGAACTATAAAGGTATCTCCCTGATTGGTAATATGTTCTTCAATCCTCATGTGAAATCGCATGCATTGGAGTCTCGAGCTTATATAATAGGGCCTTTGGGATCAAATAGTGTACGAAGGCCCCACACAATGGACGCATTTTGACTTCTGCTGATGCTACTTCTGCTCAGTGATGGGCATTTACTACAATTGTAGTAGATGTGCTACTTTTTTCTGCTTTTTTCTGAATCTACTACTCTACTACGTAGCAAATGATATTTACTACTTTTCCCGGGGAACTTCTTTTTAGTGAAAATAGCACTGATGCAACTTCGGTGAACCATTAAGCATCAACTGAAGCACATCTACGATAAGAAAACGCCGAGCGTGTGGCAACTACTGTTAAATGCTGCTTGTCTGACTAAGTTTTAGAATGCAGAAAAAGTTGTTCTCGGTTTTTTTTTCATACACTATATATATGTCTAATTTTTACTACTTTTTTTCTGATTCTGCTACTTTTTTGAACAAAATCTGCTACACATTTATTCGTCTCAATGCCCATCGCTGCTTCTGCTGCTTGTCTTTGTAGGGCAATTTGTATTGGTTTCTATTATTTTAGAAGACCTCAATAGGATGGAAAACCTATCTTTTTAGATCTAGTTTTACTTCATCGGAATTAGTCGATGCATGCAATAATGAGGTATTTTTCCTCAGGAGGGGAGTACATATGGCACTGAACTTTTATTTTAGTAATCTTTATGTGATTAAGAGCGAAAGCCACATGGGTTTCTGTTCCAAAATGATTCTTTTTTGCATTACTTACACATTACATTGTAATCCATTATTTTGGAATTCATAGGTATTAATGAAAGAGTGCATGGTAAAAGTCATCAATGCTTGTGGTCCTAATGGGTACTTTCATTTTGGGGTTTTCAAAGTTGGCTCAAAAGTCTCATAAAATCTCGTGTCAGCGTCGTAAGTTATTCAAGGTTAAAAGTGAAAAAAAAACCGTTTTTCGCGATTATCTTGGTTTCCATTGCTCCAGTGATGTTAACATCTCTTATACAATTGCATACAATTTGCGCCAAATTTTATTTGAAACATTTTTCCATGCGCTCAGCTATTTTGCGATAAGGGGTGGTGAGCGCGCAGCTCTCAGCCATACGTACTGTAATGCAAGGTCAACCGTAAATATTTGTGAATACTACCTTAAATTCTGAATTATTTGTATTATTTATCAGTTAATACATTGTATTTGACTACATTTTACATATTTTTAATATATTCATTTCATAATATTTACCTATTTTGTGTAACTAAAAACTCATTAAATGAAATACTTATTGTATATGTAAATGTATTGAAAACAGATTTTGAGTAGAAAAATAATTTAGTATTTTATCTTTAAAATGTGTATGTTTTTAGATATTAGATAATATATTATACTTTATAATCAATATATGATTATATAATTTAAAGTTATTTTAATTTATTCAAAGTAAGTTTTGAGTAGAAGTAAAACGAGCTTATATATTTTAGTTTTATCTTTATTCAGCAGCTGCACATTTTTTACGATTTAAATTGAATTGCAGTGAAAATCTATAAATCTTTAATAATTTAAAGAACAAAAGTAATAATTTTCTTCTTCTTCATCGTCATCTTCTGGACGTTTGGCAATTTCTGCATTATTGTCAACATTTTCGTTGCCTTGATTTGTTATTTCCAGACCTTCCTGAATTTCAGAGTCAAACGCACTCTCTTGCTCACAGTCACTTTGCAATGAAACAGCATTGAGGCAAGCTTGCCCATTACACTGGCCACAAGCTAAAGTGCATTGCAACCCCGATTTTCTACATCCGCACCGTGCCCCACATCCATTCTTACAATTACAGACTAAAGTATTAAGTAATTCATCAGACTCCAGGAATTCATTGTGGAGCACCCAACCCCATTCCTGGGGTTCTAAATCATGCCCTAACCATTTTTGAACTGAATTTACTTTCAATATATTTACATATACAATAAGTATTTCATTTAATTAGTTTTTAATTACACAAAGAAGATAAGTATAATTCAATGAATATATCAAAAATATGTAAAATGTTATTAAATACAATATATTGACTGATAAATAATATAAATAATTCAAAATTTAAGGTAGTATTGCATTATAGTACGTATGGCTGAGTGCTGCGTGCTCACCGCCCTCTATCGCAAAAACGGTTGAGCGCATGAAAAAATGTTTCACATAAAACTTGTCGCAAATTGTATGCGCTACAATTTTTATAAGAGATGTTAACATCATTGGAGCAATAAAAACCAAGATAATCGCGAAAAACTGTTTTGTCTCACCTTTGACCTTGAATTAACGAAAGTTAACACAGCCAATGGATGAATGGCACATGTCGAAAACTGCAAGAAAAAGCCAAACCATTTAAAGACTTTCTAAAAATAAAACACTAAAAAAACAATTCATAAAGTGGGAAACTCAATTAAGACAAGCGTGAGAAAGGCAGGTGATCCAAATTTTCTTAAGGAAGCAAACCAGCTTTAACAGATCATCAGATATTGGATGGCGTGATTTTGCATAAAAAGATGATTAATATTCTTGCGGAATATAGAACCTGGAGATGATAGTTTCTGGAGACTGAAGAAATATTGCAGGCTTGAAAATACAAAATTGTTTTCTACAACTTGAAGCAAATGGTCTGAAATATGATTTACTGGAGCTACCATTTCAAGAACCAAATGGAAGGCAATGGTCGTGAAGTAGATGTAGGGTTTGAATAAGTTAACCAAATACTTATCTTTTTATTGCCAAATACAGCTCACGTAGTACCAACACACATAAGAGGACTGTAAATTCGTATAGGCAAGCTTAAAGAGCGCAAGTTTCCTGGGCCATACGCAACTGACAACGAATGCCTGACTCTACTACCAAACAACTATCACAAACATCGTAGGCAAAATATTCAAACCAAGATCCCTGACACCAAGGAGAATCTTTGTTAAGATCTCCAGTTTCCAGAAAATCGGAGACAATAAGTATTCAGATTGATCATATTCTGATTCAGAAAAGGTGGGCCTCCAGTATTTTAGATGTGCAAACCTTCCGTGGGGCCAACTGCGACTCCGACCACATCTTAGTCAAGACTCGATATCGATGTCGAATATCAATGTCGTATGAAGCCAGAGCAAGTTCAATGTCGACAAGCTTCGAAACAAAATGTTGGAAGCCGAGTATAGATCTGCTCTGGAAATGGAACTAGCTTCCACGCCTAGCACCACTTCTATCAACAAAGTTTGGACTACCATCAAAAGCGCAGTGAATGCAGCAGTGGAAAAAGTAGTTTAATGTACAGTCGGGCAACGCAGATATGAATGGTTTGACGAGGAATGTCAAGCCGCGTTGGCTGAAAAGAATGTGGCCTACAAATCCCACATTGAACGATCGACTAGAGCCAAAAAAAAAAATATGACGATCTTCGGAGGGACGCTAATAGAATTGTTAGACGTTAGAAACCAAAGAATTTTGACAACATGCTGAATAACATGAATGACAGCTTTATGGCTAATAACACTCGACAAGCGTACAAAGTAGTGAGGCACCTTAAACAAGGCTTACAACCACGAACTAGCCTATCTAGTGCTGCCGATGGAAGCATCATAAGTGACTATAAACAGGTGAAGCGAAGATGGGCGTCCTATTTTCAGCAATTACTGAACGGAAATATCTCCGCACCTGACGAATCGCTATCACTAATTGGTACATACCTAGACAGTGCCTCATCTCACCCTCCTGCACTAGATGAAGTCCAACAGGCCATTTAGAATCAAGGATTTCTCATCACGCTGAGAAAATTCTTGGTGAATATCAAGGTGGTTTCAGCCGAGGAAGATCGACAACTCACCAAATATTTACGGTCAAACAAATTTTGGAAAAATGCTGGGAATTCAACATTGATGTCCATCAAATATTCGTCGACTTCAAACAATTGTATGACAGCATCAATCGAACTGCATTATATAACATCATGCTGCAGTTAGGAATCCCAGCAAAGTTGGCACGACTGGTGAAAATGACCAAAACCGACTCCACGTCACAAGTGCTAATTCAGAATAATATGACCAACTCGTTTTCGACGAATACAGGGCTAAAACAAGGGAATGGATTAGCTCCGGTACTCTTTAGCTTAGTGCTTAAGTATGTCATCAGAAAAATCCCCTTTGACACGGCCTGCCTGGCCCATCCTGACGAGCCGCCACTGGGCCCGCTCGACACTAAAACACTATTATAAGGTATACGCGGATACAAACAAGAAATGTCTACTTTACTTTAACTCAGTGGCGGCTAGTCAGGGTGAGCCAGGCGGGTCGGGCCCACCCTGACGAGCCGCCACTGTCAGTAACTCTAAACGAAACCGCCAAAGAGGTTGGCCTTGAAATTAACGAGCGAAAATCAAGGAAAAGGACGCCAGTAAGACAAAACATAATGATAGGGGACTGTACAAACCTTGAAAATATAAACAACTTCGTCTACCTAGTGACGAACCTCTCGAAGAATGCGAATGAGCTTGACGAATGACGAATTCAATAAGCCAATAAGACATTCTTTTCGGTGCTATCTACTTTGAAATCACGATGCGTACACAGGAATACGAATCTTTGCATCTATAAAACAATTATCAGACCTGTGCTATTCTACGGAAGCGAAACCTGGACACTGACCCAGGCTTCTGAAAAAGCCTTCAATACGTTCGAAAGAAACGTATTGTGAACGATCCTCGGTCCAATACGGGAAGAAGATGTATGGCGAATCCGATGCAACAACGAGCTGTGTACCATATATGACCGTCATATGACTACAAAAACTACAATGGGCTGGCCACGTCGAATGAATGAGCAACAATTGAATCCCCAAACGGTCTCTCTAGCGGAGCCAGGCCAATCGCTAAGCCACGCAAGCGCTGGAATGATTCGGTAGATGCTGACAGCAGCTCACTTTTGAGAGCACCGAACTGGAGGACGCGGTCACTAAACCAAGACGAATGGAGGCGAAGCATTAAGGAGGCTAAGGCTTGATTGGGGCTGTAGTGTCCCGATGATGATGAAGGATTTTTCTTGTCTCAAGGCAACCTTTACTACTAATTATCTCAGTAAGCTTACATTTTCTTAGTAGGCTTACTGAGATAATTGATGCGAAACATCGAAACATATCATGGTTTGGTCATGCAGAAATAACTAACGAATGGCTCTCTCCTTCATTCAACCAGTGGAGTCCTTTACACTTAAGTCTTGTAAAAGAATTAAAAGAACTAAAACTATTCGGTACAATCGATGTACTTCCTAACAGTAACTTGGATTCACTTAAAAATATCAGAATATTTTATGCAAAACCTTAGTCTTAGACAGCTAATCTAATAAGTAAGCTAAATATGCTACAAAAGACAATAATATATGATCATATGAGCTGAAAGTTGGGCTGCGGAGAGCACATATTATAAGAGAGGAAGCCAAAGTGTCGCAAGCAATTCCCAGCAAACCAAATGCATCGTAATTAATTCATAAAAGAGTCATATTTTACGAATGTTTTTGTCGTTAATGAGCTCGCAAATGAATCGAAAACGATTCATTGGTCCTACTAAATCCGAGAAGAATCATTTTTAACGATTTGTAAATGAGTTACAAAAAATGTGGTTTTAGCGAGTATATATCACCTATATACTCGTTAAAAGTGATACTTTTATGAATTATTAGCGATAGTTTTAACGATTTCAAATATATTAGCTTTTACGAATTGAAAATAAGTTAAAATTATTTACTCATAGTAGAGTAAATTTGAAAGACTGGAAGAATAAAGCAATATAGGCTGCTAAAGACGAACATAAAACATCGTTCTATGAGAACATTGTTCAGCCAAGACGAATTCACAGCACAGTCGAATTAAACTTTAATTTTGTTTGGGATACCGCGACCAGCAAACTAGGGGAATATCTATATAAAATCTGCTCCTGAGCCGCGTAGGCCATAGGGAACATATAGTACACATGGCTTGCATTATTTATTGCGTCGATCATCCAATGCAAAATTATTGCTGCGTATCGTTTTACGAACTGGCTCGGTTTCATATGAGGGATATGTCTGTTGATTGTCGAGAAACTATCGTTTTTAGTGAACGCTCACTAAATTGTTTAGTGGGTTGTGACAGTTGATATATGTGGCAACATCCACAAACACTTAACGTTTCAAACAAACACCAAAGTTGACAAACACCAAGTAGGCTAAGATAGTTGTAATTTTTCATGTTTGTAACTTGAAAGTTTAGTATACTTTTAACCTTCTAGAATAAACAATAAAAATATTTTTTATATCACTTATTCTAGTTTATTTATAAATAGGAAGAAATGTACACTTCTTAAATAAACATAGCTTTTCATACAAGTTGAATTGAGCTAGAAAAACTTGTGAGAAAAATATGAAAGTTGTTATTGTTTAGAATTTTCTTTTAGATAAAATTGTTTTTATAGGTGTGTTCACGTACTTTTAGTCGTTTCAGGAATTGAATTTTCTTAAATCATGTGGTGGGGAAATTCATGAAAAGTAAGAAAATGATCTAATTGCATTTCTTGAAAAGTGACAGCGAAAAGTCTCAGTTGTCAGTTTTTGGGAGAACAATAGTGATTATAAAGTTATCTTAAGCGGTGATAAAGTATCGCCCCAAAAATATTTCACTTTCAGAACAACATAACGCAAAAAAAAAAAAATGTTGCTTGCCGCGCTAATTCGAAAATGTTTACTCACACCGTTTGACACTTGTCAGCATTTCTCAGTAGCTCAGACCCTAGGTCTGTTCGCGTACTACGATTAATTGCAATTAATTGCAATGAAGCCGTTTTTGTACTCCGTTTTACTGAATACTGAAATTTTCCCCTCTTTCAGTAAATTTCAGTAGGGTCTGAGCTACTGAAAAATACTGAAAACTGTCAAACGATTTTTGGCGTAATGTTATTATAAAAGACGAATATTTTTGTGGCGATAGTTTATCGCCGCTTAGGATGACTTTGTAAACACAATTGTTCTCCCAAAAGCCGACAACTGAGACTTTTATTTGAAAATTTTCAGGAAATCCAATGAGAGCGTTTTCGTACTTTTCCTGAATTTCCCCCACCACATGATTCAGGAAAATTCAGTTATAAGTACGCGAACAGACCTCCTTTATGCTATCAGCTCAGACCCGACTGAAATTTCATCGTATTTAATGAAAAAGGGGAAATTTTCAGTTATCAGTCAAACGGCGTATACAAACGACTTCATAGTGATGCAGTGTGATTAATCGCGATTAATCGGAGTACGCGCACATACCTTATGTTTTCTACTTAAAGTACAAAGAGCAATTAATGATAAAAGTATGATGAAAAAATTCATTTTTCAAGGAGAGTTAAAACAAAAAAGACTATCACAGCAGCGTATGATAATTTTAATGTCATATATAACAGGAAATAGCAGAAAAAATATGAATGTTATTTTGATAATCACAATTTTTATGGTTTTATGTATTACAGGTACGGCGACCAGACCAAATAATACGTTTCCGAAACGCAATCTCTGTGAATTTTTCAATCACGCTGAACAGGAAAAAGAAGGAGAAAATAGAGGTAAGATTTATATAAAGTTGGAAAATGTCCAATAGAGTTGAAAACTAATGATATTTTGAAATCCATTATTAAGAGAACATAAATGATAACTGGTCCCCAGATGAGCTATCGATTGCCCTAGATAATATTTCACCATCGGAATTGAGCATATTGCAAAAGGCTATTTCAGCTGTAGATGAAACTATGCAATGAATGGAAGTGAAACGTGGTAGTAAGTCTATTCTAGCAATAAAAAATTTAAAATACAGGTTTATCGCATTATTAATAAAACATGTGAAGTAATGTCAAATAAAAAATCAAAAAGATAAGAAATTTATTCGGCATCTACAACTTATGACTAACGAGGACAATTGTCATATTGTGGAGCATTTTTCTCTTTCAACTCGCAGACATTTTCTTCTGAGGTGTTTCTGTACCCGTGTATCTACATTGTTCTCAATGTTTCAATATTTACGATATTTCTTTGTATACACTATCTACATACATATCGTCGCTGTAAAATCAAACCGGCATATCTGCAAAATGCATATTTTTCACCAGAGCGCTTTAAGCGCGTGTGGGCTGTTTCCTCGTAAATGCATACCGGCACAGCACCATTAGACATATTTTTATTCAACTATACGATATGCCGGTGCGACATAAAAATAGAGGGGAAAAAAAGAAATTTTTTGATACCAAAAACTCAAAAACTCAATTTTTGCAGATATGCCGGTTTGATTTAACAGCGACGATATATACTAATATACACTATGGATACTGATTAAATGTAATTATTCGGTCAGAATGCTTCTCAAAATAGTCTACTCTTGTGCTCGGTTGCGCATTGAAAAGGAAGATATCGGCTACATATATTAGGCGCGTTTTTTGCTCCTCTTATCCATAACAGAAGAATGCTAACCAGTGCAGACGCATTGGAAACAACAACAAAAACTCCTGTCATGGAAAGGGGAGTTGTTGTTGTTTCCAAGGCGTCAGCATTGTTCTGTTATAGATAGGGGGAGCAAAAAAAACACGCCTTTTATTCAATCAGTTGGATTCCATTTTAGGTGCTCACGAATATTTATTGTTTTTTATGCGAATATATTTAGTACTAAAGTATTTTCATTATTTTTGTTTTGTTCTAGTTCAAATAAAACATTGCAAGTCATATTTTTTGCGAGTGGTACTTCAAAAAATATCCGAAACGTCGTCTGACACTCAAGCTTACGGCTGCGTTTCCACTCATAATTACCAATTTCATATACATACATACATACATACATATGTACATAGTTTTTCAATCACTATACATTCCATCTATTCATCCATTGTCGCATTTGCATTTATAACGACCACTTCCAATAAATTAAATCAATTTCATTTACCAATCTGACAGTTTCTGCGGAAGTAGAAAAACACAGAGGCGAATTTGCACACAGTTGAATGGTTTTTATGCTTCACGTTGAACTAATCAATTATTTAAGGTCGTCTGGGTTCTGTGCACAACAAATCAACTAGTTACTTTAACTCGTTATGTTTACTCCATTCGTTCGTAATGTTTATTGAACTTGTCCGCCCTTTCAGCATACTTACTGTGCATGCGTATGAGAACGTGCATTTTTGATTTGAATTGACCACGAAAATCAAGTTTGGATCATGCTAATTTGCAGTATTTAGTAGACGTTATGCTAGGTAAAAACCAGATTTTGAATGTATTTTGCTCTTGAAGTAGGTTTAATTCTGAGTTATAGGCTTAAGACTTCTAATACTGAAGTATGTACATATGTTGATATGTATTCATAATAGGACTTACTATTGAAAGCAGAAATGGTGGTGGTTAAATTTTTAAAATTCACTTCAAATGCTAGCATTATACATCTTAATTAGAGCTCGTGAAAAACAATATTATATAATAACGTAATCAAAATAACAAATTCATTTACAAGAATTTACATCCAGGACTTTATTCGCTAAATAACTTCGAGGCTCTCCTATAAAAAGGCAGGACGGAAGGCAGGACGCTCGAACTGCCCAACGATATTTTCTTCCGTTTTCGGGGTGGTTTTCTATAACGGTGCGCCATACGAGGTCTTTCCGGAAAATATCCGACCAGCATTTATTTCAAAATATAGAAATATCTAAGCACTTTACAAACCTAATCTCCTGCAAAGTACTCGCCTTGAAAACACAGACTTATTAAGCCCTTTTTAGACATGAGTCCATGCGTCCACGCGTCCAGGCGTTTTTAGCTTTCACGAGTCAAGTCAACTCAAATCCAGTTTTTTGAAGGGGCTAGGGCGATAAGTGGATGGATTTGACACGCCTATAATGATGTTTTTTTGCTCCGTACAAATATATTGGTAACAGAAAATTATATATATTAATCCATTTGACTATATATACCTATATATATATGTTTGTGTCTAGATATTCATATGCATTCAATTTTTTTTGTAATAGTCATGCACGTAAGGATGCAAAAAAAATATTATCCGCATCATCATATAATCAAATAATCATCCACAAAACATATATTTAAATGATCATCAACGAATCATCCACACATGCCAGTGAGCGAAAGAAATCATTATAAAATCTATTGTACATTAATCAGCATACTCCACCTCCTTCGCTTTAGAGCCGCCTATATAAACAAAATCGAATTGACTCGTGTAAGTAAAACACGCTAGATCGCATGGACGCATGGACTCATGTCTAAAAAGGGCTTTTCCCTTCAAGTACGATTTTAAATTCGGGAAGAGCCAAAAGTCGCACGAAGCCATATCAGGGCTGGTCTACTTGAGTCGTTTAGTGTTTTACATAGAAACGTTGCACAAGCCGTGAAGCATAGGGTGGTGCATTGACGTTGTGGATCAGCCGGTTCGCACTCCCGAACAGCAGCGGCCGTTTCCTTCTCACTGCTTTTCTAAGCCACTGAAGAAGAGTACTACCTACTCTTTGCTTACTGCCTGTCTTGCAGGAGCGTATTCATGGTGAACGACACCTTAATAATCGAAAAAACTGTCAACATTGGTTTAACGTTGGTTCCACTTTGGCCCGCTATTTTTGATCGCAGAGATGCAGGTGTCTTCCAATGGCTCAATTAAGCTTTGGTTTCAGGGTCGCAGCCATAAATCCATGATTCATCACTAGCTATGGTTTTATTTTTCAAGGAACTTTTTATTGTTGTCACACGTTTCAAGACAGTCATGGGTAATCTGAACACGAAAATCCTTGTGTTGTTGCGTCAGAATCCGAGACATGCACTTTGCTGCCTCTCACTTCTTTTCGGCAAAATTTCAGAAACAATAGTTTTCGGTATTTCGAGATCATCTTATAACTCTCTTACAGTCAATAGACGATCTTAATCAATAGCTGATGGATTAATTTCAACTGAATCCCGACCTTGAAAAGTTTGTACTTCATTTTTATTTGAGTTTCACCCATGGCCTCTTCACTGAATGCCTTTTGAACCTTACGAAAAGTTTTTGCCGAAGAATGGCCAAGTTGGTGCCAAAACTTGATGCAAACACGCTGGTCTTCTCTACGTGTCGTAGCAAAATATAAAAAAACTCTAGCGCACCTGAACCGCTAGAAAACTAATTTTCGAAGAAATTGTCTTTGAGTGACAAAAAAATGTGGAAAGACGTAATACACTTTTTTGTAGAATCATATCAACCATTCCTTGTTCAAAGCAACAGAACTCAACTATAACACAAATGATGAAAATGTTCAGTGCTGGCAACATTTTTCTCTAGGCAAATTAGGCAAAAAACCTTAACAAGCTAAAACTTAAATCAACTTACCCTTTGAATTTCGTTCTCATCGGAGGATTTCGTCGAAAGCTTTAGCGGTTAACGTTATTTGAGGCTGCCATCCAAAAAATGTTCAAAACTCGGAAAATTATAAAATTGGTTTCTTAGTTTTATTGCAAATGTTTTGCATATGAGTATGTAATTTGAAGCATCTGTTGATGCAATAGTTACGAAAATGGCTAAAGCTGGTTACCCTGTGTCAGCAGTAAAGCAAAATATATACCAAATCTGTTAACGTTAAACTAAACCCAACCAATAAATTTCGTTTCGATTGAATCACTGCGCTAGAAGCTATACGGGTGAAAAATTTTTAGGGTTACCACCCTCAAAACTTTTCAAATTTTTAAAGCGTTAATATTTGTTGTTAATTTTCATTGCAGGATCGTTCCCATTTGCAAATCTAATGACATAATCGCGCATTAAAGAAATTCCAAAAAATTACAAAAATGGTCATAGCTGGGAGTCCTTTCATGATTTTTGTACGGAATTCCTATGATATTTGGTCTACATGAAGGTCCATTTACTGCATGAACTTCGTTTTGATTTCTACACTGGACCGGAAGTTATAGGGAAAAAAGCTTTATTTTGCTGAGCAAATTTGCAAGATTTATGAGACAAAAATCACCACATCTGCCAGCCCTATACTAATTTTTCAACCAAATTTTCACCAAATGTTACATAAGTAACATCCAAGTACTGTGTAAATTTTGTTAAGATCTGATGGCTGAATCGGAAGTTATAGGCCAAAAACCGATTTTTTTTCTCCGTGATTTCTCAAGATGGTACCACTGTCACAGGGTTGCTTGCATTTCAAAATCACTTCTATCAGACCTGGTCCTAGTTAATATCAATATGTCCTGTAAATTTCATTATGATCGGATTATCCGGTTGTTAGTTCTCGTGAACAGAACTTTCGAGTGCTGAAAATAGAGTTAATTTGGTAATGGGTTGCCGTTCTTATGCAAATCGGAATTTTAAAAATTTTATCTTGAGATGAAGGACATAGGATAAAATTTATCAAAGATTTGAAATTTTTGTCATAAATCAAAAATTTATCAGGAAGGTCAATGATTTGAAGGATTTTTTTTCAGCAGCCTGCCACAGCTACAGGGTTACCCGCTTTATGCTGAAAATCTATATGTGCCAAATTTTAGTCAACATCAATACACTCTGTAATTTTGACGATGATCCATTGTTTTTCTTACAAGTAATGACAAATCAAAATTTGAAAAAATATGCTTGCCTACTTTTAGGCACCCTGCACCCACACACGGCTCAAAATTTCCAATTGTTTATCACAGACAAGCTTAAAACAGAATAAGTTCTCATTCCCAATACTTTTCTTTAACAAAAATTTACACTGCTTGGAAATATAGGAGTTCCTCAAAATTAACTAAAACGCTCGCCGCCGCCAAAAGGTTTAGGATATCTGAATTTGAGAAAGTCATGGACCTACCTACTATACACGTCTACGTTCTCCAAAATTTTTAGCTCAATCGGATCGGCCACTCCAGAGATTATCTCCCTTAATCATTTTGCTGATATATATATATATATATATATATATATATATATATTTATATATATATATATATATATATATATATATATATATATATAAAGAATATATATATATATATATATATATATATATATATATATATAAAGAATATATATATATATATATATATATATATATATATATATATATATATATATATATATATGTATATATATATATATATATATATATATATATATATATATATATATATATATATATATATATATATATATATATATATATATATATATATATATATATATATATATATATATAAAGAAATATGAATTTTCGGCGAAACGAGTTTAATACTATTGTTCTTCGAACATTAGTAAAAAATCGTTGACTGCACAGAAAACAACCTACCTATTCAGTGTCTCGGGATCGACTGAACAGATTAAACACTGCCACAGGAATGGACATGTTGATAAGATTTACCGACGAAATGAAATAGCCTGAAATTATTATCCTTGTGACTAATGAATACCTTTTTGTTACGAAAAAAAAACTAGCGAGTAATTTAGTAAAATATTTAGGCAGGGAAAAAAAGATAAGATTGCATATCAAATCGGTGAATCTTAACGAGAAGTCTTCTCTACGTCAATGAGACAGCCTATGGTGAATTTACCCATGAATCTGGGTCTTTTTACAACGATCGTAAAAACCTGTAGGTGTTCAATGGGGCCGTGATCTCTGTTAGTAATCAAAAGCTGATGTCTTTCTTGGCCACTGATTAATTGAGATAGGACCAGATAGATCTTTTGAAAAGATTTCCAATATTGTAGACTAGAGATAGTGATTAGTGCTATCTGGTATTTTAATGGTAGGAATAATTTTTTCTCGTTTCGATATATGGGATTGTTGTAAATTATACACTTGTTGTAAATTATAGCGAGTGAAACGAGAAAAAAGGAAACTGTAACCTTTTCACTATGAAACTAGATGCAGTGTCTTCTACCGCAGACTTCTTCAGTGTTAGGCGAGTGACCATCTCAGAAAGATCTAAAAGTGTGACAATTTTCATTGCTACTTGGACTGATGAAGATGAATCAAAGTGAGAATTCCTTTCACCAGATATCACTCTCTTTTCGATGAGTCATAAACTATATGCACCAACTCAGCTATAAACAAGGAATACTCACTAGCTTGGTCACCCCCAAAGAGTGCGAAGGAATGGGCTGCTGCAGCGAAAGTAGCGCGTCATTTTTTTTGGGAAAATGAGCACCCTTGGCAGCAAAGGTTAGAGCACAACTTTTGCTTTTGCTTTTCCGGACACATTTCTTTACCTGGCCCCAAACTTTTGAGCCATGGGTAAAAAACTTTGTTCAAATGACCTCTTGTTTTAACTATGATGAGAAAATTGGTATGCTCTTATGGTGGCCTCAATATGCTTTTATTCATCACCAAATTGTTTAGTCGACAATGGTGTATACGGGATAAATGTAATTTTAAGGTATTGCGAATGGAGAGCAGGTTTATAATTTTATTAGGCAAATCTCTATATGTGAGCTTTTTTGACTTTTATGGATGGCTATTTTGTCAATGAAAAACTGCAATGCTTCAATTAATTGAAAAGATGGAAAGGTTTTCGTCACTGCCGATGATAATATTCTGTAGCTTTGCTGAAATGTCTTTTTGGAAAGTTTTTCAGTTGACCTTACTACAGGGAATGAAGAATGGAGGCTCGAAGGCTTAAATATACAGGCCCTTATTTCTCCTTAGCGGCATTTGCATAAACATATTTTAGATTTAATGTGAAAAAATAAACAGCTAACCAAGCCGAATTGAAATAGAATGCTGAGTAGTTCGGGAGATACTAAGAAGAAGTCAATTATTTTCTTGGAACTCGAAGTTGCAAAAGCGCTTAATTCTAGACGTTTAGTCTGTAACCATTCTCAAAGAGCTTAACCTCAAGGCTTAGCTACATAATTTCTCCGATTTCAGCGCCGGGTGTTGAAGTCCTGTTCATTGATGATATACTAGAAATTGTAGGCTACGGCAACTTTTTTTTTCTCAAAACCGCTAATGAAATCAAAGAGAGACGAATTTGGGTTGGAATAGCAATGGTGTCTTAACCGAGACCTGCACAGACAGTTGACTTGAAATATATGAGTTTGCTTATGAGCACCAGACCAACGTATGCAGCCCGTTTCTCTGCTTTTCTTACACGTGAAGAAAGGTCCCATCCGAATACATTCTCATATTCTGAAAGAATTATGATGTGCTTATATCGGTTTCAAAATTTTAGGAATTTTTAGGTAGTGGTGCCTTTTTTGGTTTTGATTTCAAGTTGGAGGTGGTACTTTTAAGAGCATTTGCGAAAACTATACCATTTCTGATTGTGCTCTGGAGGGGGCAGCAGCCAGACTCCGTTTTTGTATTTTGGAGAGCTTTGCGGTTTTTCCCCATCTCTTAAGCCGCAAAGCATCCATTATCACTAGCTGGGCAACTAGTTGTATTGTAGTTGACGTAAAATATTGCAAGAGTTCCAGCTAGAGCAAGGCATTTCTTGGTGAAAAGCTCTTTTGATAAATACAGCCAAGAGTTGAAATTCTGTTTAGCTGGAGTAAAAATTTTATACTTAAAATCGCATTGCTTTAAGATATAAAATAGAAGACCATGACCCCTAATCGTTTCAGTTTGTGTCAGCCGATTTACTTAGTGTCATAGGAAGGTGAGCTTTGACAGTTCAAGATACACGTTTTCGGTATGTAGACTTTGGATGTTTTAAGGTTAAGCTTGAAGCAAATGATAATTGGGACACAAGGAATTTTACTACTGGTAGCTTTTGAGTTAGAAGAGAAGAAGATAGAATTTCTTTAAAAACCCGGAAATTTTGTTTTAGAGGCAGCTGCTGCCTTAATACTAAAAGGAGTTGCTGCTGTGGCAGTCATAAATGGTGCATTTGCCCTAATCATTATGGCTCTGAAACTTAGAAACTTTTTGAATGCGAAGAGCTATTTAAAGGAGACACACCCTTTTCCTCGTAGGTGCAAATACCATTTGTCACCGTTTGCTCTTAAATGTAAATGGCTGCATGCAAAGACCAACGTCAATTTCATGTTTCACGCCACTAGTATTTTTGCTGTCCGTCGGTACGCTGCTATTTTGACCAGTTACTTGATTAGGTTAGTTAGCCATCATGCACTCCAATAAATTTTTTACAGAGATCTTTAACTTTCTCTGAATCACATTTCAAACCAAAATAATGATACTGCTTGGAATCATATCTATGACATCCTATTTACTTACCAAAAAAAAAAACCATGAACAATGATCTGCAAATAAATTCTCATTGGATTCAAATCGAAATTATTAAAATTACGGAAAGATTTTCTCAAACAATGACTTGATACTTATTTCTATTTTCAAAATTGAAACACTTCAAATATCATCTCAAATATGTATGTATCTCAACATCTCAACACTGACAGGCAGTACAATGCCGATTAGGTACAGTGGTCATGATCCACCATATTATCATGATGATGATTTTTCAAATTCACCAAGTTTTGATTACTTTCATCTTAAACCCATCGGAACTAGTGAAATTTTGTATTGTTTTGTCCATCAAAAATGAAGAGAAAAATAACATTCGTTTCGAATGAAATTATTTTATAGATACGTTTCGTTATTACTTTCCTGGCAGTAATTCGTTCAGGTGTACTCTTTTTTTTCGAGGCTATGTAGTCGAAATTTGTGACTAATAGGTGTATGGGAAAAATGGATTTGAAGAAACGTTTTGAAATTGAAATCGTAAGTGAAACAGAGCAGCTTACAATTGAAATGTCTAATAGGGTGAGTGTGAGAATCTGAGGAGAGAATAAATCGAACTAGATGACTTTCAAAACAATGAAACTGCTTCACACCCTAAAACCCTTTTCACATTTTGAAATTACATTCAGATAATAATCAGTCTATTAGAATACCATTTGACATTGTTGGTATTCGAGGCAGCCGAATATCTATACACTGAAAAAAATCATTTGGTATTTCATATAAAGAAATAGTCATAATTTACTAAAGAAAATGGTTGATTTTCAGCCTACTAATTCAATTTGTTGTTTCCGCCAATCATGAATCGTTAATTATCTCCGTATAATATTAATCATTTCTTTTACTGTCTTTAGACATTTTTACAATAAAAATAACTAAACTTTCTAGCGACTTAAGTGTACTTTTCAAAACTAAGTAGTTCATTTGTCGAAACAATTTAGAAGAAAAAGAAACCAAATTCGTTATTATATGTAAGTATACTAGTCGTATTTGAAGGTAAAATAGTTAATTTTATGAATTATTTTAGTACAAACAATAAATTAAATGGATGTTATTCTAATATAGTGTGGGAAATTTTTCAATACTGAATATATGAATTGACTTATTATTTTAGTGGATTATACTAAACTAAGTAGCAAACTGACCAAATTGATTTGCGTTTGCTATCATTATTTGTTTAATGATACTATATTCAATCAAATAACACACTTTGGGTTTTAAAAAACTTTATTCATGAAATAAAAATCTTAAAAACATGTACATATATAAATTCATGTGTATCAATATCTTAACATTCTACTTTGACTCATATTGGACTTGATTTAATTAATGCTTAACATACCTTAAGTATTAACATTTGCAGGTAATCAATAAAACGGCAGCTTAGATCGAATGTATTTTTTTTCATTCGCCAATATCATAACTTTATTTGATAACTTTAATATAGCTTGAGAAGTGAAATGTAGCAATCATTGAATCTTATTCAGAATATGCCTCACTTGTTTAATTTTCCTCTATTTAGTTCAATTTTAGTCACTTGAAAAACAACCTAGGTAAATTATAAATCTGCCATACTGAACTTATTAAATTAAAACTCAATACTCACAAATAAGTTTCCTTTTTCCGAAATCGGAGAGTAATTACTTGAACTGCCACTGTTAATCCAATTTGAAACATTGATTGAAAGGGACAATGTTTCAGCTAGCGGAGTACACAATCCCTGAAATAATATATATATATATATATATATATATATATATATATATATATATATATATATATATATATATATATATATATATATATATATATATATATATATATATATATATATATATATATATGTATATATATATGCATATATTACAATGGAATTATATTTGTCTTACGTTTTCACGTTTCCATTCGAATAACTTTTGTCGGAACTTTATTCTTAGCCCGAATTTGTCGTCCGGAATCAAACGATTAATATCGTCTACCGTCAAGCATTTTAATACTTCCAAATCAATGCCTTTATCTACAGAATATAATATATATATAACTAGATTCGCATATAAAATAAGTTGTCTTACTTGCAAAATCCAATATTAGGGATGAAACACCCCAACTTGTCAGCAACGAGATCACCGTTTGGATGTCACCTGCTTCTTCGGGAATAGAAATCACCTCACCAAACGCGTCTACCATTTTTACTTTTTTACACTCACACGGATATCACTATGCGATCCACCTCACAACAAATTCTACACAATCTACTTGAAAAAAAGAACGCGAGACAACTGGCAAAGAGAAGGAAAATTTTTCACTTGTGCGATAAGTGCGCAGCAGCGAATGCTATTCTAATTACTCTGGAATTCTATTCGACGAATATTAGACAGCATTGTTATTGTATTTCCCTACTAATGTTTGGAGGGTGATTCATGTGAAACTAGGATATTTTTCTACTTTTGTGCTTGAATCAACTACAGTTTTAATTGTATCAATAATAGATACAATCCAAATTAGACAAATACTCTACTTTTGTTCGATAATCATGCAACTTTCTTACGTCGTGTTCTTTACTTTCCATGAAACATATATTGCGATAATGCAGACATTCATGCAAATTATATTGGCAAAATTTTCTATTTCAATAGTAAGAAACTCTACAAACAGTTGATCCTTTTTTAACTAAAGACGATTAGTAATAACAACTAATCTAGATTTCCTTATTAATTAAAGTGTTTTGAAGAATAAATCATACTTTTAGACTTTTCTACCAAATCAAAGTCATCTATTTGCAGTTAGTTAAAATTTCGAATTCTTTTCGTTCAGTGTAGAATGTCTAGACACTGGATTAAATTATTCCCAAAAAACCCGCTTTTGATCATCTTGACTTTTTCGCCACTCTCATCCGAGAATGATACCTTTTGACTGAAATAGATACAATGTTCAAGGGCTCAAACTCTAAGCGAAATCTTTCTCGCGATATTATTCGCAAATCAGTGCAAAATATTAGATTCACTGAAAAAAACCTCGCAGCACTTGCACAGCATACGCATAAAACTATCCACTCGAATTAGCTCCAATTCAATGAATTATACACAAAAAATCAAATGACGGAAAACTTACATTAAGATATCACTTCCATCGAATTCTTCGTTCGAAGGAGAGACACATTCTTTCCGATCAAAGGCTTCTCGCTAACGACCTTCCATCACGATTGTCCAATGACCTTCATCATTCCTAGACCGAGCCTTTGTCTGACCGACAGTATCTTATCTCTTACACCTGGTTGCCTAGCAGTTAAAGTGACATTTGCGGTTTTATGCGAATTCACACTTGTGCCCAAAACATGTTGCATGAGTTTCATGTCAGCTAGACGCTGTCTATTCGATGTCTTTGTGAGGCCGTGGGGTTGCAATGAACTGCGATGAATTTATGAGCAATTGAAATGATTTCGTCCAGTATCTGGCAAAAGCAAGTTGACTTGATTGTCTCGCACCATAGGTCATATGTCTATCCATGTCTGCTGGTATCTATTGTGACTGGAGAGCTGTCAGTGCGGGACAAGTGCACAACAAAAGTATCAAGTGGCTAGCTATGTTGGGTGCAGGGGTGCCGTCTGGTTCGGTTAAGACTAGTGGCAAGTTTAACATTTCAGATCAATTGAAATCTGGTAGCGATCTATGCATTTTACTATGACAGTTTTATGGAACTCAGAAAATTGTCTGTGTGGAACAAAATACAGTGGATATAAGTGATCTGTTATTGAAATTTGATATGAATAGAAAAATTGTAACGCGAATTTACTATTTGAGGTAGCTGTGGAAATCTTTCTAGCTTGACTGACGTCCTAAGGTCAATGTGAGTGTTGAGAATCTAAAGGAAGAAATATGAATTGGATATATCAAACACAAGTCAAATTCGATAAATTTTTCGAAAACTATTGAAGCAGTTTTTTTTTCTTCCTAGAACCACTATTTATGATAGCAATTATTTATTAATTCTTATTTTCTGTAAAAATTTGAAAAAATCGATTATGTTTTTTTATCCGCTATCATGCTTCAATTTCACAATCGAAATTTTTACGAATGTTAAATGATTAGTATCATGGCTTCATTTCACTCTTGACTTGACTCGGGTACCTACTCAGAGCCAAGGTTACTCAAAGCTTGGTACACGACCACTGTTTGGACTTGGATTTTAACCAGGGAGTCCCTCACGCAAGAAGCCAGTACGTCGCCCACTAGGATAAACGATTTTGTATGTAAGCTGTTACAGAATTCATATTTTAACTAATGCAAAATTATTTGCAAATTTTAGGTTGGAGAAGAAGGAAATAGGAATAAGATAAATTCCAAGAAAAAAAAACTGGTACCACTGTTAAAATAATGATGCAGTTATTCAGAACATTGCATAAGATTTTATTGAACAATATTAGGTTTCACGCCGAACTAAAAAGAATTTTTCCAAAAATTAGCAGGATTCTATCTGGGTCTCCGTAGATCGTAACCATAACCTTACCTTACGTAGATCGTAACCATAACCTAATCGTAACCATAACCTTAAGCTTATGGCACCCAGAGTCAAGATCAAGTTTTTGGATTTCAATTGCCTCAAAGTCAGTGAGGAGCTGACAGCCTCCATTAAACACGAATTTGGAGACTAATGAGCCAGTGAGGTGAAGATCACACTCTTCCGCCCTAAGTCAAGAGATGAGAGAAGAGACATGGTGGAGCTGGTCGAGGCACCAGCAACCCAAATCGTAAGGTTTAACTGGATTCGTCTGGGAACGAAAGTGCACCAGGGCAAAGGTGGGCTGAGTTGGCACGTTGCTGCTAATGACTGTGCTATGAACATTCAAAACATAGCTACAGCGTAAAAAGTTAGTTCCTAACCAGCGTACTAACTCCGTTTATGTATACGATCCAAAAATCCAGTGATCTAGCCTAAAACTGTATTGCTGGTCAGCCTGGAAAGTTGGAAGAAATCTCATGGAACAGAAAGAGATGCAATATACGATTCGACAACTACATACTCAGGCTAGATTTTTCGCCACTCACATACGGCTCACTCTCGCACACTCTCAGGTTGCTTTGACAGATAATGCATTGCGTGAAAGGAGGCGCAATTTCAAGGTCAAAGTGTTTTTTTGGAAAAATGGAATAAGTTGGTACGCTGGTTGTTTCGCTGTGACATAGCTGCAAGAGTCCCGATTCGAGTGCCAGCTGCTTGAATTGTGGACATGTTGGCCACCGGGCACGAATCAGCTCAGTACTGAGTCAGCGAATATTGTGCATTGAGAAGTATGATGCGAATAGCTCTAAGCAGCTAATGGATCCAAGCATGTGTCAAGTTTTCCGGTTGTCAGATATCAGAGAGTACACATCGGTGGTGGCGGCTGAGACAACGACCACGTGTGGAAACACACTGGGACATCACCTTCATGAACTTTTCCTCGAATGACTCAACGCATTAATTTAAAGACAAGCTTAAGCTAAATCTTCTAGGGCAGGCAAAGATGACACTGCTCTACCAGCAAGTGACAAAGCCGTTAAGCTTGAGACGATATGGTTGCATTATTCGTTTCAAGTTTGAAACGGGAGCACCTAATATTTGGAACGCCAGTGACTGAAGCACTTGTAGAGTTTATTTACTCATTTATTTATTTGGTGCGGCAAAACGACCCAATTACAGATTGGATACAATTACAAAAATAAAATAACAAGAACTTAATAGGAATATATAAATATAAGTATATAAAATAATTAAAGATAGAATAAAATAAAGAAAATTTAACTAAAGCAAAAAAGAGAAGAAAAAAATTCAATACAAACACGAACAATCAATTCAACAAGAAATCAGCCCAAAAACAGATAGGATACAATGAAAAAATAAAAATAGTAAGAATTAAATGAGTAAATATAAATATAATTATATAAAAAGTAATTAAAGTAGTAACTTAAATATAATAGAATTAAGTAGAACAAAAAAAAAAGAATCCATTAAAAAGTATAGAAAATAAAATCAATTAGAAACAAAAAAGAACACAAAAAAACCAAAATCAAATTAGAAGTTGAGAAGCAAATATAAAATATAAATATACAAAAAATTCTTAAAGCATTAAATAATAAAGTAAAATTAAGTAGAGAAAAAAAGAAAAGAAAGAATCCATTATAAACAAGAATAGAAAATAAAATTAATTAGGTAGAATCAAAAATTTTAATACGAACCATATTTTTGAAGATGGCAATAGATTGTTCAAGACTATTGTGAGTGCGTAAGAGTCGCAAAGTGGGAGGGTAGAAGAGAGGGCCAGTACGAGCATACGGTACTTCAATTAGAGTGGAGGACCTGATTGGCCTTACGGATTCCAGCTCAATGAACAAATATGGTAATGAGGAAGATAGGTAAAATGTCATCCAAGTAAACTCTGCGCTGCACAAGGAGAGGAATGTTAAGAAGAGGTAGACGTTCACTATAGGGTGAATACGGCATACTATATTTAAAAAATAAAGTATGTGTAAACTTGCGCTGAACAGATTCAACAGCGTCAGAGAGGTAGTTGAAACGTGGACACCACTCGTGACTGCAGTATTCAAGTACAGAACGGACTAGAGTAATAAACAGGTGGACACAAGTAGAAATACTAAATGAATTGTGGCAGGAACGAACCACAAAGCCAGCAATCCGAGAAGCTTTGCTAGTGACAGTAAGGACATGAATGTCGAATTTCAGTTTGTGATCAAATGTAACCCCATGCCCTGAGAAATGATCGACACAAGAGAAGATAGTGCCATCAATAGCACAAGGAAAGACATGAGTGTGAAGCTTAAGGTAAAAGGATACAGAAAAAGACTTGGAAACATTAAGGGACAAACAATTCAAGTTACACCAACCAGAGAGAGCATGCAAATCATCCTGAAGAAGCGGAGAGTCAGCAGTATTTATGATCACTCGGAAAATTTTTATATTATCTGCATATAGAAGATATGAAGGCTTAAAAACGGTGGGAAGGTCATTGATAAATAGATTGTGATCATAAGATGGAACCTTGAGGAATACCAGAAGGAGAAGAGAAAGGGAAAAGGGAGTTCACTCCTAATAGAACGTCTTTCGTATGGTGGATATATGATATGATTGAACAGTAACTTATCACTTTGGCGTGCAGCCAAAAATAGGTCTGGAGCAGCCAAACGTTTTTTTGCTCCTATTTGGGGATAAGAGAGGTTGACTGAGGCCATCAAAAAAATCAAACGCATCACATAGTAGGTTCTTTTTAAGAATATAAACTACGCCTGTGGGGCAATGAGAACAAAGAGGACAAATGAATCACCCGTAGACTCAGATGTATGTACCCTTATGGATGTAATTTCTATGGAGCGTATCACTGGTCCGCAGTTTCCAGCGCATCTCTTAAGAGCAGATGGTACCACTATCATCAACCTGTTGGATGTTAAGGAGTTGAACCAGAAGGCTATGAAGCCTGATGAAGTGGTGGTCTACGTACTTAAGGTCTTGGTAGAGAGCTAACCACATATATCATTACATTTTTATAATTCATATTTAGCCGCAAGAACCGTCCTGTTGGTGTGAAAAGTAGCTCGACTAGTACTTGTTAAAAAAAGGTAAAGGTGTTCTGGGAACTCCGTCAGTATACCATCCACTGTACATGCTGGATACTGTGAAAAGCTCCTCGAATAGATGTTTAAGCCACAATTGCTTTCAATAGTCAGATCGGTAGGTAACCTGACTTCCAAAAAGGGAATTTAATTATCAATGCCATGCCGAAAAAAGCTAAGGCAGTAACAAGTGTTACGGGGCATGCCACCGCGCCGGGCAATTTGTCCTGCTAGTAATGCTGAACGGGCGAAATCTTCAACTGAGCAAAGAAGATTCACTTGGTCAGAAGTTCAATATTTCAGGTAAATTGCTGGTCGTGATGCGAAACTTCTTCGGGAGCCCATAGTAGCTGTACGACACAGAGGAGGTAGTGAGTCGATCATAGTACCTGGCACCAACATCATGGATGATGCGGATGTGTTTTAAGTAGATTATGCTGTTGAAACATTTGCAAGGTTTGTAAATTTTGACCAATTCAGACTTAGCCAAGTCATGAGCTGGGTGAAGTGTTTGATGATCGAGTATGTATTGCGTATGGTGTTTTCTATGATAGAGATTGTCATGCATGGTGGAAAAAAATCCAATGTGGTACCCATGGCAAATCATTTTGCAGGGTATCTGTTAGGTTCTTAGAAGTCATATATTTGCTGAAAAGGTTAAAAGCCAACATCATTGAGTGTAGTGAGACTAAACGGGGGCGGATGATGGTGATGGCAAATTATGTGTTGTTATATGGAATATATGAGAAGAATTATGAATTAAAAGGTTTCGGACGGGCATTGGCAGCATCCAGCACAGAGGACCATTGTTCCTTACAAGAGGCCATGATAGGGGTAATGAAAGTAGTTCTAGGGCATCCATCTTCCATGAACAAAGGTGCACCTATCACTGAGAGAGGTGAATTGAGAGGTAAATGATGGAAAGGTGATTTTCTATCGATGTCAATTATTGACAGGGCACGAATACTCCAGTAGATACCTGAACAAATTGGTTAAGGTAGTCACACTACACTGCCAATACTGTGTATTTGATTAAGACCATGCTAAGTACAAATTCTCTTTGTTCAGTCAGTTCGCGAGTTTGCGTCACCCAATTGAATCCACATCAGGCTTGGTCACGCTAGAAACTACTGTAGATGCAATGCTGCAAACTGGTGGGCAGTCTCAACAAACGTTGCGAAGGAATTGCGCATAAAGCGGGAGGAGGGCTTCCTCATCGAACCAAGAACTGCCGGATTTATTGAAGTTACGGTGTTGCTAAGGCAGATCCTGTTGAGGCTTTGTGGCCTGCAGATTGTCTTTTTTAGATAGTCCAACCTTATATATCCCACTAGAGGAAAAATAAATATAAAACTCTAAATCAATGTGGATCGAGCATTGGAAGTAAAACGTGCAACAAAGAAGTTAATAATTGAGTGGATGAGTGGGAAGGAAAGTGGTTGTAAAACTACAGTATTCAGGACTTAAGTTTTCTTAGTATCGAATTTACGGCTTTAAGTTTGTCGAGCTAAATATGGGCGAGAGCAAGCGGTTGGTAAGATAAGATAAGGAATAAGCAGTAATTATCAATAAAGATGCGATTACCAGATACATTTTTCTCAAAGGTGTTATTAACTAGTGGTTTCGGTGCATTACCAGGTAAAAGTAGCTTAGTTTTTTCCAACACATCTAAATTTTTGATTGATTTCCAGATATGGATGTTGGTTCATAATTCAGAAAAGAAACCAGCGGGTGTTTTTTTACGAAAATAAATTCTCTTTTTAATTTTTGATGGCGCGAAAAACTTCAATTCAATAATGATTTTTCTTATAAAATTTCATATAAAGTACAAGGATTCAGCATTAGACTGCAGATATTTGAATATTATTGCGCCACATAGTGTAATCATGGCAAATATAATTGTCGAAATTTGGCTTTCTAGTGATTGATTGAAAATTTTCCAATTTTCTTGACAATTTTTAAATGGAACAATTTATTTTTTCAAAGTTTAACAAAAGCCCAAATTAAAATCAGTACTATGACATTAAAGATGATTAGGGAAGGGAAGTTTTGAAACACAAGCATATGTATAGGCAACACAAACTAAATGTAGCTTTTTCCGAAAAGAAAGATAGTGTGAATGAAAGCACTTGTCAAAACAAATGAAAAATCAGAATAGCCTGAAAATAATATTCTATCGAATCTGAGCCAGTGAAACCGATTATTGTGATATTGTATCCAGCCATTTTGAAGCACGCGCTCAGAAAAATTCCATAGTTTTGATATATGAATCAGATCCTAAATATGGCTGATGGTCAGTTGCTGGTTAATCAAAGATTAATTACAACTAATATGCTTTGAGTACAAACGGAACTACAGTTTTCCACGAACACATCCTTGAAGATCATATCTTTCCCTCAATCAAATTCATCATTCTGACACTAATTCACTAAATTTACATCTGCGTGTACTAATTAGCCTTCAAGTCCAGTACTTGCTTAGTAATTCATCAGTTTATGTTTGAATTCCGTTAATGCCATCACGAATAAAATATATTCCGGCAGCTTAAATCCCAGCAGCTAAAATACCGGCTACAGGTAACTCCAGGTAGGAGATATATATGCTTCCTTTTCAAAGAGGAACCTTCTTACAAATTACACTGTTCTAATTTGTGCGAGAGCAAATGAACTTCAAAATGTCGACAAGTGATTCGAAATCATTCAAAAACATTTCTTCGATTATTGATTCTTGTTTGCATACCATACTAACCGTGAACGAGAAAAAAAAACTTTACTAAGTCTTTTTGTTCATTGATTCGCAAAACTAGTCAAGTATTGTGCTAATGAACTTTCAAGCATTGTTTAGTTTGGTGTTCACGAGTTTTGCATAAGTACGAGTCATTTGGTGTGTGGGCGCTGTGGACAACGTACTTATGTTTTTTTTTATTGGCGTCGAAGGTTAATGGTCTTTTGCATAATTTATTATCTGATAGTTTTGTACTACAAGCGGGTACATTGATTTGATTGGATCATAAAAAAGAACGAAAATTGTTCTTTGACACAGAAAATTGTTCTTAGATCGATTATCTGTAATTACGATGGGTTTTTCTGTCCTTTTACAGTTAACAAAGATGTTATTGACTTTTGAACTGTCTTTGTCGAATGCAAGTGTTTTGAGTGGGTAGCTTGTGATATATTGGAAACTTAGATCTTAGTCAGATCATCTTTTAAATTATTATCCTAATGTGTAATCAAATTTAATTTATCAAAACTTCAAGGTAAAGTGATTATTTTCGTTGACTTTTTAGTTTTTGTGCACTGTGATAAATTACTCCTTCGCTCGATTACTTAAGAAATGATAACTCTAAGTCTCCGAAATCTAATAAGATGGTACTTAGCATTTTAACGTAGTACCATTGGATCCTCCCCATAATCAAAATTATCACATCTATCAATCATTTCAATTTAAATCTGAAAATTATCATAAGCTTTTTCTTGAAACGTAGGAAGTGCATCAATCGTATCATCATTCGTCTTCATAAATCTCACCATTAATCTTTGTCACCAGCCAACCCTATCATAATCTTCAACTGCCCACCGACAACAATCACTAGTCCTGCCGCAATCTCAACAACATTGTCTGCTCTATTTGTCCCTTTTCGAGTTCGAATCAATCATTTTGGGTCTAGAGACGAAGGGATCAAGTTTAATTCTCGAGCTGCAATCGATTTAGAATCCAAAGCTCTTCGACAAGAACGACAACGTGAACGATGACGGCCACAATGCAGCGCTGCTTAAGGTCTTAGCCTGGGGCTTAGAGTTTGGGGCACGAGCATAAACTGCAGCAGTTTACAAATAATGCAGCATTCACAGTTGTTGTCTAGATTTCGAGTAGTATCTCAAGTTGATCTGTTGCTGTTGAGCTTGACAAATGTTTTGATCTTGAATCGAAGCTGGTGGCTAGATATGGTAACAAGAGGCTAATTTATTTCTTAGGACCATATGTGGACTATCAGGGTTATTTTTCGGTTTCGTTTGGAACTAAGTAGGGTTCGATAGATATTACTCTGTATTGGAAGAAATACGGCAACTATCGATATTTTTCAGCGAGATATTTATATTTACAAATATCTTAGTAAAAGTAAAGAAAAACGGATGAAAAATTGACGTTTTTGAAAAAAGCAGATGTGAAAATGTCTTCGTATACCCTTAAAAAAAATTCAATGGTGTCCAATACATTTCTACATGTTCAATTTGGACAAATTTTATAAACCGATTTAATCGAATCGATTTAACTTTCAAAGTACGATGCAACATTATTGAACTAGGATTACTGTGCAATAGTATCGTAAAGGGAGGTTCAAACAACTGGCTGAGCTATTTTTGATTAATGATATTTATCAGCTTAAGTGGATACACGCATTTATCCTCTCTCAGACTAGCTACACTAGACGTCAGCTGTAAATGCACATGCATATGTGTAATCACATATGCCTTCAAATCAAATGACCTTTGGGGATCGCTTGAAAACGTTGAGAAGGCGGAGGATTAGATGATGATAGTGCAGTCCGAAGAGAAATGCATTCATAGCTTATCAGCTAATTCAGATGGAGACTTATTAATTAGAAAACCTTTGAGATTTCAATGTCAAGATCAATTTTTTCCTCGGCATCGTCGTCGTCTTCGTTGGATGGATTGAATAACGAGCAGAGAATTGTTGTAAGGCTTGTCCTTCAAATTAATTTTCGATGATCATTTGTTTTGAATTTGACGTACTGATAGTATGTATTGGATGAGTGTAGGCTGGGATTATATATTTGTATTTTGAAAGGGAAAGACGAAATTAAAGATTGATGAAAGTGTCTGGTTGCAATGGGGGAGAACTTTTATACAAAAGAGTGTTTTCTGGTAGTTTTTGTTGGTAGAATGAAAGTAGCTAAGCTTAAAAATGACATAAAGTTCATAAACATTTTTATATTTCAAAATTAAAATGAGACAGTATTTTAAACCTTTTATCAGTGCTTATTTTGAATCAAAATGGTCGAAAGTTCTTCCACATATTGCAAAGCTAAGCTTTTATGTAGATCAAAGGGAATTTGAAGTTTTGTTTTTACAAAATACCACGTTCTGAATACATATAGCTCTGAAATTTGGGTGTTCTATTTGATGAAAATTGCCTTGAAATAATTTTGGAGAAACCACATCCATACCAATCCCATTGAAGTTAAGAATTTATTGCTCGGTCTTAGTCAGTATTTCGGTGGTGTTTCTGATCATATTCCTAATTTTTGTGCGTGGTCTATGTATTCCCCTCTCTATTCTTTTCAATTCGAGCCTATCATCTGGTGTTTTTCCTTCTGCCTGGAAAGTTTCTAATATTACATTTTCAATACTGGCGATGTTTCCACCGTCTCGAATCAGCGTCCTATTTTTCATCTCCCTTATGTCAGTGAAATCTTTGAAAAAATTTGATTCTCTAGAATGTAGAATTCCATGATTCATCCTATCTTAGCTCCAGAACAGCTTAGGCTCGTGAGGAGTAAGTCTACTTTGATTAACTTCATACAGTTAACAAACACAGTTGGCCTTGTTTTAGATCATCAGGACCAAGTGGACGTAGTGTACACGGATTTTTCTAAATCCTTTGATACTACCAACCATAGAATATTACTGAATTAATTTGGACAGTTTGGTGGGTTCGGGTTGCTCCTTTCTTGGTGGTACCTGAGTTACCATGAGTGCTGTTGATAGCCTCTTTTCTTCTCCATATCATTTTTCTTCCAGTTTTTCACAAGGGTATGTCTTTGGGCCATTACTTTTCTTGATTTTTATCATTTTTATCATATTCATTATCGACTCCCCTTGTCGTAGCACTTATTTATTGGCTTGTTTGTTGCATATGTTGTGTTGTATTCAATAAGCAATCTTCAGGATCTAGTGACTCTCAAGGGCTGATTGAGCATAAACTTTTCTTTCAAGTAGACGACATTAACCACGTCTCTGATGACATCGAAGCTGAAGCAGGCAGATAACATTAATCTTCTCGACACAAGGGGTAGCAAGTTAATATATTTAAGGCGATTTTGGTATGGTGGTAGATTAATGAAATCATAAGGGTTGAAAAGATTTTTCAGAGCGAATAGTAAAAACTGCTTCTGAACAGACTCAAATCTTTCGTTGTGAATTTCGAAAGCCGGGTTTCAAATAGTGCACGCACATTCAAGAAGAAGACGCACGAGTGAAATATATAAGAATTTTGTAGCCCATAGATACTTAAACTCTTTGGCTCGTATAGATACTACCATAGATACTTAAACTCTTTTAATGAAACCAAGCTGTTTACTTGCTCGGGAAATCACTCTATCGTAATGTAGATTGAAGATCTAATATGTTGTCAACCCTACTGAGCGTCATGTTGTTGATGCGGTTCGTATAACGAACGCGTACAGTTTTGCGAGAGAAGTTAATTGCGCGGCATTTGGCAATGTTAAGAGGGAGCTTGTTTGCGGAACACCAATGGTCTAGAGAGCTTAGTTTAGACTGAAAAAAGGTAGTGTCAGATGCTGACTTGATGACACAGTTGATTTTGAGGTCATCTGCACATAGTAAATGAGGAATGTCAGATAAAATCTCCAAAAAGTCAGATATAAAAATATTAAAAAAAGGGGACCAACATGACTTCCTTGAGGTACACCGGGTTTAATGGTGACTTTCTTAGAAATAAGACCTTGGAATTTCACGAATTGCAAGCGATCGTGAAGGTAAGAGCCAAGTCACTTTAGTAAAGATCCTGCGATTCCGAATCGTTTCAGCTTGTGAATCAAAATGGAGTGATCAACTCGGTTGAATGCTTTGCTAAAGTCTGTATAGACTGTGTCAATTTGTCAAATAAAAATTTTCAAGATAAATAAACATTTTTTCAATTTTAATCATCCCGCAAAAACAATTCCAATTTGATTCTGCTTTCGGAGGCTTATTCCGCAAAACGATCGAGTTTCCCGTATCAATTATTCTCTGCTTTGATAAGCTTTAGAGACGATATACGTTATCTATGCGATTATAGACAAGAAGGGAACCGTGATCACAAATCAATCAACTTCCTCCATTTTGCACAAAACATCAGAAAAAAGCACCATAAGATTGGTTGTAATAGAACGACCTTTCCTAAATTCATGCTGCTGCTCGCTCAGTCGTGCGTTGAACAGAGGAGAAAGTTTGCAGCAGATGATTTATTCAAACGTCTATCGCCACTTTTATAAATTGGTGTAACATAAGAAGATTTCCAATACGAAACAAAATAGTCCAGAGGAAAGAGAATTATTGGCAGTGAATATTTAACTCCTCGATGTGGACATATTCTCAGCAAAAATTGTTTGAGTCGCACCCAGGAATCAATACAATGTTGGTGCTAACTGGACCAACAACTTCTTGAAAATGGTCAGCGAAGAAGTTGTAGATCTCCTGAGCAGAAGAAGACAACATCGAGTTTTTAATGGACATTGAAGAGGGTTAGCCGCTTTTTTTCCGCTTCATATTAACAAAATCAAACAATTTTTTGGGGTCGCAGATTATATTCTCCCCAGTAGTTTTAATGTACCTGTCATACGCTTCGTGAGACTTAGTATAGAATTCATGAGCAATTAAGTTGTATGCTTCTTTAATACGATGGCTAATGTTGTCTTGATTCTTCATTAGTTTGGAAAAATTATTTCTGTGATTTCTCAGACGTCTAAGAGTCTTGTCAAGCCAAGGTTCAGAGAGTTTATCTCTTTTCCTTATTTTGGTAATGGCACATAAGCACATTTATCCAATCGAAATTGTCAAGAAAATTGTGAATGCTATCATAATCAGCAGCATGAAAATCGTATACAATCGTATTATTGTATATACTTAACAGGCTCCAATCTGCACTGACTCTTGGTTGGTTCAACTATTTTTAATAGTATTGCAACGATTCATTCAAAATCGTTAAACGAACTACGGAAAATAATTATTTTTACTATGTTAATATAGTTAATTTAACGATATAAAAGTAGTTGGCTCTGGTTATACAAAAAATATCGCAAGGTTCATGAAATCAACTGTTTTAATTGTTTCACAACCACGAAAAATAGTTCAAACTTCAACGTTTCGAATTATCAACAGTTTTTATGGTACTTAAACTACTTTGCAATAGTTGATTTCAACAAACGTAATTCAGTGAGCAACGTCTTTGGAATTATTCTACGCAAAGTAGAATGGTTTCAACATTTGGACGCTTTTTATGCTCCGAATGAAATTTTTTTTTGTTTATCAACCACGCGTCATGGTGCATAAAAGTAATCAACAATTTTCTTATAGTTGTTTTAACTATAGCCCTAGTTGATGCAAAAATAACTAAGGAAAACTGTTGATTTTTCATACTCCTCATACTCATGCTCCTATTCTATCATAGAAGTTTCATATGATACATGGCAAAATTGTGTTTGGTTTGCTGTTCAATATAATTCATATTCATGTTATGCTGTGAAGCCTTTATATTACGTTGTATGACGCTATTTTGTTCACAATACAGCGTTTTCCGCTGTGGAAAAGCAGTGGGCTGCGGCAAAGCGCAGTCAAAAAATTAGAATGCACTGTTTTGTATGGTAATGCGCACAATGGCTGCGGCTGAATTTGCGGCTGCGGCAGAATTTGCCAAATTTCTAATTTTGCCGCACCGCTAGCGGTGATACCTACCATAGGTTGGCATCACCACTAGGTTGAATTAAATCTGTTTTAATTAGGTTGAATGGTCTGGTGGAATAGACAAGCGATGGCTGATGTGTATTGTGATAAGCCAATCTAATCTTCGTACAACAGGATTTAGCAATACAAAAGAAAAAAAAATGAATTTGGTTGGTGCCTTGGTTGCATTGACAGCGACATTGTCGCTGCATTGTGATTCACCAAATTCAACTGCGGCATTCACGCCTCCCCTGCCTATATTTCGTACTATGTATATGGTTGGAATACCATTGTTTGTGGTTGCTTACTTTTTTTGCACCACGGACGTTGTTTATCAACCACGCGTCATGGTGCATAAAAGTAATCAACTATTTTTTTATGGTTGTTGTTGCGCCAGAATTGATGAATTCGAATTATAAAGAAAATAAAAACAATTGGCTTTTTTATTGAAAATATGTCTGAACTAAGACAGTTCCGAAGAAAGACTAACTAGATGTATTTATTTACTTGACAAATACAATAGTGGATAATATTGCCAGATGGGTAAACATAATGTGGGTCTAGTTGACATCAACACCCCAACTCATTGGGCCAAGTGATATATTTAAGCTACTCTACTTTAACAATACAAAATATCACTTTGAGCCAATGCCCATAATGTTCAGTCCACGCTGGATGATGCTGCGAGACACGGCCTTTGTCAACGCGTCGGCTGCGTTGGCTTCTGATGCAACGAAATTGATGCTGATCGTTCCGTCGCCGATCCTGTCTCGAACATGATGATGGCGGATATCGATGTGTTTCGTCCTCTTGCGAAACATATCCTCCATCGCCAATGAAATGGCACCCTGGTTATCGCACTTTATCTCGACTGGCCCATTAATATCATTAAGTGAGTCAACGAACTGGCGCAACCAGATTGCCTCTTTGGTTGCCTCCGAAAGCGCCATATACTCCGCTTCGGTAGATGATAAAGCGATTGTGTGTTGACGCGAACTGCTCCATGACACAGCGCCATCGCTTATTGTGAACACGTACCCGGTGCATGAACGTCTTTGGTCAATATCTGACGCCCAATCCGAGTCCGAAAAACCTCTTAGCTGACCACCTCCATAGCGGTACAGAATGCGAAACCCAGTCGTTCCACGCAGGTATCGCATAATTCTCTTCACTGCAGTCCAGTGAACCTCACCATAATTTGTGTTGAATCTACTCACGTCATTCACGGCGAAAGCGATGTCGGGTCTGGTTCCCTGAACCAGATACAGCAAACTGCCCACAGCTTCCTGGTACGGAATGCTCAACATCCTATCGTTTGACTTCGCCATCGTGACTGACAGCTTTTGACTCGGGTCACTAGGCGTTGGTGCAGCCTTGCAATTTGACATCCCGAATCGCTCAAGCACCCTCTCGATATATCCTATTTGGTGAATAGCTATGCCTTCAACACCATATTCGATCTTCAGGCCAACGCATTGTTCTGCCCGTCCAAAATCCTTCATTTTGAATGTGGCACACAGCTGGGATATGATCATCTCCAAGGTATGCTGGTCCTTCCAAAAAATCAAAAGATCATCAACGTAAATGGCAACAATCACCTTCTCCTTAGATGAGACATAAACGCACGGATCGAGTTTTGACTTCGTCAACCCGAATCCAATCAGGGCCCTATCCAGTTTACGATTCCACTGTCTTCCAGCTTGCTTGAGACCATACATGGCCCGCTCCAACTTGCACACAAGCGCAGTGCCATCATCGTATCCCTCCGGTTGTTCCGTATAAATTTCCTCGTCTAGGTCTCCTTGCAGAAATGCAGTCACCGCATCCATTTGATGAATTCTCAATCTATGTCTGGCAGCAAATGCAATCAAAATTCGGATTGATTGATATCTCACCACCGGCGAGAAGGTCTCCACATAGTCAATCCCGAATTTCTGAGAGCATCCCTTCGCCACAAGTCTGGCCTTGTACCGAACCACATGTCCATCAGTTCCGACTTTGACTTTGAACACCCACTTGGTCTTAATTGTCTTGCGACCAGGTGGCAAGTTGACCATGCTCCAAGTTCCATTTTCAGCATGAGCTTCCATCTCCTCGTTCATCGCAGCTATCCAATGCTGCTTGTCGCCAGATTCCATCGCATCGCGCACGGTTTCAGGTTCAACCGCCTCAGCGATATATGCCGATGCCAGCAAGGTATCAGCGGCTTTCTTAGCAAGCCGCTCCGATTTCCGACGTAGTATAATTGGTGAAGAGTCGGGTGAAGTTGGAACGAAATCCTCGTCATTCGGATCGTCGAAGTACGTTAAGTCTGCGTCCTCGAAGCCTTCACTTCTTTCCAAAATTGTTGAATCATTCGAGTCATCAGTCGTGGGATCATCTATCTCATCGGCTTCTGCTGAATTCCCCAACTGAATAGAATTCTCCGAATCACTTGTTAACTTTGGCGTTTCGTCATCATTCCCGGTGTAAGGTTCGGTTTTGACTTCCTTCACTTCAGGCGGATCCATGAATTTGACGTCACGGCTGATGCAAATATTATTTGTTTTCTTGTTGAAACATCGCCAGCCCTTTTGATTCGCTGCAATTCCAACGAACAACATCGATTCTGACTTCGCGTCCCACTTGCGACGTTTTTCCTTGGGTATATGCACCATCACTTCGGTACCGAATATGCGGACATCAGAAATGTTGACTTTTCGTCCAGTCCAAACCTCTTCTGGCACTCGTTTGCCCAATGTCCGATTGATTGTTCGATTTGTCACATATGCAGCCCAATTTATCGCTTCTGCCCACATCTGAACTTTCAAATCGGCATCGTACAACATGCATTTGGCCCGTTCAACCAATGTTCGATTCATTCGTTCGGCAACGCCATTCTGCTGTGGCGTGTACGTGCAGCTGGTTTGATGAATTATGCCGCTCTCTCGGCAAATACGATCAAATTGACCGAAATACTCCTTGCCGTTGTCCGAACGTATCACCTTTAGCTTCAATTCGGTCTGTGTCTCGACCATCGCCTTCCATTCTGCAAACAGCTGCTGAATCTCATTTTTCCTCTTGGCAAAGTAAACAAAAACTTTACGTGAGAAATCATCGACAAATGTCACGAAGTACAATGCGCCACCTACTGACACATTCTCCATCGGACCGCAAACATCTGTGTGCACTAGCTCCAACACACGTTTCGATTTTATAACTGTGTCTAAGCGGCGAAACGGTTCACGACTCTGCTTTCCTTTCAAGCACGAAACACACTTTGACAAATCATTTTGTTCTCCATTGATTTTGATTCCATCTACGATGTTCTCTAGCTTGACCAAGTCGCCGTATGCCAAGTGTCCGAGTCGACGATGCCATGTCATCAAATTGAGGCCGCTGTGTGTCGTTGCCTTCAACGCGACAGCATTGCTTTGCAGCTTGTATGTACCATTTCTTGGTTTCATAGAGACAACTACACTGTCGTCACTTCGATCGCGTACGATACAACCGTTTTCATTAAACTCAATTCTTTTACCGGATTTCACCATTCGATGCACTGACAGCAAATTCGTCGATAAGCCAGATACAAGTAAAACATTCTTCACGCTTATTGTTTGGTCCTTAACACTCAGATCAACCGATCCAGTACCAAGCACTTTCAAATGCGTGTTATCAGCCGTCGAAATCTCTGTATACGCTGCCTTCTCCACAAAATTATTCAACAAATTTCGGTTCCCAGTCATGTGTTGACTCGCACCGCTGTCGACGTACCACACACCATCCGAATGATCAACGTTATCGGCCGCCATTGCATGAAGTGCCATCGGCCCCAATTTTTCGATCGAACCAAAAAACTTCGCATTCGCTCTACTATTTGATGTCTCTGCCAGAAACGCCTTTGGCTTATTGTTTGATTCCGCGCACTTTGCATCTGCGCCTTTCGGTCGCTCTGGACAATCCCGACGCATGTGACCGGTATTGTGACACTGAAAACACCTGAACTGGAATTCACCTTTTTTCACATTCTTCGGTCCATTCTTTCCGGATGAGTTCCCCAATTTGGGTCTTCTGTGGCTCACCGATGCTTTAAATACATTTCCAGTTCCACCTTCATTGTTGATTGCCCGCTTGGCGCGTTCCGTGTCAATCAGTCGTCGCTTCAAGGTGTTTGAGGTGAGGCTCGTCATCGTCATCTTTTCATTGATGAGCATGCCACCATCCAGTCCTGTGATAAATGATTCATATTCGGATGTGAGTCCGAACAGAATAATGCCACAAATCACTTCATCCTGCATCTTGAGGCCCAAGTCCGCCAAAACTCGCGATGCAGTCGTGATTTTCTTCAAGTAGTCATCCATCGATGACGACGTCTCCAATCGTGTCGTTACCAATTCACCAATTGTGCGAGCCAGTCTGATCCAGCTCACATCATCGTACAATTCTCGACACTTGTCCCAAACTTCACGTGCCGTCTTCAATTCTCCAATATCGTCGTACAGTGTGCGATCGATGTGAATGAGAATTTTGGCTCGCGCCTTCTTGAGCTTAAGCGCATCTGTTGTCCCAATGGGATTCGTGATGGCTCCATCCAAATCGTGCCATTCCAACAGGACTCTCATTTCCAGAGCCCATGTCGAGTAATTCGACGCGCCAATCAATTTCTGGATCCTGTCCTCGCCTTTTTCGGCCATTCTGCATTCACACTAGCAAAATTCTAATCTCTTAGCTCGTTCTGCTGCACGTGTATCGATGCACCTCTGGTCAATGGCCACCAGCGAAATTCACACAGAAAAAGAAAGAAAATAAATCTTTCTTCGCAAAGCCAAAACTATTTTCCACAATTCAATATGAGTCTGGGCCCATAACCTGTTGCGCCAGAATTGATGAATTCGAATTATAAAGAAAATAAAAACAATTGGCTTTTTTATTGAAAATATGTCTGAACTAAGACAGTTCCGAAGAAAGACTAACTAGATGTATTTATTTACTTGACAAATACAATAGTGGATAATATTGCCAGATGGGTAAACATAATGTGGGTCTAGTTGACATCAACAGTTGTTTCAACTATAGCCCGTAGTTGTCGCAAAAACAACTAAGGAAAATTGTTGATTTTACTAAGATTTTTCTTTCAGTGTGTAGTGGAAAGTTGAATTATAAGAGCGGAATGGTGAAGATTATTAGAAAAGAGATTCTCTGCGTCATTAGTTGGGCTAACCACTACATAGTCATAAACATTTGTAAAGATAAAGTCTAACCAATTACCATTATGGTTGGGAGTCGGAACAACCTGCTGCAAATCATGGCCATACAACGTACTCACAAGGTTAAAATCAGAAAAGGTTTACTGGTATCAAACCATCATCAGACTTATCAGAAACAAAACGCAAATTCGGGCGATTAAAATCACCCAAGAATATAATTTTATCCTCAACACTACGAGAAGCCATAAAAGAAGATATTTGCTCGCTTTTATAATTGTACACTGATTCGTAAGATCTCGGTGGGACATAAAATAAACAAATTTAAACCGAAGTTTTGTCAATTGAAACGTGGATAAATATATGCTGGAACGATTTGTGCGAGGCAGAGTTTACAAGTTCACTTGAGTGAGTGTTTTTTAACTGCGAGTAAGACACCACCACTTCTTGATTGACCAGTGGGAACATAGTCTTGGTCATTTCTAAAGATTGTCCAGGTACTGTTAAGGATTTCTGCATTGATATGGGAGTCATTTAACCATGTTTCAGTGAAGGCAACCCTCATACCACCGCAATTGTGGTAAAAAATTCTGGGGCTTTTGACATAAAAGCTACTCTTAATATCTTGTTAAGAGCGATACCCAATATGGTTATAGGTTTTACATAAAGAATTCTTAGCCGAGTTAGAATTAGAAGAAGTCGTAGCAATTTGTAGATTGCTGGCCATTAAATTATTTTAAATATTTTGAGTAAACGTAGAATATATGTGAAAAAAAAATTGACTAACATAAAAATCTGCCAGCTGATGTTTTACTGAGTTTTCTTTACTCATCTATATCACATCAGGAAGTTTAAAAAAAAAAAGTAGAAATTTTGTTTCTCAACATAAAAAATATAACTTAAATTGCATATAAAAAAAAACTCTAGCGCACCTGAACCGCTAGAAACACTAATGTTCGAAGAACAGAAGAAGAATCGTGCAGGTTTTGAGTGCATATTCCACCACATGAGCTGCTTATTACGGCCAAACTGTTTCAAATGCCACGTTTTACTTTGGTCTCAAGAATGCATTATAACTCATATGGTAAAAGGTTTCAGATATTACCACTGGCATGGGTTTCAAAGTTTATGAAAGAAAAACACTTGTTAATTATATTCGTTATCAGTTGCTTATTTCACCAAACTTTGAAAGCAGCATCTCATATAACATCAATGAAGAAAATGCTCAGTGCCTGCAGCACTGTAACTGAAGTTGGTGTTTGGGGCTGCGATCCGAAAAATTTGCAGAACTTAGGGAATTGAAACATCGGTTATTTATTTTCATTGTAAATGTTTCCTGTATGAATACTAACTGTAAGCATTTATTGATACAAAAGTAGCACAACCGACTCGTGCTGGCAACCTTTCGCCAGTATCAAAGCCAAGAATATATCACATCTGCTTCACGTTGTTATATTACATTCGAAGTTATAGGAGTATAAAGAAATTTTGGGTTACCTGCAGCGAGTTTTTTCAAATAATCGAAAGCTTAATATTTGCTGTTAATTGTCACTACAATGTCATTACCAATTGAACATTCTACGATAAAACTGCTTAATAAAGATTTTGCGAACAAACACAAAACCAACAATAGCTGGCAACCCTATCGTGGCTTTTCAACCAAATTTGGCCTGAATAATGCTTAAAATAGGTTCCATTAATTGTATGAAATTCGTATTGATTTCATGACTGCACTGGAAGTTATAGGACAAAAAGTGTTATTTTCCTGCGAGAATTTTCAAAACCAAAGACACAAAAATTACCATAGCTGGCAGCACCAATCCAAATTTCTATCAAATAGAGTTTAGGGTAAGATGCAGCTAATGTGTCAATTTCATGAAAACCTGGTTACTAATTCACATTTCATAGGGCAAAAAGCAGTTTTTTTTTCTTTGTAATTTTTCAAGATGGCACCACTGGCACAGAGTTGCCCACAATTCAAAATCGCTTCTATCAGACCTGGTTCTACTTAAGTCCAATGCATTATGTAAATTTCAATGGTATCTGATTATTGGTTCGTGAATTCCCGTGAACAGAAGTTTTTGATGCTAAAAATATAGGTAAATTGGGCAAAAGCTACCAGGTGTGCCCGTTATACCATATCAAATTTTTTTTTGGTCTATGTAAAAATAGCATGAAATTTACATATGAGTGGCTTTTTTTTGAAGAAACGGCATTTTTTCAAGAGAGACGGAGGAGGGAGGTTTTCACTTTCAGTGCCTGCCCTAGCTTTAGAGTTGCCAGCACGCTCATCAAAAGCTACACAAATTTACAACTAAATAATACCAATATGTCCTAAAAATTTGGTAATGATTGAATAGCTCTGTCAAAAGTTATCGCAATTGAAAAATTTTCAATTTTTCCCGTTCTCTTTTTAGGCACCCAGCGCACACATGGGGTTAAAAAATTCCAAAACATTATCCGATTCACATGTAAAACACGTTCAAAATTTATTTTGTTAACTTTTTTTTTGCAAAACTGATTTGTGTACGGAATAATAGGTATATTAAAAAGATAACTAAAATGGCCGCCGGCGCCAAAGGGTTAAAGATTTTTAACTTTTTCTGAGACTTGGTACTATTCTGCATATACACCAATGTGTCCTAAAAATTTCAATTCAATCGGATGGCGCGTTCCTGAGATTTTTCACTGAAATTTTTTGATGATATATATATATATATATATATATATATATATATATATATATATATATATATATATATATATATATATATATATATATATATATATATATATATATATATATATATATATATATATATATATATATATATATATATATATATATATATATATATAGAAATATGAATTTTTGCCAAAGTGATTTTAATACTAATGTTCTTCTTCGAACATTAGTAAAAAACACTGGCTACGAAAACATTAAAACGGACATTGTTATTAAAGATATTTTAAAAAAAACTAGATTGAAATGATGAGATTAGTTATTTCTACAATTTCTTAAAAATTCAAAATACTTATTAAAATTGTAAATGGGCCATCATTGCATAGAACTCCACCCAATAAAATATTTCACTCAAGGTGATTATTTATCAGGTAATCTTCACAACAGTAAAGGTTTAAGACATTCACTACTAAAAATTAAGCGAAAATTTAGGGTTTTGAAGCCCTTAATACAACTTTTTATGAGATTAATTCGCTTTTTTTTCATTATTGAATATTGCAAAAATTATCTATTTAATCTGAGTCAATTTTCAATTGGGCCACCACTTAATTTACCAATCACATTAAAGTTATACTACTTGTTATTAAACTATTACTTAAAAAATGTGATTGACTAAGTGCCAACACTAAATAAAGCATCTTGATTACAAGATACACCTTTCAAATCGATTTCAGTATCTCATTGAAATTCATTGATTGTCCAATCCAATGAATTTGTAACTACGATATTGAATTTCATATCAGTTCAAACCGAACTTATTATTCCATTTCGCTTCAATAGTGCTTGCAATCAAAGCACCAAACCGATGGAGTTACCAAACTTTAAGACTTACTACTGACTACCATATCTGTTGACATATAAACAGCCACCATGTCAAATTAATGGTGGCGCCTGACATTTTTCTTATGTTTTCTTCTTTTTTTCTTGTATCAGATTATCGTTTAAAAATGACGAGTTGTTCAAGAGTTGGAAGTGTGTCGCAATAGTGCCGTATCTTTTCAATTATGTCAGAACAATAAGTAATAGCTTGCGCAATTTAGAAGCTATTTATTACCGTTATACGGTTTCAATCAAAATAAAATAGATTTCGGACGATTAGAGCAATTAGAACAAACAAATGCCAATTTGACGGCTACATTTAGCACTTTATTGTCAGTTAATTTATCAGACCGTACTTCTTTGTATTTTTTTCTTAGCATGAATTAAAGTTCTATCTGTTGTTCTCAATCGACAAACACAATTCTGTCGATCAAATTACTGATAGAAAAATTTGCATAATAGATTTCAAAGTTTTTAGTTGTGTTTCTTCACCATCATTTATTTTGTCCAATTTGTCATTTTACGATCGCTTACGGTACCAATATACCATTCGTACCTATACCATTCGCACGTTCCTATGGATCATAAGTACTTTTTGGTTGCTCAGGTGTTAGTGTCAAAATATGATGCCTTGTCTATTTGCATGTATCTATCTACCGAAATAATCTAGACGTTGAGTAATTTTTCTTGCCATGTCTGGGTATTCAGTTCTTTGCTTGCAGCTTAGTATGATCGTAGTTGATTACTGTTGTGCTGCAGATACAAAATGTTTGACGCTGTCGAACAACATATTCATAAATTTCGGTTTATTATCTTTAGTGTTGATCTCTATTGGTTTTGATGGACTCGTGTGCTACGAAAGCACTTCAAAATATTATTTTAAGTACCTATGAAAAATAAGAAAAATATGTTTGCAAATATAACTGACCACATAAGACCGTTATGAGATTGAAATTATTAGATATGAGGCATGAATGCATGATGTGTGGTTTTTCGTAAGTTTTGTATCGTATACTCGATGAGAAGGTCAAGTTCCTTGAACAACTGATCAAAATAGAGAGCTTGGCAAGATATCTGAAGATAAGAGCTGTGATAAAACGTATTTGCCAATTGAACTTGTATTTTGTAGAGAATTGAAACAATTTAATTAGTAAATATGTTGTCAAAAAAGCTTTAAAATCTACCCCAAGCATGTTTATTTTTTTCGTCGTAAATCATTGAATTACTTAATTTCTGCAAAAGGTAGCTGGAATTTTTTGAAAGAACAATCATTTATCATGATGCAACAGCAAAATTGTGAATTAAACACCATTTGGCTCAAAAATGAATTTTATCTCTAAATAATTATCAGTCAATTAATTAATAGATGCTGAGTGAAAGAAATAAAAATGTCAAGTACTACTTTAAAACAAAACAGAGAAGAAGAAATATAAGCTATAGTAAGATTAAAGTAAAACATTCAAAAAAAAATAGAGAACAAATCATTTTTAAGACCTTGGTCTTTGGAAAAATCTGCAATAAGTAACTAGTGGCAAAAATTTACTATGCAATTAAATCATTTTTTTAGAAGTTGCCAAATAGAAGCTGAGAGAACTTTTCACTGCACCTTCAACGCCAAACGACCAGATTCTCCCTTACCTCGAATATCAACCTCTAATTAATGAAACCACATTCTTTAGTTTCAACCAGACAAATAGCTCCGTTTAGTTAATTTTCATAAGAATGCTGACAATGCAATCCATTTCAATCACAATATTCATAAAAACAATGCAGCCGCTCATTAAAAATTAATAATTCTGAAATTAAAATGTTATCTGACTCATACCAATTGCAATGTACTGATAGATACTTCCTTTATGTAAACCGCAAATCATAACAGCTTTATGACTTCATTGACTGTAGCCATGTAGTCTCGGCATTCACCTGTGATTCGTGACCGTCAACTTTGTCGATTGAAATAATTGCAGGAAAAAAAATCAAAACCACCTGAAACAATTTAGTTCAGTCCAAAGAAATATGATCCGCGATCAAAATAAATTAAATACTGGTTGACCAAGAAAAAAAATCTAGATACTAATTGACGAGTGGAATACTTCGAAATCGCATCACAGGTACTTACTTTATATTAAAGATAATGACAGTGTTTGAAACTTGATTTTGTTTCATGAGCTCATTTGCTTTATTTTCAATGCAGTGACTTCACTAGTTTTTGAACTATTTGGTTAACTTAACCGTTGTATTTCTTCGAACACTAGCTTTTAATTGCATTCAATTGCAAACTCTGAACTATAGAAAACCTTATATCTAACCAAAACAGTGCATTGATATTGGATGATGCAAACATATTTTCAAGACAATAATGAAATAGTTTTACTAATTTTAAAGTAAGAAGGATTTATACTGATGTGCAAATATTATGTCCCTCGAATTAGATCTACGAAAATTTTCGGGAATAAGTCGCTTTAACAATGACTGCACGTATTGATAGCAAGGTAGCTTGTTTCAGTAAAAACTGCAAACAACCTGGAAATAGCACACAAGTCTAAAAACAAGAATCTATTTATCGTAAGATGACTCACAAATGTAAGTTCCTGCAACAATGGCTTCTCTCTACTTTCTCTGCTAGAGAAGAAGCTGATTAAAATTACTTAATTCGATGTTAGCAATTTCGGATATTTTAAGGATAAAACTGAGTTTTACTGGATTTAATTATTTTGATAGCGAGACTATACAAAATTTAGTTTCATCTTAAAAATTGCGAAAGTATTCACCGTTTGTCATCAGACATAAACTATAATTCTATAATCAAGCCCTAAGAAGATACAGCATATCAAGATAAAAAGAAGCTGTCGCTCTTGGTTTAGGTGAATGGAAGACTATGGAAACAAACCGGCAAGAGAACATCCAAAAAGCAAAAGAAAAGCGGATGAAATGAGTTACATAAACTGAGAAGCTTTAATAATTAAACTAGTTCTAGGGAAAACATACGCTTAGGCTCTACGTTTGGTTGGAAAAGGAGTTCAGCCGCCAGAACCAGCAAATAAGATTATCAGACCAAGGAAAAAAGGGAGGGTCTGCTGAAATCTTTGTAATCTGATGGTACTATAAAATCACACGTTTCAATCAGAGCCACTTGCGAAAGAGTTTGCAAGCACAGCTTATATAAATTTTCAACAAAAACCGGTGAAAAGAAATCGTACTTAGAACATGGGAACTGTTTTAAAGTTTATTATCAAAACGTTCCAAGGTTTATTACCAAAGTTTATTACCGAAACTCATCAGCTTCAAACTTGCTCAACTATCGACGAGATAATATGCCTAACTGAAACTTGGCTGACTGGGGATGTATTTATTGAGAAAAACTTACTTCTCTTTACTGTCTTTCTCAAAGACCATGTTCGCTCAGCTAGTAGTTTATCTGGCGGCGGTGGTATTTTAGTTGCTATTTACAGTACAATTATTATTTAAACAATCAATAGCCTTTACAAGTAAAATTATACCGATGGATATAAGTCGGAGATGTTAAAATTTGTCACAACTAGCGTAAATACAAATTAATCATTTCCAACTGCAAGTGGTCAGCAGTCAAGTATGCATTGTGAGCTGGTTTCTGATGAGAATCAGTGCACATTTTCGAAATCACTTTGTCAAAATAAAATTTTCAATGTAAATAAAAATTTTCAATGTAAATAAAAAATTGTTCAATTTTAATCATCCCGCAAAAACCATCCCAATTTTTGAATGACTCGCTATTGACTATCTGAAAAATACCGTAAGTTTAAGTTTTGCATATCACCTTTTTCTGCACGTGAAAATTCTAATCGAAAAATATTTACCAACAAAGCATCAAGTGCATTTTGGATATTCAGATCCTGAATTCGTAGTCTCCACATTCTGACTTCTGTGGGCGACAACACTGACACTCCTGAGATGAAATTCTTCTCTGAGCAATCCAATATCTCTTCATAAAACTTGTAAAGGTCTGCGCCTTCTTTTTATTTAATTCTTGTTTGAGGAACAATTATCCGAAACTTTTAATGATAGATTTGTGTTCTTCAAACCGACTTTTAAAATGAGAAATGAATGTATCGAGGAACGGAATATAGAATGCAGTTCTATAATAATTTTTGTCATTTTTTTTTCATCATTTTTGTACACAAAAAAATGGAATTTCATTAAAAATTCCTCAACTCACCGATTTCTCTCTTCTTTTATTTACTGGTAGGGATTGGGGATCAAGCCGAGTAAGCCGAAAAAAAGTCCTCTTCATGTTATCTAAATGGCGAACTCGGAGAATAGAAGTGCCTTTTTTATTACAAAAACAACATTCCTCAATAACGATTAAAGACACATTTGCCGTGTTCCTCTCCTACTAATTAGTACTTGCAAGTACTCGGCAGTTGATTCTGAACGGAACGCTATTTTCTTTGACATTTGAAGATTTGAACCAAAAATTCCAACCTTTAGCAGATATGCCGTGCTCAAATGTAAACAAAGTTTTAAATTGATAAAAGAATTAATGCGTAAAAATTATCACATTCGATAGAAAATGTTATGGAAACACAGGAATAATTGCGCTGTTTGTCTTTCTTTGAAATGTCAGAGCTTTTTTCGATTTTCCGATAGCCAGATTTTTCAACATAGCCTATAAATTATCAAATACACCTCTTGGGTATAATTTACCACCTGACGGGAAAAGAAGGCGTAGCATGAGTAGTTGGTAGCAGCCAGAAATACTCGTAAGTACTAAATAGCAAGAATGGAACACGGGCATTGACAACAGAAACGTTTACCGATGGGAACGGGGAAAACTTCGAGAAAAATTTGACAAGACAGAGCTGCTATCGGATTCTCGTTGGCGTGGTATCCAAAATATTAAACATGTTAAATTCATAATTGACATTTGCTATGCAAATGCTACTAACGACAGCAGCCGCTGCACCAATTTCGAAACAATAACTATTGAATAGGGTCTCCAAACTAAGGAAAGATATATATACACTTCGAAGAGAAAAGCCCTCCCTAACGCTGAATCCTGGATCCACAACTGCTTTCTTTATTCTTTTGTTTTCGAAGTTTTGTGCATATTTTATTTTCATTCTTTTCTTGTTTTTTATCAGTATATTCCTTATTTAGTCTTTAGTTTGATTTGTATCTGTTGGTTAAGACAATAGTAACTAATTAATAAATAAATAACCATCGCTGTGATATGCAAGTGCAGCATAGAACAGACCAGAAATAAACCACATGCTGCTGAGCTTTAAGAAGGGGCTCCTCAAAGCCAAAAACAGAGTAAACGTTACAAGCTTGAGTAGCCTTGCGAGTAGAGTTGAGTAGTTCTGGCTTCTTGTGTGTAGACTGCCTGGTTCAAATCCAGGCTCGGACTAGGAGTGTGAAGTGAGCCTGGAAGTAATCACTTCACACTCATATTAACATTGATTACGAATTTGTGATGAAACTCTTTATCAGCTTCAACCCTTAAACCCGTACGAGAGTTGTCGTGGGATTACTTTAGTTTTACGCTCCAAATGACGGGTTCTTCGCGAAGACGCCATCATTGTCTCGTGGAGAAAGAAATAGAAAAGTAAGTTGTCCTCAGACTGCACTGTATGTAGAATAACTCCGACAAGGACATAAAAACCATGGAGTGCAATGCTGGCTTAATGTTTCTGTATCATCGTCAATTAGGTTGTTCGGATGCGGATGTTTCCCTATTCACACTTGAGGAACTGAACAGTGTGTAGCTAGAGTGAGGAACTGCATTGTACCAGGCTCCCACGTGGTGCCAGATACGGCACTCAAGATTGTGGTGGAAAATCAGAAGAGAATGGAAACAGAACGGAATCTATAACAGGTTTTATATAGTTCCTGTTTATTGGCATGGGTCTTAACGACACGATGAAAAGTCACTCAAATCGTATTCTCTTACAAGTGAAAAGGAAAACCGTCCAAGCACTGCCCGTTTTGTTGGCTAGACTCTGCAGGCGAATTTTTCGAGGGTTTGCACAAGTCTTGACTATAATCAGCGATAGAATCAGCTGGAAATCTCAGTGAAGAAAATTATGACTTTTGTAAGGAGCTATCAGCTATCGACACTGTTTTGAGGTTAAAAGGGCAAATGCAAGAGCAAACGAGGTACGTTACATAGCTAAAAAGATTGTTCTGCTGTTTTTTTTCAGCTTTTGAACTATCAATGTGCCTTCAATTATAGTTTCCGCATTTTTGACTACTTATTGGTCATGATGCACGATATACTTATGAACCGATAGCTGCTGCTATCGTTTAAAATCGTTTGGCTGACTAAGCGTGTGGAAGGATACTAAACTGACCAACAGGTATCACACCGTAAGGTATGTGTTAGAGATCTGGAAGCCACCAATTTTTTAAATTGACTGATGGCTATCATCAGCGGATCTGGCGAGACAAAATGAAGGTTCCTAATAGAAATATGTGTGGAACGTTTCCAAACGAAATAAATTAGAGCACAGAATCAAAGCTATCACATGGCATCGGAAAAGGCCATGCTTTTTGTTTTGGGAGTAATTCCAATAGACATGTTTGCACGAAAACGCAGAAAAATTTTCCTTGCTTGCTCTTAGCTAGCCAGAACATGAGCTCTAGGGTACACGTACTACTTAAAGAAAATGATTCAATTTGGTATGTCGCCTCAGTTCGACTTACTCAATCGGATGAGTAAATCACTGTGAGTCGGCTAACTGTGCAAACAGTTTTTAATTGAGGCAATATGTGGGTATGGAACAAGGTGACTTTTAAAGTCTTAATTTAAAAAAGTAATAATGAGTAAATGGAGATAATAGAAATAACGATTGACAAACATAAATACAATTTTATTCAAAAAAAAAAACGCAATAAATAAAAACCTATCTACACAAAGTATTTATGATATATTTATACATTAGCACTAAGATTGAATATCTTTGAAACTGTTTATGGGCTAAGCGAGTGAGCCGAAATACGCTCTTTGGAAATATCATATCAGAGGAAACAGCAGGGCAAACGTGTATTTTCAGCACTATCTTACAAAGCCAAAAATACACTTGTTTCCTTTTAGTCCAAAATAAGTATGTAGGTATCCTGTTTTTTATGGGCTATGTTATTGCAATTATTTTTGCATTGTGTCGTTCCTGCTGCAATGACGTCTTGTTAATGTCTTGATAAAGTGGAGTTGCTCAGGCCAGTAAATTGATTTTCATTTGTACCACTTACGGTATTTGAAGCTTTTACTATTTAAATTTTCAGGATTTTGTGGTATAAATGAAAATTTGGGCTTACCTACTTTCAGTGGCTATAAATTCACGTTCATTCCATGCTTCATTTTCCGCATAAATAAACGCAAATATTGCTAAAATGGCACGGAAAAACTCATTTTGATATTTTTAACAAACATTTTTTTGTGCTTTTGTATTTCCGCAGCTTTTGTATGTCATGAAAAATTAAAATCAATTTGAAATAAAATCGTTAAACAAGTCGTTCAAGTTGTCAAGAAATTTCAATTGACGATGGATTTCACTGAGTGTCTCAATTAGTTTTCTGGGAAACTTACATCTACCGAAAATGTCTCATAGAAAAACGGTTATCATATTTGTTTCTGAAAATTGTTTTTTACTTATTATAAGCCAAGAGACATTTCGTTTTCAAATTCAGTTAGCATTTTCTTCCAAACAATATTTCTCAATTAATATTCCTACCACATTTTAAAATATTTCGATTTACTGCTTTTGTTAGTGCGCTGATTTTCTTTTCTGTGAAATTTCAATTTTATAATATTCTGGACCAATTTCTATGGATTTCGCATGTGGATACCAAAATGATATATCTGTTAAAAGTCTCGAATCTATGAAGTACCTTAGCTTCATGAAGATATTCAGCATACTCTTACTAATAAATAATCTGTACATGTGGCGGCTCGTGACATTTAGAACCACGGACGCTGGCTAATTTAAATATTATTCGAAGAAAGGATATATGATGAATTATTGTTACGAATGACGTTATGGAAACATTTTACTTGAAAATAAAATCCAGGCATTTTTTTCGCGATAGCGAAATGTAGAATAATATTAGCCACAGATACAATGCCGAATTGATTTCGGATTGAAATTGGTTTCGACGGGTAATTTAAACGTGTCCATTTCACAGTTAGAATGCAGTATTATTGACGCAGCTGTAGTTATACTAGCTGTTTTCGTTCTCTAATTTATTGAAAAATCAACATTCGATAACAATGTTTCTCCAATATTAAGTTTCGGTTCTTTTCAGGTTTTAAGTCTTTCTGAGCAGCTTTATGAATTTTGTGATTTCTGTAAAAATTGTAAAATTTTTAAACGAAAATGAACCGTATAGCTATATTACATTTCTATTTGGCAGAAGTATTTTTCTCAATTGAATCAACGACCATTCCTATGTATGTGAAAAACGAAGGTTGAGGAAACATATTTTGGAAAATGAAAAGCTTCGCTTTGCCCATGAGGTTTGTGAAATTCATTTATACAATTTATAAACTGTTTAACTACCTCAAAATAAAGAATTTCAACATTTGATCAGAATTTCGGATGCGGTTGCGATTTTTTAGCAGTTTCACCCATTTCTCAACCGCTCATGCCACTAATATTTATTAGGAGTAGAAGGAAGAAATATGCATGGCAAGCAAAATAGTTTCTCAGCTGCATAACTAACGCAAAGCCAACCATTTTTATAATACCATACCACATGAATGAAAGATTAACTCTCCCGGCAGCTCTAATGGTATCTTATATTCCAGCTCTGATGATTTTAATTTTTAATGTCTTCTAAGATCATCTTCGAGAAAACTGCCTTACTAATAACCGATCAATTATATTTAAATTGAACAATTATCGAACAAAAGTTGGTTGAAACGACAATTAATCAATATGAAAATAATACAAATCAATAATAAAACAATAATATGAGCATATCTCTATCGCATGCCACTCAATTCAGACAATAAAACAATTTTGACACATGTAAATACATACGCTTCAAACTGTCAGTAAGCTGAAATACTGCCACTAATCAACTTCATCACCAAATACTTAATTAACAGATATATAAAAATGAAAACAAGAGATATTTCCCTTAAAAAACCCAAAAAATCTATGAAATTATATATCATTCTCATTATATTTAAATATATGTGCGCGTATTTGTAAGCATATAAACTTTTCATTAGCCGGATATGAAACATTGAAAAACTTTTAAAATAACAAGTGCAAATCCAAAAACCTAGAAATTTCGATGTGCATAGTTCTTAATTTGTTAATTATTGTCCTTCTCTGCTTTAAAATCATCTTCCTAATGTTCAAAGAAAACGAAAAAACTACGTGACTACTCGCGACTTTATTTCAGTAGCTGTAGAGGCTTGCCTCTACGATCCTCTGCGTACTCGACACTGGACGTACGAAAAAAAAAATCAAATTAGCCAATGACGGGAAAGCATGATTTGCGACGGTTTCATTGATAAAATTGTCAGTGGTGAGGCAGATTTGATTTTGCCTCATTTAGGTTTTTCTTTCTTTGTTTTTATTGTGTGTGAGCTATTTGTACTATATTACGGGTAGATATAATAACATAATAATAATGGAATCGATTTTGGTGATTTTGTTTTAATTTTTGCATTGAGGCAGTGTGTTGAATGCTAGTTTTGACTATGTAAATAAACACAGTTAGAAAAGTAGAGGATACTGGAGGCCAAAGTGATGTTTTTGCAATGAGCAAAATATAATTTAATGATAAATTTGCTATATTTTTCCAAATTTTACCGAGGAGGCACTGCCTCCTTTGCCTCCTCTGAAGAGCCGCCACTGATCTGTATATACATCTGTACGTTTTTCACTAAAAAACATTGACTCATTATTCTTGATCTTGTAACTCTCATATTCACAACCTTTGCAAATATTAAACACGTAAACATATTTTTGCATATTCACTTACATTACACTTTGATCCAAAGTCCTCAGCTAGTCAGCCTAAAGACAATCAATCGGTGCATAGATCAGCATACTGTGTGCCCACCCATGCATAGATGAGCATACTGTGTGTGCGGAGATCTTCGACAGAAAAATTCCAATTAACCAAAGGAGAGGTCTTCAAGAATTTCGTTATTGGCTGTATTGGCTGTGTTGGCTGTGTCGTATTGCTGTCAGGTGTCATTTTCAATCATAATCAGTGATGCAACTCGCAACGATCTATCGTCAGTCAACAATCTTTCATAAATCTTCTTTTCGTTGTCGTATTGTTCGTTTAGAATGGATCATTATCGTTGCCGCGGATATATATGTATACAAACGAAAAGACTAGACTTGAATTGTACGCTATAATTTTTTCAAAAGAAATCTCTAATGGAACACACTTCAGACACAAACTGATGACAATGCTCATGCTGAACTTGTTTTATTTTATTTAGCTATTCATTTAAGATTTGACTTAGTGCACATATGTATTCTCTGTATGCGCTTCTGTGTGATGCATTGTGATTCTTTACTTTTACGACTTAAGTCGTAAGTAGGTATATGACCATAACGTTAAATGTTGCGTTTTGCATTCCAATCATAATCGTGTCTAAGTATGCTGATGAAGTGCTATGACAAAGATGCGGTTTTCAAACGCAACTCATATGTCTGTGAAAAAAAATCGTACAGGATCGTTGTTGTAGTGTTTGCATGAACACTGGAAACCGAAACTATTTTTCATATATCTGGGGAGTTTTCAAAACAATGTAAATTTTTCAAGAATATTCCAAACTTTGTCAATTTTTTTATCATGAAACCGTAATAAAAAAAGTAAGCAAAACAACCAAGAAAAAATTATTTGTTTCTCAAAACGAAAGACTTAGGCGAGTAACTTAATTTTGACATTTTAGCAGTTTCAAAGAAATAACGATTGGCTAAAATTTAAAAAATTATCAAGCTCATCACAAAACTTCTTTGCTTTACCACTTCAAAGATTGTTTCTCAACAATCTAAAATTCCAACACGTGCAGCTTATTAAAAACCCGCCATCAAGTATGCATCGTTTTCATCGAACGTTAAAGACAAGTTATTAGCTAGATATTACTCAATATGCTTACGATTATGTGTGGGCTGCAATTATCTTGCTAATACCAAGTATATCTAACATTCATTCATTCCTCGTCACCGTAGTTGCCATTGCCATCATCGTGTCTCATCGTCAGCGCAGGTACATCGAGTAAGAAGCATCTTGATGCCGAATCATTATGCTCAACCAATGCGTAATCAGTTTTTGGTTGGAACTAAAATATTTTGTAATAATTTCGGTGTGAGTGCATAGATGGGTGTAGAAATGTGATTGATTGAGTGGGTGCACAGGTGCTATACGGTAGATTTAGTAGGGTGTTTCGAAATGTAAATTCGATAGGGGTTTCGATGAATTTGGGAGTTGTGTTCGAGCTAACTATCAAACAGGGTAATTTTTCAAAGAATTCGATAATGATCACAATCAATCAAATTGTTTCATAGTAATTGCAATAAAAGTTCAATATGTTTGATTGCAATTGTGAAAATCGACAAAAAAAACAATATTTGGCAGGTTTTGATTGAAAAAATAGTCCATCATGAATATTTAAATCGTAGCTTGAAAAAGATGAATAAAATGAAATTTATCATTTATATGAAGAGTAAAAAACATAATTCTCATATAAACACTAATTACCTTTTCAAATTCGAAATTCATAGAAAAACTAATAATTGTAGGATAATATTATGTTTTCAAAGCAGCTAAAAATAAACATGCAGTATTTCAGTAAAAAGTGACTCTTCATCAGTATTTAACACTTTTTACGCTAAAAAACGTGATGAAAAAACAGTTTCAAACGTAAGTATGGATCAAACAAATGCACTCATGCAACATCATCGGGGCACTACAGCCCGAATCGAGTCTTAGCCTCCTTAAAACTTCGCCTCCATTCGTCTCGGTTCAGTGATCGCGTCCTCCAGTTCGGTGCTCCCAAAAGTGACCTGCTGTCAGCATCTATAGAATCCTCCTAGCGCTTGTGTGGCTAACTGACTGGCCTGGCTCCACTCGCTCGCCCCTTGAGAGACCGTTTCGAGATTCGATTGCCGCTCATTCATTCGACGTGGCCAGCCCATTGTAGTTTTTGTAGTCATATGACGGTTATATATGGTACACAGCTCGTTGTTGTATCTGATTCGCCATCCATCTTCTTTCCGTATTGGACCGAAGATCCTTCGCAATACCCTTCTCCCGAACGTATTCAAGGCTTTTTCAGATGCCTGGGTCAGTGTTTAGGTTTTGCCTCTGTAGAATAGCACAGATCTGATAATTGTTTTATAGATGCGAAGCTTCGTATTGCTGTGTACGCATCGAGATTTCAAAGTGGGAAGCACCGAAAAGAATGCCTTATTGGCTAATTGAATCCGTCGTTTGATTTCGTCAAGCTCATTCCCATTCTTCGAGTCATAACTTTTGTTTTTTGTTCGTTAATTTGAAGACCAACTTTCTTGGCAGTTTTGTCTAGAGCTACAAATAATTCCTTGGCGTCGTTGAACGAACGTGACATAATGTTGATGTCATCAGCGTAAGCTACTAGATGTGTCAACTTAAATAAAAGAGTTCCTCTCGTGTCAACGAGGATTTTTCTGATGACATACTCAAGCGCTAAGTTAAAGAGTGCAGGAGCTAATCCATCCTCCTTTTTTTTAAATCATGTACTCGTCGGAAACGAGTAGGTCATATTATTTTGAATCAGCACCTGTGATGTGGAGGCAATCATGGTGATTTTCATCAATGGTACCAGCTTTGCTGGGATTCTTAACTGCAGCATGATGTTATATAATGCAGTTCGGTTGATGCTGTCATACGCTTGTTTGAAGTTGGCGAATATTTGAAGGACATCAATGTTGAATTCCCAGCATTTTTCCAAAATTTGTTTGACCGAAAATATTTGGTCAGTTGTCGATCTTCCACGTCTGAAATCACCTTGATATTCAGCAAGAATTTTCTCAGCGTGATGGGAAATCCTTAACTCTAAAAACTTTGTCAAGAGCTTGTACAACGTACAAAGTAGTGATATGCGCATGTAGTTTTCGCATAGTAGTTTATCTTTTTTCTTGTGAATGGGACATATAATACTTTTTCGCCACTCATTTGGTATCGTTTCTTGTTGCCAGATGCCTGTCATCAATCCATGGATTGAGCTCAAAACGGAAATCCCGCCTGTCTTTAGGAGCTCCGCGGGGATACCATCGATGCCCGGTGCTTTGTTGGGTTTCAAGCGGTCCATGGCCTGTCGGACTGCATCTAGGAGGTTGAGATGAGGCACTCTCAAGGAATGTACCAATTAGTGACAACGATTCGTTGGGTGCGGGGACATTTCCGTTCAATAATTGCTGGAACTAGGACGCCCATCTTTCCTTCACTTGTTCTGAGCCACTTATGATGCTTCCATCGGCAGCCCTACATAGGCTAGTTCGTGGTTTAAAGCCTTGTTTTAAGTGCCTCACTACTTTGTACGCTTGTCAAGTGTTGTTAGACATAAAGTTGTCATTCATGTTATTCAGCATGCTGTCAAAATGCCTTCGATTCTTACGTCTAATTATTCTATTAACTACTCTCCGAAGATCGTCATATTTTTCCTTCTTGGCTCTAGTGGGTCGTTCAATGTAGATTTTGTAGCCCGCATTTTGTTCGTCTGACGCGGTTTGACATTCCTCGTCAAACCGGCTGTATATATCACTACTTTTTCAGCTGATGCATTCACTGCGCTTTTGATGGTAGTCCAAACATCGTTGATACACGTGGTGCTAGGCGTGGAATCTAGTTTCATTTTCAAGGCAGATCTACACTCGGCTTCCATTGTTTTGTTTTGAAGCATGTCGACATCGAACTTGTGTCTTGAACTTGCTCTGACTTCATACGACAGCGAAATTTTACATCGATATCGACCAAAGGATGTTATTGTCGGTGTGCGTACCTTTTATCAAGTTCTATATTCTGACTTTCAAAATTCGCTGCTCAAACTATTACGTAAAATAACTTTTTGGAAATCGCAGCACTTAAACCATTCGACTCAAGATTTGGTTTACAAGACGAGGGGCACCTTTGCACTGACTACCGTTCGGGGTTCGATATCTTCCAACGTTTTATTGCTCGCAGATTTACGAAAGTTTTTGGGGTTGGCATTATAGATGTTTATCATATGAAAAACGTCAGGCGCACACACTCTTTTACTAACACAAAAACAAAAATAATTCCAAAGCCGTTGAATGTTGAATAAACCTCAGCCTTTAAATGTCGTTTTGATTCGATGACTGCGTTGAAACTTATAAGAATAAACAGATTTTTAGGGCTACCGTCCGTAAAAACTTCGAATTTCCTGAAACTAAAACTGCATGTGTTAATGTTTACAACAAAATTATTATAATTATCTTCAAGGTCATTATCATTGGAAAATTGAAAAGTTGCGTCTCTCAGTAGAAATAAAAAATTATCATAGCTGAGACCCCTACTCTAATTTTTCAATTAAATTCTTCCAACAAAATCCATCCAGTTTGTGAATTTCTTTATTTTAGCATTTTTCAATTTAATATATAATAATTTTATCGGAAAAAACTTTGATTTTTCTTCGTTATTTTTCAAGATGACAAGAACGTCACTGGGTTGCCCACATTTTCAAAAAACTTGTTCCTGTTCTAACTAAAGACCAATACATACGGCGAATTTCAATTGGTTAATTTTTAATATTTAAGTCGTAAGATTTCGCGACCACAATCGTTAGGTATTTAGAATATAGGTCATTTGGTGAAGGGTTACCGTTCTAGAGGAATGAAGAAATTTGAAAATTTTAATTTGACTGTATAGACAAACCATCAGATTTATCAATCGTTTGCATTTTTTCTGTAAAAAAAAACAAAATTTTTTCCGGCATGTCACTGATTTGAAATTTTTCTGCTTACAAGCACGTATCGGCCGAAGCTACAGGGTTGCCTGCACATTCATCGAAAACCACATAAGCTTCTTTCTTGAAACAATCACTGTGTTCTGTGAATTTTGTAAGCATCCTCTGATTCTGTGCAAAGTGATTGCGATTCGCAATTTTGAAAATTTTGCTTGCCTACATTTAAGCACTTAGTACGCGCATGGGGTCAAACAAACATTTCCAAACTGCATCATAATCAAGGTAAAAACATAGCCAGTATTCATTTCCTATACTTATTTTCTGCACTTCTTTTCCATGGAAATATAAGGATATTTGTTAATTGAATGAAAATTGAGTAATTTGAGTTAAATACTGCTTGCGCCAGAGAGTTAAGGAGACTTTCTTGTAAATAAATGAAGACTTACAACGCATACTCAAAGATTTATCGTGAAAATGTTAGCTTTATCTGTAATTATAAAATTAAATGATAATGAACGCAATATTCGATGAACAAGTTAAGTTTTAATTGAACGGAGTTGAGCAAAACGTAAAATCAGTCAAATTTATTCACTCTTTTAGCGTTGCAAAGATTCACAAAGGTTATGCCCATTGATTACTTTTTGCAAGATCTTTTTCATTTTATCGTAAAGAATCATTGCAGGATTAAAGTAACGTGTAAACAGTAAATGAAATCGACCATATGAAAACATATTCAAATATCATCTCAAAATACCGTATATACGGAGCAGAGAATATGCTTTTATGTGTTCGATGGTTTTTCAATGCGTAATGTTTTTCCCAAACCTAAAATATGTGTTTAAAGCGCACCACTACAACTATGCCTTATTTCATGAGTCAAACAAACATTTTTGAAAACTTTACCCATCTTCCTCACATTATTACTTCCTCACGTCCAATCCATTCCACTCAAAGATGCAACGACTCAACATCATCTCATCATCAACAACAACAATACCCATAATATTACTGTTAAATGAGTTTCAATTGTATTCCAAATAAGCATACGATAATTTCCGTATCTGTTGCACCGCAAAGAATTTCATTAATATCATAGTCCATTGTTCGATATTTTGACGCGATCAATGTTTCGGCGCAGCAGTATTATATCCATCAACAAAAAAACTGTGTACATTTATAATTTTTTTCATGAACCAAATATGTACGCCTCCAAAACCTTCTCAACTCGTCAAAATAATAGCCATGAAAATGCATTCGATGAATTTAAATTCACGTGGTTGAAAAGGAAAGTAAACAATGAAGGAAAATTGAAACGGTTATTTGTATCTGGGAATTATGGTGATTTTTAAACTAAATTTTGTCTGATGTTTTTGAATAAATTATAAAACGTCAAGGTAGCTGGAAATGCCATTTGCTTAAATTATATGATTGTCATATTAATATCTGAGAATATCTTTTATCTCTTGGAATCGAGCGAAGTACATTCAGTTAATCTGCAATAACCTATTTCACACGACAATTTCTTACATTTTTTCGAAACATCCCATAGCCAACAAACACTCTCGACAAGTTATTTCATCACTTCAATCGAAAACAAGCAACACACAAAACAATCTCATCATCAAGTACGCAATGTATCTATTTTTCAATGTATCTCTTACAAATTGTTATGCAAAACACTGCCAAAAATTACCATGAAAATCAAATTGAAGTCTCGACATTTTTCATCCGGGGCGCTTGTCCATCATTGTATCTTGCATCTTCATAGTCTGTTCTCGCGGGAATAAAACACAATCTGAAATCCGACTGTATTATTATTCACCATATACTTACTGAAAAGTCACTTAGCAATCGTTAACAGCATCATATTAACATGTCTGTAGATTTTAGTAATTTTTTCGCATTATTTCTTGCCTGGTATCCGTCTTTCGTTAGCGAGGTCACATTTCTAATTCGATGGATGAGAAGAAAAAAAATCCATCTCAGATGGATAATGGAAATAATTGCAATGTTGACGGCATGGATTGTAATGACTATTATGAGGATATTACTGATGCTGATGTTCATCTGTCTATGTGGTTTTTGGAAGCTCTTTTTGGAAGCAAATTTTAACTATCGTTGTCAGATAAACGTAACAAAACATTCCGGCTGATTGTTTGAGATTTCGCGGTGTTTTTTGTTTGTTTTATTGTGAAGAGGCTTGTACGGAAGCTGTAAATGAAGGTCTCATTCAACGCAACATGATATTTTAATGATCAAGTTGAAATATATGAATGAGCAGCCGAAATTAATTCCTAAAGTGCGTGTTTTGATAGTGCAATGTTTATGTAATGAGATCGATTGTTTTGTGGTGTGATCGGATCGTGGTTAGTGGTAGTTTTGATTAAACTTACATAATTGACGGCGTACCTAGTTAAAAACGCTCCGCTGTTTGCAATTTTTCTTTGAAGAGGTTTAGTCATTATATATATTGTGAGTGAGCATGAAACATAAATCTACTAGTGATTAATTGATTGCTGTCATTTTTCGTAACCTAAGAAATGTTTTTTGAATTTTCGAGGCACATTTTTTAAAGTCTTTTGATAATCTAAAACATAGGAAAAATATAGAGGAAAAGTTTGTTTTTGGGTTCCCATGCTCTCGATTCCTTCTATATACATCCTATTTTTTAAAGTACTTCAGTCAAGCAATAATATTTGCTATGCTCGGGAACTCGGTTTATCAAAACAAATATTGACAGCTTTTGTAATAATAAAAAGAAATTATTATAAAATGTTTAATACGATCTGGTTTTGTAGAAGTGATAAACAAATTTAAACAAAAGGTTTAACATCACAGTAGATTTTTCATTCTTTCTAAGTGTATGTAATCCATGTTTAGAAGATAGTTTTGTGTATAAATAAATATAAATAAAAATTGTTTATTTTGGGCCAACTAAAAAATCCATAGTGTGTTAGTAAGGCTTATAGTAGGTTAGTATGAATAAAAATACAAAGCACTTTAAATATAAACATAAAAGACACAGATAAGTCCACTTCCCTGCGCCGAGGGCGATTAAGGAAACGAGCTGGTTTTCGTACAAGGGATCTCCATAGTGGTGAAGTGAACCTATCAGCTTTAGTAATTAGGATGCTATTGGGACTGTCCCATGTTATATGGGTTTGCGATATAGTTTTATTGCGAACGACGGTTGCAAAGCCATCATTCTTGTACTCCACAAACATCCCTGAAGCACTGCAGAAGCAGACCAATCCCATCATTATCCCGAAGATAATATTATACTAGATGCGCACGGTGTCCAGCGATGTTTTGGCATATCTGACACACAGCTTCCCCATGTACAAGCTCTGGCAATATGCCTGGAAAAGCGTTATTTTAACTTGCTTAGTACAACGGTAAAATCTTTGAGTCAACATATTACCTCTGACTGCCAAAGCCCTGCGATTCGTTTCAATATCAGCATCGTTTTAAGGTCGTCGGCAATGATATGTCTTATAGTACTTGAGGCACATAAATTATTTGTCTGGGGGTACGTACGCATAGATAGGACAACAATCGCGCTCGTACGGTGGCTCAAGGGCAATGTGCAAGTGGAACGCAGTCACATTTGAGGACGGTTAGCGTCCTTGCGAAAGGGATGCAGATATTTTTAGACAGATTGTGCATATTGTTATGGATGCTGTATTGTATCTATCAAAAAACTTTCTTTCTTTTCCTTGGGTCCAACGAAACCTCTAGCGACCTCATCACACAAAGTCCTCAGCCTGGTTAAGGTAACTTCTTGAATTTAATTTTTTTGCTCTCCAAACATAATTCAACTCTTAAATTTCAATTAGAACACTAAAAAAAGGGAGAAGTATCATATTTATCAAAGACAAATCAGAATGAAATTATTGGCATAATGGCAAAAACAGTTAGACATAGCATTCTAAACTACATCAAAAAAGCTTAATAATACACAATATTGTTCAACTGCACCCCAGATATTAGACAATGTCGCGGCCAATGTAATGATAATGGGTCCAATATGACAGGCACCTATAACAAAGTGCAAGCCAGGATTGCCGAAAAGATGAGGTAGCCGAGTTCGAACCGTGTTTGGCTCACTCCTTAAATCTTGTCGGTGTCCATTCTGTCTCATCATGTCCGGAAGCAATAAACCTATTTGGAGTAATTCAAAAAGTATATTGCTTTATTGTAAGCTCCAATACTTGGTGGAATATTATGAAAAAATATATTAAAACCAATTTAAAAGGAAGCAGTCAGACGAGATGGTCAGCGAAATATGTCGCTGTGAAAGCCCTCTTGAATAATTTGACGGAATTAGTGGAATCCTTGGAGGAAGTTGAACAAACTTCTTATACTCCCGAAGCAAAGTACGAGGTAGGTTATCTCTTAAATGCTTTAAAGAAATTTAAATTTATTCTGAACTTGACGATTCGGGCAATTATTCTCCGCGAAATCAATCGAATAAATATTGAAATTCAAAAGGAACATATGATTCTTGTGTGTCCCGTCTCTTTAATAGATGGCCTGATGAAAACTTTGCGAGAAATGAGAGACAATTCAATTGAATATTGGTTAGAAGAAGGGGACCCGGTAGCTCTGCTTGCTAAGGCGTCAGGCCGAAAAGCGGCGTGCTACGGGGCCTGCGGGTTCGAATCCCACCAGTGCCATGGATGTAAGTGTGAATAGGTGTGATTGTCCATGAGGGTGGCAAATGGGCCCAAACTGGTGGCCTAAGGCTGGCCGCGTTCCCGGCAGCCCTCTTCACTAGCCTAACATAACCTTGGATAGAAGAAACTAAAGAAGTTGCTGGAAAAATTGATGTTGAATCTATTCTACCAAACAAACGAATTCCGAGGTGCAAAAAACTATTTGATGATATGTGTCATAACAAAGCACGAAAACCTCAACCTGTTCAACTCTTTGCTAAGGCAACAATGATGGTGCTTGATAGAATTTTATCAGAAATTTTGAAGAAGATTGATAGTGCTACCACTTGGAATTTGAATTTTGCGTTTCCCAATGGTACTGAAATTTTGAATATTTCAACTCAAGAACTTCAGAAGCATGGAGCAGATCTTGGACGAAAATACGAGCAAGATTTAGTAAAGTTGAATTCTGCGAGGAGCTCTACGTTTTTAAAGAGACATAAAGGTATAAAAAATGCTAGCGCTTTCAATCTCTTGCAACAGGTCTATATACATGATTCTACGCTAACTACTACATCCGCAAGCTGCCAGCGAAGTTTTAACAGAATTAAACTTATTACAAACTAGCTACGATCTTCCATAAGCCAGGAACGTTTATCGAGTCTCGCAATATTAGCAATAGAAAATCGAACTGCTCATGAGATTAATTATCACAAGTCCATAGATTTGTTTGCATAACAAAAAGCTTGAAGAGTAAAATTGCAATTTCAATATGCAACATAATAATTACTTTTAATCTCATGTTTTCTTTCATACCCTAGCCTTTCGTATTCTAATTAAAATATATGCCTGACACGTTTATGTATTTTGAAATAAATATTTGGCTAACAGAGAAAGAGCGGCGCTAGACCGGCAGTTGTGGCGTTCTTTGAGGGAGGCCTATGTCTATCAGTGGGCTGAGATGATGATGATGATAATGGTAAAAATTTTGGTTGACGGGGGCGGCATTTTTCAATTTTTGCACAAGCTCGAAAAAACTCAAGATCGGGGGCTGAGTTAGTTAAACACCAACTTACCATTTCGTTTCACCAATGTATATTTTGTCGCATTCTGCGCAAGTAATTTTGTACATTCCACATTTTTCCTTCTTATCTTTTTGTCTTTCGAGTGACATAATTTAGCACTTAATGTGTTGTCCCTACTGGTTGGAACTGCTTTTATATCAAAGCGTTCGAGAAGTTTCTGAGTTTTGTTTAATATTGACGTAAAAATAATTAGAACTCTTATGGCTGTTTTTTGTTTTTCCTGTGTAAAGAGCGTCGTTAACTGATCACGCTGTCTTTTGTTCATCATCTTTTTGATATGGTTTTCAATTATTTTCTCGTCAAATCAATTTTTTCTCTTGCATCTTTAATATACTTAACTTCTAAGTTAAAACTTTCCTGATCTTCGGCACTGTTAATAACCGGTAGATCATTTAGTTAAAAGGCGCCATTTTTCGGGAATGCCAATGATCAGACGTGGAAGGTGTAGTTCTCTGGGGATGTGTGGGCTTCCGGTAGATATTAAACCTAAGAAAACCTTTCCTTATGACCATTAAATCCAAGAATGGTAGCCAAATCTAAGAACTGTTGACATCGATTTCGGTTGTCGCCGCTAGTCAGCATGCTATACTTTACGCAATACATAGGGGGCTCGTATTACATACAGGGCCCATATTACTACCTTAACTTCTATTTGTAACATAATAACAAACGGACAAAAACAAATTAATTTCCTATCTTTCTATTTGAAAAAGCTGTGTAATCCCACATTTACCCCTAAGTTTTGATTTGGGAAAGCGATACAGTATATTTATTTGAAGTAGGCATGGAAGATGTTAGGAAAACACAGTCCTTAGAACGAAATCAAGCCAATGTTTTGTAATAGGAAAGCTGTATTTGTATACGATTATATGCCAATCAAATTAGACTTACAAGTGTAAACGAGAGTTATAAAAAAATGAAAAACTGTCCCAAAGCTAACCGGATGCACAGTGATAATTTTCCAAAAAAAATTTTCATGAAAGAATTTGCGGTCATTCCAAAAACAGAAAATTTTAAATTTAAAGCATTCTAAATGAATCTTATAAAAACAAAGTGAAATTACCTATATTTTAATTAAAATTTTATTCTTATTTAAAATTTTCCTATCAAAATCTAAAATAATCAGTCACTCCATCTTATTATTCAACTTCATAGTTTAAATCAGAATACGTTTCAAAATCACCGCATCCATTGTTTCCCGCATCAATATGATCGATAGATACAATTTTCACCTTCAGACCACCACTGGTCCGCACATAGAAACCATTGAGTGCGGATGGTAGATCATGCGAGCGATATTTGAATGAAGAATGAGCATTTCCGTTGATCGCAACTATAAAACAAACTGGCGTAAACCCAAATGCAATACGGAATTTCCGATTGATTTCAAATGGAAACGCCGTATCGTAGGGCTGTTCGTATTCTAGCCTGAAATTGTCATAAAATCATTGATGAAAGAACCTCCAAGACAGTAGAGTAAAGAACTTACTGTTCATCCGGAGTCATTCCCATCACAGATTGAATTCCATCTTGCATGAAATCCGCACACATTATAAAGGCCGGAATCGGATGAGCATTCTGCGTGAAACAGAACTCTAAAGCACCTTCAAGGCTACCATAAGGCAGCCCAGTGACCAGAACAACTCGACCTGGTTGCATTTGCAGCGGAAAGTCATGCAGGAAGTGCTTTTCACTCTTTACAATATTTGTACTCCTCCACAGTGGCCATTCGATAGGATGCACCGAGCGATGTTGAACCTGCGTCAAGAACGCAATCGATCCACCGATTTTCAAAAACCGCCCGTTCTGTGATAAATTGTTTCTATCGATTTCATACGGACTGTCGCGTATATCGATTTCAAAAGTGTCCGGTGTTGCGGTGATTTGAACATAAAAATACTCATCGCGCGATAGTAAATAGAGTGACGCAATTGGTTCAGAATTCTGAGTAACGTCACTGTCGTCCGGGTCGGGTTGTACATAGGAGCCGAGAAAAATATCCAAAACGAGATCTTGGAAGCCAGGGTCCTCGGCAATTTGAATATGAAGCCTGATAAATACAAGAATGTTTAACTGTCAATAACAGACACCGTGAAAACTCTTACCCGTATGATAGCTTCTGCAGTTTACCGCCAACGATTAGAGTATCGGTATTTTCGAAAGGTTTTGCCAGCTTACTGCTATATTTCTTAGTGAACTCTAAGTGGGGCAACTGAGGCCTAGGATTCCGTTTACGCTTCGCTGGTCTAATGGGTTGTTGAAAGGATGCTGTTGTGCTTATCATATTATTTCAATATAAATCAAAATGATACTTGGAATTTTTTCAAATTTTTTGTTTGACTCTTTTTGAGGGATATTAAAATATTTTTGAAATTTTTGATTGTCTGTTTGACAGTTGGGCAAATAAGTTTTTGATCCAAAGTATTTCAAGATATCTTGGATATTTGTATATAAGTAAGTTGTTCGTTCTTTTTTTTATAATATCTGTTGAATCGAATATAAAGATATGTCTTAATTCCATATTCAGTGTATACTGACTTGCATATTTATTTACGTATTTGTATGGATTTACATATTGTGAATTTATTTTTTTGATTGACAGACGTAGATTGTGGAGAAAATAGGTGAGAAAATTGCCTGGAAAGTTTCTGACAAGATATTTGAGAAAGAGATGCCAAAGGACGCGAAAAGGAAAGAAGGAAGTGAATATTTTCTGCTTCGTACTAGCATTGATATATTAATAAAATATTTTGACAAAAGATTTGGCATTTAGAATCGATACGGTGTCAAATATGTTTTTCATTCAAAAATGATGGGCAGCAGCTACTTCTGCTTCATAATAAAGACTAAAATATCAAACAACAGAGAAGATGGGGAGTCTTTCTGGACTAAATTTGAATTACATTCCACGCAGCACAACTTTGTTGCACAACAAAACGAGTTTGAACCCAAGAGAACGTATGAGAGCAGTTACAATGATGCAACACAACTTTGTTGCGCAGCAAAGTTTGCTCATACCTCAAACTTGGCATGGAACAACATTTTTGAAAATATCTAATTCCACCTGTTCCTATGAGAGTCCGGGATATGGGCAATTTCATATGTAAATGTCAATCAGAATTTGTTTTTTTTTTGCTCATTTTTGCTCTGCAATATACGCTGCAGCTCTTAAAGGATCAAATACTCACTGATATCACTTTCCGAGACTGTAAAGAATTCATATTATCAAACAACAATTTCGTTATTATAGCCAGTGTCAGATGACGGTAAATGTTTTGGTTCATTGATTGTAACTCGTTCCACCAACAAAACATGGCAGCAAATGATGGTTGCATTGATTGTAACTCAAGCATAAAAGTTCATTATTTTGATTATTGTGAGGAAGATTCGTGTTTATTTCTATTGATGCTTGTGATGTAATGTATTTATGTAGAGCTTGTGTAGATACTTACAGAAATACACATCTTCCCACACATAATCCTTAACTCTCCACAAACACTTTACACTTCACCATACGTCAAAATTTTAACACACTAGTGGGTCAAGTATAAAATGTACTGTGAAAAATTAAAATTCTGATAAAGAGGGAGAATTTTTTCGTGAATAAAAACAAAGCACTGTTTAGAGTTTTTCCTTTATCACTTAACAACATTAATTATTTATAATTATTGTACGACAATTTCATTGGCTATAAACCTTGACTAATGAAGTGTATTAAGTGTTTAAAAAACATCGATTTGGGATTTAATTTCAATTAATTTCATTGACAGATCTCAAACTGGTGACCCCGATAAAGAAGATAGATGCACCCCGATCAGCAAATCGCCATATTGTATAACTCAATACTGGATGTTAGTAGCAGTCCTGACTTAAGTGGTGCTACTCCACCAGCATCTACTGCTTTGTCTGAAGAAAACTATTAACCAGACGAAGAAAAATCTATGGACGAAGTCATACTGTCAGTCAGAACCGAACAACAACAATCATTAAATACTGTGATACAGTAAAACCAACATGATCATCGCCGAAATAGTCTTCATGAAAACAGAGAACCAAAGTATCAAACCAATTAAAGATGCAAATTTCAATCTCAAAATCATTTGCAAGCTGGAATTCTACAAAATTTCTAATATCTACAGAATCAGCCTCAAATAATTGTACGTTCTCGAATCAGCAACAACAACATCAACAAATATATGTAGCCAATGCGAGGCGAATACCACCTCTGCCACAATCGCATCTGCAACAATTGTCCCAAAATCTTATACTACCGTGGCAGCAACAAAAGCAGCAGTATCAGGCTGAACTAATTCCAACCAGAAACGCTAAAATCAGACAATCACCGAGCTCTATGGTCGCAACGTCAAATAAAAAGAAGCCAAATACGATCCTAGCGGACACCTCGGCGAGCTAATCTAGAATAAATAATTCAAGGTAAACGATAGTTAAAAATTAAAAAAAAAAATATAAAAAATTTTTTTTACAAATATATGTTACTATTTTAACAATAACAACAATATATTATACATTAACAATATATTAAAGCAATATATTATTACATCATTTGAACTTCACAGCAATCTCATCCTCCTGCCACGTTTCGTTTTGTTTCGCCGCGCAACTTCACTTGTAGAAGTTGTTTGATAGAGAATCAGCTATTAAGCCCGCAGCTTTACCCATAGCTTTTTGCAGCGTCGGTTAAATCCACCACATTCTGACAGCATGGCCCAGTTCTATGGTTTCCCAGCTGGAGAGTCACTTTGCGAAATCTGACATTAAAACTTCGGAAACTAGGTACCACTATGTGGTCTCCTCGCTGGGTTTCGGCGGAACTGAAGACAGTGCGAGATGTGATCGCAAGCCCCTACCCAGAATCTCCATTGAGGTTCTCAAGAGGGTACTTGCATCACCATTTTTGGCTAGTAATTCAGCGAAATTAAAAAAAAATCCTCTTCAAGAACCTGAGCTTGGTCAAAAGCATGCTACGGTTAGACATCGCTACTTTTTGCGCTGCGCAGCACAAAAAACTGCGTTGACAGAAAGTAGCGATGTGTGATCAATGTAGAAACCTTGAAAACTGCGCCTGCAGCCAGACTGCGGTCGCAACTTGCAGCCTAAAAAGTAGCGATGTATGAAGAGCTTTTCAATGAGTTGCAAGTGCAGCAAAAAAATATTGATTTGGTTGAAACTTTGCTGCGGCTGCATCTGCAGCTTTTCGTTTTGTTATTGCCGATTCAATTAGTGCCTTGAAAAGTGGCAGTATTTTGTGTACGGTAGTGAGCAATTTTAATATTTTTTACGGTATATATTTCAAAATTTGTAAATGGTAGAATATTAATTTTGTTTACCAAATAGGATATGGCTAAATACAATTGGACGAAAGAGACAATATCTTTGATTAAAGGAAGAGCATTTTTAATTAAGAGAAGTTATGGGCGATACGGTTTATTCTAATTATAAGTCTATGTTATAGTTTTTTTGCAAAATCTAACTTAAATATTAAAAACTGATAAATAAAATTTACGTAAATCATTCTATTCTAATGTTTCAAAACAAATTTGTTTAAATTTGCTTAAATAATTGAAGGAAGAGAATCGTTCACTTGGGCTTATTGATTGTCTCATCCAAGTGTCTTTTTTTTTATTTAAGGAGTCACCAGTTGTAGAAGTTCATCAAAATCACTACCCGATATTCTCAAAAAGTTTTTTAAAAATGCTTCGTCATCTAAACGCAATTCATTTAACAAACAATGCACAGCTCCATAGTGTTCTCTATTTGCGATCCATGTCCTCACCCAGCAACTTCTGCTTTTACTTTTCTTTTTTCGTTTATTTAAAACTATAACTAAACAAGCCGCAGCCAGCACTTCTGGATCATCGAAATACATTCTAAACAACTGGTTGAAACTTCATAACAAACTGAATAGTAAAATACTGCAACAGAGGTTGCGCGCAGCAAGAACTGCGAGTTATGTGTGAACACCTTTGCAGTTTTCTTCGCAAGAAGTTGCAGCTACCCGGTTGCGCGCAGTAAAAGTAGCGGGTTGCACCCACTATGTGTGAACAGAGCTAGCAGTTTTTGCTTCTGCAACCTAAAAACTGCGCAGTAAAAGTAGCGATGTCTGACCCAAGCTTTAGCCTGTTCTCCGGAGGCCAGCTTAGAAAAACTTGCGGTGATGGCTGCTAAAATTGCTGAGGTTTTTAATAAAACTCAATAAAACGAAGTCGTCGTGTCTGCACCGAAGTCAGAAGTGGCAGAGCTTACCAGAAAGGTAGCCACCCTCACACAAATTTTTAATCGACACTTATATGCACGATCACGTTCTGGGTCCAGAACAATATATCGCTCCCGCTCGCGGTCACAATCACTTAACAGAACAGAAATATCAAAAGTCTATTATTATCATTGGAAATTTGGCTCAAAAGCACTTTCTTGATGCGCTGACAAAAAACTAAGTCGCCGTTTTCTTCAGACAGTGAGACAGCGCGACCTATCTCCCAGCCGTTGTCTTATTATTCACGACAATCTGTCTAAACGACACTATCTTGTTGACACTGTCGCAGACGATTCAGTGCTTTAGGCGCCTACAACCAGAAAGCTTCCCTCTTTTGGTATTAGACTTGCTGGCGCAAATCAGACTACCATAAACACCTATGACCGAAAGGCGATCAAGCTGGAATTGGGACTCCGTCATGAGTTCTCATGGGATCTCATCATTGCCATCAGACCATTTTAGGCGCAGACCTCCTCTGCTATTATGTGTTAGGCGTTGGCTAAAAAACTATGATAGGGTTGCCAGCTATTGTTGGTTTTGTATTTATTTGCAATATCTTTATTAAGCGATTTTATCGTAAAATCTTCAAACGGTAATGATCTTGTAGTGACAATAAACAATAAATATTAAGTTTTCGAAAATTTGAAAACTTTTGCGACTGGTAACCCTAAATATTTTTGTACCCCTATAACTTTCAATGCAGCCGTCGGATCAAAACGAAATTCGCAGAGTTGGTTGATTTCAATGTGAGGCAGGTGTGATATATTTTTGGTTTTGATACTAGCAAAGAATTGCCAGTGCAAGGCGTTTTATGCTATTTTCGCATCAATAAATGTTTACATTAAGTATTCATATCGCGAACATTTACAATGACAATAAGTTACCTGCGTTTAAATTTACTAAGTTCTGGAAGTTTTTTGGAAAGTGATCCCAAACTTTTTTCTTTTCTTTCTTTTATTTTCTGTAATTTTCGACGAAGTTACCAGATAAAATCGATATTGATAGGGTAATTAGATTTTGACGGTAGGCAGTTGTGGGAGACTTTTATATGCAGTGCTGGTAAAGCGTTGGAAACACTGTGCATTTTCTTTATTTATGTTACAGGAGATGCTTTTTTCAAAGTTTTGTAGTGTTTGACATTCCTAAATCTTGAAGCTCATGCAAGTGGTGACCCCGAAAACTTTCCACCCTATAAGTTTAAATGCATTGGTGAGATGAAAGCGGTTTGGCCCTATCAATTTGTTGGTACATCTGCGTTTGCTTTTCCCATGTTGGAGGGTTTTCGACGTCGGTCGCAATGCGTTTTATGGTTGCAATTTTTTTTCTAATATAGACAAGGCTGCCGCCGCGTTTTTTTTTTTGTGTCTATTTTAGGTATTGCTGTCCTCAGCGCTTCTTCTTTCCTGGCCTGTACGATTCTTGGATGAATCCTTGGCTGTGGTCCACCAACCAAAGGTAGACCAAATTCTTTTGGGGGCAGGATCGCCATGAAAAGTAACGGTAACCGAAGATTCTCTTCTTGTTCCTGGGTCAGTTCGAGGACTGAACAACCTAATCTATTTAATATTTTTAACTCTTGAATCCTTCAACTTTGACTTCAATTTTTATTATTTCAAATTCACTCGTCGCTTTTGCGTGGCGAATTTAACCGCCCCTTTAGCATTAGCTCAGAGTGATTTGATGCAAGAAAATAAATTGAAAGATATATTTTAAGTTTCTCTCAGTCTTTATGGTCGCCTATTCAAGTATGGCTTACCAAGTCAGACTGTGTTTTATTGCATAATTTTTCTCCTATATATATCATACATAAAATACGTAAATCGCTATAGTGTATGGATCGGTTTTGAATTCAAAAAAATAATTAATCATTTACTTGTTGTTCGTCTTGACCGCTTGGTGGTCAGTTGTCGCTGCCATCAATGGTGAGCGAAAAAAGATGGCTGACAGTGTTTGTTTTGACATTTGTTAGTTTGACTTTTCTGTTTTAGGTTGTACACAACACAGTTGGAGCACATGCGGTAGAATATGCACTCAAGATCTGCATGAATCTTTTATTGTTTATCGAACACTAGTATTTCTAGCGGTTCAGGTGCGTTAGAGCTTGCCATGGCCGACAATTTATGTTAACTTTAAGTTAGCCAAATAGTATACTTCAATTTCAAACCTAAACTTTTAGTTGAAATTATGCATGTATTATTTGACTGCTTACTTTAGATAAATGCTACCAATTTTGATTATGCTTTTAATGCTATTTGAATCCACGTACGTTCTTCTGGTTTAATAACTCCAATATCTAATAAATTCTGTGGACCATCCACTGTTCCGATTCCAATCGCCTTCTTCAAACAGGTGTAAGCGTAGGAGCCTTCCGCTACTAATCATAATATTCACCATTCTCATGTATTTTTTTTTTCAATCAACATCCGTCGCCAACATCAACGATTTCTACCTTGTAACAGTTTCCGTATCGGTTTCTATCTTCACACCTAGTCCAACAAATTATGGTATCGACCGCATTGAGAACGATATTTTTCCTATTCAAATTAGATGAAAGAAACAAGAAAATCGAAACAAGACGAAAGAAAAAAAAAAAGCTCAAAACAACAAACACTAACAACAACGAGCCGAGAGCAAACGATCATTGCCAAGTCAATAGTACATAATTATTACCGTACCATTATCGAGGTGAAGATAATCACCGACTTACATGCAATTCATCTTCATAAAGTCAGAGAGTGCAAATGCAAGTGTGGGTACTTCTTGAATGTTGAATAATAATCTATGTAAGCGATGTAGGGACATTGTGACCGAGACGGAGCCACCTATTTCTTTGGGTTCGTCTCTGGTATGGTAGGAGCATCATCATCACAGTTTGGTTGATGGTTGAACAAAACGTGAAAAGGTCTTGGTCGATACATGGCAATGGCGATACACAAGACTTAGAGAAAGAAGGCTTGGTGAAGAATACGACATACTTTTCAATGGAACATTTATATGGTGAGGATCATATCATGTGTGAATGTCGCTGATATTGATGGATAGTATGTGATGGAAAAACAGAGTAGAGAGGAAAGTTTGAAGGTAAAAATTAATTAAAAAATACAAGAATGTTACTTGATGACCATATTGATATACTATACATGTTAAAAACAAAATTGCGAAAGGATGATCCTCGAAGACTATTTTGTAATTATTTTTAAAAAACTGCAGCTGATTAAGAATGAAACCACTGATTTTTTAACAACAAATTCTTCAAAAAAAAAAAATCGAAGCTACTTGGATCTAAAATATTTCAAGAATTTTGTCAATAGTTAATAGTTGTTTAATTATTTCAAATTCAATTCGAAAGTTGAATCCAAAAATAATCAAATTGCCCGTAATTAAAGTAAAAATTACATTCCTCCTCCACAGGAATATTCATTTCTTTTCCCGCACACTGTATTATTATCTCGCCTCGAAACCTATCATTAATGTGTCGATTGTAAAACGCAGATTTCGAATCTGATGCGTGGTGAATGTTTTTCAATGCTAATTACGCCACAATATCATGCGAACATACAAACATACACCATTCATATCTACCTACCTATCTACCTACTTTGCCAGTACGAAGCTGTACCAATATCAGGTCGGTGGCGATCTATTAACGATAATAATGTACACTGTACTGATGTTCGTGTACAACTGTTCACAATATAATTATTATCTTAGATTTTCTGCGCAATATAACGGCTAATGTCATCGAATGATGCAATTTTATTGATTGGCTCTAACCCAAATATTTATGTACAGCGATGTGAGTAAAATGTGGTTCTGCCACATGGTGTATGGTATGCATGTAGTGTGTATGGCGATGAAGTATTTATTGTCATTTTAAAGGCCATGTTAACAGTGGGAGGCAATTATGCTGATTATTGTTCAAGAAGAATGGCAGAAAATTGTTTCTAAAGAGATGCGACGGCACGATAAGATTTCTTGTGAATTTAGGTTAAGCACTTGAAATTTTCCAAACAAGTTATATTTATGAAGTTAATAAAGAACTGCATTTAATGCGGTGCAAATACAAAAACTGAATTTAAATTGATGATTTATAAAAATATTCATTAAAAATGGTCATTTTATTTAACAAATTTACCACCATTTGCTATGCCAGTAGATAACCGTGTCCATGTTACTAATTATCAGATACACTTTTCGGAACAGCAAATGAAGTCTTAATTCTCCAAGCGTAACAAAATAACAATTTACTCACTGCCCTTTTATCAATCGATGACAATTGAGCAAGATTATTTACAAATAGTAGACAATTAAATTTTATTGTACTTTACTTTCATAGTAACGGACAATGTTTGCTTTAGATTAATCGTATTGTAAATAAACATTCCATATCGCGACGGTACAATCAACGGGACAAATGCAGAAGTAAGTCGGGTGCATCGAGCCGTGCATATCTTTACGCGTAATCATGGTCTGTAATCAATCCAATGCAGTAGTGAGTAAACAAACTGATGGGCGCCAGAGGAAATCATGTGTTTTTTAACGAACTATGATCAATCAAGATATCATCGATCTAGTACTTTGATCATAGCTGTAAATCAATAAACTGAACAAGTTTTGATGTTATGAGTTGTTATTTGTTGACAGACCAGGAGTAAAAGATGTCAAAATGTGGAACTTTACTATAAAGTATGATTCGAAAAGCAAATTCCTTAACACATTTCATGCGGGGGCGGTTGAGTCATTGTTGACTAGTGACGCGGGTATATACCGCTCCTGTAACGAATTAAACGCGATCGTAAAAAACACGTGTTTCGGTCTTGACAAACACGTGTTATTTCGCAAAAACAGATGTGAGATTCACAACCAAAAAGTTTTAACTAACCGATGTATGCTTGGACATAAATAAAAAAATATATTTCGATGTTTAAAAGTTTTGAACAGCAAATAAATGCAATCGAAAGTCAGAAAATATATTATAAAAATATTAACGAAAAAATTTTTTCTTAATAAAATCAAGAGATGGCGTTGTAAAATATAAATTTACTAAGATAATAAATAGGACTGTGATCGCCTTGTCCCGCTACAGTGGACGGTATTTTGTCAATTGAGATCACAGTCACCCGCATACAACGATTGGCGGACTGAGGACTGTGATTTCCGTTTTCCGCATGAAAAGTGTTAAATTTATATGACTAATAACATTGATAAACCCGTAAATTGAATAACGATAAATGGTTGAGTGATACAGTGCTGATGATTAGGTGCACCGCGGCACATTTTGAAGTTGGAATTACATTTAATGATGAATGACAACTTATTAAGACAATTTTTTTGACAAGTCACATTTGATAGGACACAGCAACACTTTAACCCTTATGTGCATACCCGGGTAGCCGGGTGCCCACTTCGTCATTGTTTTAGTTATAACTTTTAAAATAATTGAGGTAGCAACCTGAGGCTTCAGGAATTCTCCTTTTAACTCTTTAAAAAGCTAATGACAAACTCGAAAAATTTTTGCGATTTTTTTGTACCTATGAAACGTGAGGTCAAAGTCAACATACCGTTAGCTCACACCCGGCTACCTGGGTGCCCACTAGTATTTCAGCCCAGAAATTCAATGATATTGATATATTATGAAGATTGAAGTCAATAAATAAACAATTAGGAATAATTTTAGCATATTATAAAACATTTTTATTGGTTCATAATACAATGGTTACATTTTGTAGTGGATGTTGAATGTTCATCACACACAGGATTTTTGCAAACACAACAAGACTTTCGCGTTTTCCTGCGTCTTTTTATTGTGTCTTTGTAACTATATGGCAAGAGCCAGTTATTTTTAATCTACCAGTGTTGTCTCGACATTGAGTTTGCGGAAGAAAGGCGGAAGCAGACAGCTGTGGTCCGATTGGTCCAATTACACTCTCGATCGCAGTCTTTGTAGTAAAGTTCCGGAATATTTGGTCATTTTTAGCGCGATCTTCAATGAAAGGTTTTGATAACTCATCGCTCAGTTGACGTAGGAAGAGTCGTCGTTGATGAGTTTTTTTCTTTATCATTTTATTATTTTCATAATAAATGATATATGATGCTAGAGCCGCTATGTCTATGACGTTGAAAAATAAAGCCAGAGGCCATCGTTGGGTACGCCTTTGCACGGTATAACGGCTAACCATCTGATCCATTACATCCACGCCTGATTTGTATTTGTTATAATAGGTTATCATGTGAGGCTTCTTTTTTTCATCATCAGTTACAGCAGTATCTGAGTGCATCGTCGAGAGTAGGATTACAGTTTTATCTTTCTTTGGCACATACGAGCAGATTGCTACATGCTCGTGGAAACCAAAGAGAGAAGAGTATAGCTCTCTCGATCTAGAAGAATACATTTGCTCGGGAATATATGGTTTATTCTTCTTCAGGGTACCAACTATAGTCAATTGCCACGATAATAAGTGCTTGGCAAGAGGCAAAGTGGTAAAAAAATTGTCCATTGTAATGTTTCTCCCACTTCCTTTGAACGGCGCAGCAAGTTCTTTCACAACCCTCTCCCCTTGGTTTGTTTCGCGAACATTTCCCTGCTTGCCCGTGTAAATGATGCCCTGAATAGGGTATGAATTTTCGGCATCGCAAATCCACCAAATCTTGATGCCGTATTTGGCTGGCTTGGAAGGTATATATTGGGTAAACCTGGTATGGCCGCGGAAAGCATAAAGCTGCTCATCAATAGTTAAATTTGCTGTCGGCTTGTACATTTTATCCAAATTAGAGTTCAACATTGTCCAAATGTCACGAATAGGAGCTGCTTTATCCTGTTTGCTCTGGCGCGTACGAGCATTGTCGAAACGAATAAATCGCATTATAGATCGAAATCTATTGTTTCCCATTGATGCGCGATAAAGAGGGTATGAAGTAGCTTTCCACATTTCGTTTATGTGGTCAGTATTCGAATTGTTTGCGCCAGAAGAAATTAAAACCCCAATGTATGCATAAAATTCTTGCACACTAATTGGTTTCCATGATCGTATCGAATTCGGGTTCCTTTCGTTATATATAGAAATTTCTGCTTCAGCCTTCCTGTTTGTATGTCGAACAATTAGATCCACCATCTCCACTGTAAAGATTTTCTTGAAGGTGTCTCTTATCGATAGGGTTTCTGTCAACCTATGTGGACCACATCTTTGACGTAAAATATTTTGCGCGTGTGTTTTGTGTATTGGAGGCGGCGTCTTGCTCCACACAGTTTTATCTTTCGATATATATTCATTTGATCTTTCCTCACCAGATCCAACCGCTGATGTACTGGGCGTTTGATACTCGTTGCCACTCTCAGCCGACTCAGAATCCTCTTCACCTTCGGTCGTTTCGGCAGGAGTTCCTGTGTCTGACGGTGGCTCTTTTACTATACTCTCAGGCAACCAATTCTCATCATCGCTGTCGTCTTCAAAATCTGATTCTTCATCACTTTCTCCAAGCAGATTTTTCAGATAAATTTCTCGTTCCAAGCGACTCAATCTAATAGAATGATAAAAACGAGTTTATTATTATACAAAAATGAGATAGTTATCTATATATTTGGAAATGATATTCACCTTGCAAATTCAGCTCTCGATAGTTCTTCCATGATTTATTATAAAAATAACACTTAATTCAATTATAAAAATATCACTTGTTCGTCTCAGCAGCACTATTCAGAATAACACAAAACGCAGCATGTGGCAGTTTTTATGCTAGAGGGTAAGCGGGTTGAAGCAACCCTTAACAATTATGTAATTTTGAATACGGCAGTAGATCGACATTTTTTTCGCGTTACCTGAACAGCGTCTGCGTACGTTTCTAATGATGTTTATGAAACATTCCGTTGTAAAAAAAATTTCTAAACGATTTCATGGAAATGTGTCTTCAATCCAGCCGCACATCGCGACCCTGTAAAATTTTTCCTGGAATTATAAAATGCTAATTGACAACAAAATAATTTTGGGAGTTTCTGATGATGTTGAATTATTGTTAAAAAATATTGTAAGCGATTTCATGGAATTACAGACTCAGGATTGAGGACAAACTGGAGGTGGGCACACAGGTACCCGGGTATACAACAACGTTACTTAAGTTGGGTATACACATAAGGGTTAATGATAACATGCTAATTGTATTTGAAAATATTGAAAAGAATAATAGCTGTGTCTTCTCACAATTCGATGCAAATAAATGTGTTGACTTCAATTTGTTTTCGAAATCACTTTGACTTATCTTAGTTTAGAAGCGTTTAATACTACTTCTAAAAATAAATAACAAAAACGCTGTAAATTTTATAAAATATATTTTAATGTTATTTATACAAGATTAAAATACTTACTAAACTTACTTTCTACAAACAAAAAATTACAACTATCTTAGCCTACTTTGTATACGTTTGATTTTGGTGTTTGTGGAAGTGTCAAGTGTTTGTCGATTGTAGATGTGTAATTGTGGATTGTGTATGTGTTTCCACATTATGTTACCTGAAGGAAAATTCTTCCATCCCTAACCAAGTAACCTTCAATGGCTCTTCCTCCTCGTCTCCAAAAGATGTATGTGAGTTTTTCGCTAACTTATTTTCTTCCTCCTTTAAAAGTTCTACCTCTCTTCTACATCCCCTGGTTTTTCCTTTCCTTCCTCCTTCTCTTTCTCTTACTCATACTAATCCGATTGAAGTTGAGAATTTATTGCTCAGCCTAGATCGGAATTCCGGTGGTGGCTCTGATTGTATTCCCAATTTTTATGCGTGGTCTTTGTCTTCCTCATTGTGCGTACTCTTTTCTATCCTTTTCAATGAGAGCCTATCATCCGGTATTTTTCCTTCTGCCTGGAAAGTGTCTAATATTTACCCAATTTTCAAAACTGTGATGTTTCCTCCGTCTCCAATTATCGTCCTATTTCTCTTCTCCCTTGTTTAAGTAAAATCCTTGAAAAAATTGTCTTCTCTAGAATATATCCCATGGTTCATCCTATTCTAGCTCCAGAACAGCATGGGCTCGTGAGGGATAAGTCTACTTTGACTAACCTTATCATCTTCTCAAACACATTAGCCCTTGCTTTAGATCGTCCGACACAAGTGGACGTAGTGTACACAGACTATTCTAAAGGCTTTGATACTGTCGACGATAGAATATTACTCAGTAAAGTTTCACAGTTTGGTTGTCTCGGGCCAATCCTTTCTTGGTTTTCATCCTACCTCAGTAACCGTGAGTGCAAAGTTACTACTAACAATCTCTCCTCTTCTCCCTTTCATCCCCTTCTGGTGTTCCCCAAGGGTCTATCGTTGCTCCTTTACTTTTTTTAATTTTTATTAATGACCTTCCTTCCCTTGTCTACTATAAGCGGACGATCTGAAATTGTTCCGAGTCATCAGGTCAGCTGATGACTGTATTATTTTCCAGAATGATCTGTGTGCTCCTTTTAATTGGTGCAACCGCAATTCCTTGTCCTTAAATGTTAGCAAAAGTAAACATATGACCTTTTCCCTCAAATCATCTCCTATTTCTTTTTCTTATTCAGTTTCCACTAACTTTCTGTCATCCGTTAATCAATTTAGAGACTTGGGTGTGACTTTTGACCCTAAATTAAAATGTAATGTCCATGTTGCTGAAGTCACCGCTAAAGCCTTCCGAGTTTCTGGATTGGTACTTCGCTCTGCTTCTGAATTCGTTGACACACGTATGTACATGTGTTCGTCTTTTTTTTAATGTAAGTTCGTTGTGTCCTCGAATATGCTTGTCGAGTGTGGTCTTCACTGTTCACTGTTCTGTTCGCGCGTACAAATATGTACTTCTCTTCTCCTTTCGTCAGAATCCCTAGACGTCATAATGTATTGAGGCTTGGAACTCTCCACAATCGTTCTATGCTTTTAAAAGATATTTAAAAGTATTTGTTCTAGTCCTGAGCGTTGGGTCATTAGATTATTGAATTGATCTTTATTTTTTTTTATCCTTTTCTTATTTCATTACCATAGTATGAATTTTCCAGAGAAAGGTAGTATGAATTTAGTATGAATTTTGCAGAGAGAGGGGAGAATCCCCTCTAATTCATACAATGTTTAAGACAATTTATCGGTTATAGCAACATTTCTTTGAGTTACAATCCACGTTTGTCGAATCTTATCAAACTTCAAGCTGAATTTCCGTTAGAAATTACACTACAAATTGAAGTTGTCGTATATCTTCCTGATGGGCCATGAGAAAAGCATTTCTTCTCTTGTGCGATACGTTGAAAAAAGCGAGTCCTCGACGCTCCTCAGTGTATGTGTCTGCATGAGTAGGCCAGGACTCATTTATTTATTTGGTACATATTCACTGCTACAGGCAAACTGCCTAATTACAGGTTGAATACAATGAAAAATTAAAATAATAAGAATTAAATGTGTAAATATAAATATAAGAGTATATTGGAAATAATTAAAGTAGTTATTAGACAGAGTAAAATTAAGTAAAGCAAAGACAAAAAAGAAAGAATCCATTTTAAACAAGAATAGGAAAATAAAGTAATTAGAAACAAAAATTTTACGACGAACCATATTTGTAAAGACGGCAAAAGAATGTGGAGGAGAGCCAATTTGAAGACTGTAATTAGTGCGTAAGAACCGCAAAACAGGATCCTTCGAGTATCAGTACGAGCATACGGCACGTCGAATAAAATGGAGGACCTGAGTAGCCTTACGGGCTACCGCGCATTGAATAACGATGCTAACCACGGCAGATTTTAAAGAAGAAACTCTCACCCAAGTAAACTCTGCGCTGCTCAAGGAGAGGAATGTTAAGAAGAGATAAACGTTCAGTGTGAGGTTTACACGGTAGACTTTATTTAAAAAGTAAAGTGCCTGTTCACTTGCGTTGAACTGATTCAAAATCATCAGAGAGGTATTTGAAACGAAGACACAACCCTTGACTGCAATATTCAAGTATATAATGGACTAAAGTAATGGACAAGTGGACACAAGTAGAAATACTAAATGAAGCCGACTATCCGAGAAGCTCTTCTAATGACAGTTACGACATGAATATCGAATTTTATTGGACCCCGAGTTCTGAGAAATGTTCGACACAAGAGAGGATAGTATCATCAATAGCATAAAAAATGACATGAATGTGAAGCTTAAGCAAAAAGGACATCGAAAAACACTTGGAAACATTAAGGGACGAACAGCTCAAGTTACACAAACCAGAAAGAGCATACAAATCATCCTGAAAAAGTAGGGAGTCAGCAGTATTTTTGATCGCCCAGAAGATTTTTAAATCATCTGCATATAGAAAACATAAAGACTTTCATGCACTGGGAAGATCACTGACAAACAGATTAAACAAACAGGTCCTAAGATGGAACCTTGAGGCTTACCAGAAGAAAGCAAGAAAGGTGAGGGCGACAAGCCAAAGAGGGAGACCACACAAGTGCCATCAGCTAAAAAAGAGGAAAACTAAGAAAGCAAAGGTTCACGGATGCTTTATGCTTTAGTTTGTCAAGAAGCAGCATATGATTACCAGTGTAAAAAGCTTTAGCAAAATCAATATACATGACATCAACTTGATTGTTATTGTCAGTTGCACGATTACACAATTTTCAACAATCACCTGATTAAACTCGACAAGGTTCGTAAAGAAGAAGCGGCTTTTTACAAAGCCTTGTTGTTGCGATGTAAAGACACAGTTAAGAGTATCATAGATACGATTGAAAACGAGGTATTCCAAAAATTTTGAAAGGCAAGGAAGAAAGTAGATAGGACAGTAGTTAGAAACAAGGTTGCGTTCATCCGATTTGAAATTTCAGGAGGAGGGAAATTTACCATTGATTGAAGATGGCCAAAGCGACGCAGAAAAAAGACGCAAGATTTTTGACAAAAAAAGTTAATATCATTCGGACTGGGGGAATATTTAGAGTGAAATGAGGACAAACGCAATTCAACCTTCTTGTCACAACCGAAAAGAGACAAGAAAGGAAATCAAAAGAAAAGCAGTCAGTAGCAGGAGTCGATGGAATAGTGTAAACAGAAGAAAAAATCATAGCAAAGAGACTGCAAATGTCAAGAGGGTTGGAAGCATTGAGGGAATTAAGTCATAGAGAATCAAGAAGAGAGGAAGAAGCTTTTCAGGAGCTGACGAAAGACCAGAAACTTTAACGGTTATTCGAGTTCAAAGTAGATTCAACAGATGAGGAATAGCTGAGTGATGCTAATTTTATTTCCTTCATGGCAGAGGAACGTAAACGAGGAGAAGATAGCATGATATTTGCCAGATCGAGAATTCAAAACTATCAAAAGTGCTGAGCTTTAATCTTTAAGGGCACTCTTTATCCTCGTGTTAAGCCAATGAGGATCACGGGAGGTACCAGAACAGAAAAGCAAACGACAACCAAACGAAGCGAAATGTGTTTAGACTGAAAAACTACGTTCAGACTCTCCGATTTTTTGCAGATTGAAAATTTCATCAGTTGTCAAAAATTTTGACTAATGGACCGGGAGGGCTAAATTTGGAATCAGCACAATATCGAGGCTGTCAGGCAAGGTTATTTTAAAAGAAGCAACATATCTCCTCCGATTATCTTTCGTAAATTTGATCCAGTCAAAAATATGAGGAGTGTAGCCAAGCTTCTTGCATATGTAGAATGCCACTGTAGCCACGGAAGTATCTTAAGCAAAAAGCGACACAAAAACCTGGAGAGGAGGTGCGATTATATGCAAAGCAAGATTGTCAGTAATGTTGTAAACAACATCATGTACATGAGATATTGGTAGATTTGATATTAAAGAAGCGGTAGATGAGGCAATAAAAACAGCATCAGCATTCTTAGAGGAGACATCGTTATGTGGGACTAGTAAAGAACAGGAAGACGGAAGATGTCCAAGAGGTGTCCCCCAAGACCAAGCTTATAAGAAACAGGTTTGTAGCCCCATCTTCATTTGCTTTGGTTCAGCTCATTGCAAATTGCTTCTCACCGCCCTGATTGCCTTTCCAAGTTCTTTTTTCGCCCTTTTGTGCTCTATGACAGCTAGGGATGTTTCTGCTCTGCTGACAGATTAGCAGATCTTGTAGTCTTAGTTACGATATCTTTTGGGTCCACCAAAAAGTGTGTTGCTTCCCAGGTGGCTGTCTTCGATGTAGCATTGAGACTTCGCACACTCGCTTGATTTCCCCCATGGTAAAGTTCACCAGCGTATTGACACTTGGTGTATCGATCTATAGCTAACTCTACTCGACTTGCGTTGCCTTTGCCAGCAAAACTATGGTCCACCGACTCCACAAGCTTTCTCCTATCTAATTTGGAAATATCCCACCCAAGTATTTTTCGACTGAAGCTTTGTGAGCTTTGGTTTTCTTCTGATAACTAGAAGATGATGTCGTTAAGATGGATTCCAGAATATTCATCCATTATCCGCTAGTCCTCCGTGAGCTTTCGAAACGAGAGTTTTGTCACCTATAGACCCGGTCTGATGTACGTAGGGCTATTTAGTACAGCCATGTTTAGTCCAGCCAACATCTCTTTCTTACTTAATTTTTTTCATATGTTGTGGGCTGGTATTCTCCATTCCAAAATCCTCGCGTTGAAGTCTTAAGCCACCACCAAAGCATTTGGCAGATTTCCCAAAGTATCTTCCAATGCTTCCAATTTGCTGCGAAATTCACTTGCAGGATTCTCGTCTACAACACTTCTTCTTCTTCGCCTTGAGCACTTCTCTGAAAACTTTACACGCTTTTCACCGCAAAATATGATTTGCTTCTTCTGTCTTAGCCTTCGCATTATTCTCAGTCAGGCATTAATGATTCTTCTTAGGAAATTATAAATTTATAAGCATCATACATTTATTTGAAGAAAACTCAACCCAGTCAGTGTGTACAATTGTACACAATTATTCAGTTTCTAAAAATATGGCTTCTTTCAAAGCCATATTTGCTATTGGTCTTAGATTAAACCAAAATGAAAACGAATGTGGAGTGAACTTCTAAAACAGTGAAAATTTAATTCTGAAATGTAGATCAAGTACAACAATGTCTAACTCGTTATTTTAATGTTGATATTCTTAGCTTTCTTGTAAATTTTTAGCCCTAAATGACTTGGCAACTGCAAAGCATACCGAAACAAATGTACTAGGTCTGAAATACACTTCATCATACTTATGCGCTGCTGGTATTCAAGAGAAATCGAAATAACCACATTGGGCGCACAATTTAATTTTACATTTCAAAAACGTAAATTGAATTCACGCTTATCGATAACATCAACCGATGCAAGACAGTCAATAATAATAACCAGATCTATAAGCTAACAATTTTTTCATCAAATATTAATTTCCATTAAAACATTTCGAAAGAGAAAGTCATACTACCAACAGGACTTGATCGAAAATACCTTCATTTCGCAAAATTCAGTTCATTTGTAATTTGTCTGAAAGTATTTGTTATTTTTGTCTATCAATTCGTACAAAATGCTTTCGCGTGCACAAAATTTATCAATGCACAAAAATCAATAATTTCAAGCGAAAGTTTTCGAACTTCAAAGTTCGGCATAGTTTCCATCAAATCTTCTTCGTCTTCGTCTTGTAATGAAAGCTCACTGAAGATTCTACTCCTGTACTTAATTGTGTAGACACTTAGTGCAAAAATATTAAAGCGAATCCGAATGAAAAAAAAGATGACTAATTATGGTTTGCTTACGGAGCTGTGGTGTGATTTTTTCCTCGCAGCAGAATTGGATGTTGACTTGGAGTATCGACTTATGATGGGTGTGAAAATTTAATTGCTTTTGATTAAGCTTTGATTGGAAGATGTTTTCGAAGGCATCAATTTTTCGGGTTAGGCTATGTGTGATGAGTAAGTTGCAAGCTATAAAGTAATTTTCATTTCTGCGAAAGTCAAAATAGCTCCAAGATAGTTTGCGGCCAATGTAGGTCATCTGATTGCTGAGTGAGTAGAAGGTACGTTTTATTCATTTTCCTCATCAAATGCCGGATTCAATCAATTATCTATTGGTAGTAAATTTTTCCCTAGTCTGAAACGATTCAGGCACTTTCCGGCCGCAAAAACAATTTCATATGTGGCTTGGTGGACTGACTTGCTGTGCTTGATCTCTACAATCGATCGCGAAACCGAAATTGATTTGATCTATTTTATGTGTGGTAGCTGGAGCCAAGCAGCCAGAGAAGCAGCCGACTAACCTAGCAATAAACAGACTCATAGCTATTCTACGTTGATATCCTAAAAACAAGCATAACTATTAGTCGGACATGTTCTGCATAGTTCATAAATCGAAAAACATATCTTTTCTAATCGAGATCATGCGCACGGTCTAAGATCAAGCGATCTGTATAATGATTGGCATCGTGCAGTTGGTGGAGCAGTGCTAGTGTAAGACAGCGGCGAAAGATACATACCTACAATTCAAATCGATCGCGATGTTACAATTAGGTATCAGCACAAAACGCTTGGAGATGGCCGCATGATGTCCCAGCTTATACCGAATGGGCGGGTCAGAATGAACTAGTGCTATCTATGTAAAGTGTGCATAGAATTCTAACGGGATGGTAACTATGCAAAAGGTAGTGAAGAATTATTCTCATATGCAAGGATATGGGCTAAGCGTTCATACGAAATTGACATTTTTACTTTTTACTTTTACTTTTTCACAAAATTATACGTCAAAGGATCAAAAGATACTCTGTTGATTTGATGTTCTACTCCATAGCCAGAGAATACTAAGCTTCAATTCTAGAAGAATTGAGAAAATACATCGAAGAAAACAGAAGAGGAAAATCAACCAAAGTGTCCTGCTTCTGCACGACAACGAACCTTTTCACAAGAGTCATTTTGTGTTGGCTGCCCTGCATAAAGTGGACTTCGATATTCCTACAGCCGTGACCTGGCTCCCAGTGATCATGCATTTTTTTCGAATTTCCGGGAAGAAGTTTTCAAACGATGAAGAAGGGAAAGACGCAGTTTTTGATTAGTTTCCCGACAAAGAACAAATTTTTGAATTTACATATATACAGGTTGGGCCATTTACAAGTTTCTTTTGAAAAATGCAATAAAATGAACAAAATTTAATTTTTTTCCATGCATTTTGGCTCTATTGGTAAGAGTAAACATCCCCATTAATGATGAAACACAATTTCATTCAAGTGGCTGCCTCAGCTGCTTCGCAGTAGCGCATTCTGGCACTCCAATTTTCCAAGACCTTGTTGATGGTTTCGAGCTGTGGCTCACAGATTGCTTGGATGATATTGGCCTTAAGTGCTTGAATGGTTTTTAATTTTTGGCATCACATCGGTTTTTCACGGTTCCCCAAAAAAAAACTCCAAAGGAGTCAAATCGCTGCTCCGACGCGGCCAATTGTCACCGCCAAGACGGCTGATAACACGATTTGGGAATTTGGTGCGTAAAAGATCGATTGTGACATGGGCTGGGTGGCATGGCGTGCCATCCTGCATAAACTAGGGGTTGTTTAAATCAATGTCTTCAATTTCAGTATAAAAAAAAGTCGGATAACATGGCTCTGTAACGTTCACCGTTGATCAAAACGTTGTTCCCAGCCTCATTTTCAAAAAAACATGGTCAAATGATGCCACCACTCCATAATCCGCACCAAAATATCACTCTCTGTGGATGCATTGGCTTTTCAATAACAACGTGCGGGTTTTCCGAGCCCCCGATGCGGCAATTTAGTTTGTTAACGTAGCCGCCGAGATGCACCAAAGGATGATTTTTCGCCCAAAATTCAAGCTGCTCTTAGTCCCAAATTGCGAAGCGATAACGAAGTGGACGGTCGTGCGCTTTCAATTGCTGAGTCAATTAGATTTTGTAAGCGAATAATCCGAGATCTTTGTGCAGAATCCTCCTCAGGCTATTGCGCGAAATGTTGAGCTGTTGAGATCGACGGAGAGTTGATGTTCGTGGAGTGAGTCTCAAACTCTCGGCTACAGCAGCCTCATTCTCGTGTGTGCATACCGTATGATGACAAGGGCCCTGATTGTTGCCCACTAGCATGCCAGTCTTATGAACTTTTTGCACAAATTTGCATACATCAGGCGCGGTGGGTGGTTCATTTCGGCCAAAACTAATTTTCCAAAAACGCACTGTTTGGACTACACAGCACTCACTTTGGAAATAAGTTTTCAATACTTGCCAACGTTGTTCAAGCGTAAAGTGACTTATTTCATTCTGCGATGGTATGGTACTGACTTTCTGTCAAGATTTCGAGTGGGAAACAGCTTTCAGTGTCAAAATAACCTCTGATTTAAAAAGAAACCACTAGATGACCCACCCTGTACACTGCTGGTCAAAAGTATTGCAGGCTTGTGAAATTTTATATTTTTTCAAAAATAAGCCGCCAAAAAGTAAATTTTTATCATTTAAAGTGATATTTTCTAGTACAAATGTGGTGGAGAAGTTTCAACCTATTGCGTCATCCATTGTGAAGCAATCGTCTGCAACGATTGAGTTATTTCGGTTGTTTATTATAAAATTGCGCCTCCTGTGAAAAATTTTTATTTCGTTTGTCGTTTTGTTGAAGTGCGTTCGCTGTGCATTACTTTTCAATTTAAATTGTTCATTTCTTTTCAAAATATGTGAAGTATACGTGTGAAACGCCATTTTAATGAATCAAGAAACCATTTCAAATACTTAGATTGCACATTGGTGTGACTGCAATGAGGCGACTGTTTCACGCCTGATAAAGAGAGTCGAAACCGAAGGAACCATAGATAAAAGGCTAGAATGGTCGCCCAAGGCTATCTTCTAACCGTGCTGATGCTAGATGGACACGATTATGCCGTAGAAATAGATTTGCAAGTTCGGTTTCACTTGAAAGAGAATGAAATAAGTCCACATCGGTCATTGCCAGTCCTAGAACAGTTCGCAGGAGGCTCTGTGAAGTTAAAGGCATACGTACCTAGCAAAAAACCAGTGCTGACTAAAGTAATTTGGAAAAATACGATCAGAGTGGACCAAGGTGCACAAAATTGGAGTATTTCGAAATGGAGGCAAGTTATATTCAGCGACAAAAGTCGCTTTTCTTTAATGTCCGACTAGCCTGGCCACGTTGGCGTAAAGCAAATGAGAGCATGACACTTGAATGCCTGGTTCATAGGTTCAGTCAACTGGACGACTTCATTTTGTACAGGGAACCATAAATAGTGACCATATGCTGGTGTGTTGAAAGATCAATTGCTTCGTATTACCCGTGACATGTTCTCAAGGCAGAAATAAGTATTTCAGCAAGGTCAAGCACACTGCCATATATTGAAAAAATAAGACAAACTTTACAATTAATTTTAAATTTTATTTAAGTTCAGTTCCTCTATATCGAAACAATCGTTATTTAAGTTTAGGATTGCATTTTCAAAACATGATACTATCTTTCTCCCGTGGCCAGGAAACTCGCGAGAAACCTCGTCAGTTTCAAACCTTATTGAAAATTTATGAACTAAAGACAAGCAATAATTAAAATTTTCCACCATGAAATACCCAAAGAAGTGTTGCAAAACTTTGTGGATTCCATGCTTAACAGAGTGGCTGTTGCGATCAAAACCAGAGGCGACCCAACCAAATATTAAATGCATTTCAGTTAACTTGAACTCTTCTATTTCATTTTCTGATCAAAAGAACTTGATTTTTTTTCCTTACTTCGTTTTATTCTTTACTTCATTTTAAGTTTGTATTGTATTCTTTTTGAAGTTAAATATTTTTTTTTTGTTCAATAACCTAATCATATCTTGCCGTTAGACTTCTTACTCTCCATTCCGTGAATTTATTGACTTACCCTTGTAAACTGCAGAGGCCGTTGACATATCCTTGGAAAAGGGTATATCGTAAGACAGTCCCCTGCGGAATACCATGCTTAAATACTCTTTTGCTGCTAATTCTACCATTACCCACCATTTATGGCTATCGCTTTGTGATCATTTTGCAAAAGCAAAAAACCTTTCCCTATTATCTTATCCCGTATCTTTCTAAACAATATTAAGTGACAAAATGCATCAAACGACTTTTTTAAACCAAAAAAGATTACTAAATTCTTTTTATAGAGAATGGGGTCGGAAAAAGTAGAACGCTAAATGTAATTCATCCGTCAATGAAATTTTATTAGCCGCATTTTACTAGCTCTCAAGCATGGGCTGGCAAGCCAGATCCATCCGAGACGTGCCAAAGTACGTAGCTACCATTTAAAGGGGGCTGGAAAATACGAAAACAAGAGGAAACCTAAGATACGGAAATATGTCTCCATTAAGCGGGCCTGAAGAGAGGCAAACTGCCTCAGGCCCCTATTGTTGTTGAGCCCATGACCCCACATATTAGCGGAGTCATTCCACCTTCTAGCTTTCGCCTAAAACAAGAGATCAGAAGTGGCCGAAGTTCTTCCCTTTAAAAAAAGTGAAATAGAACCCTCCCTAAATTAAAGATGCCATCACGAACCCTGGAAAATAAAAAGACTTCCCGGGTTTCCACCCAATAAAAAGGTCGAGGATTTTAAATTTACCAATTGATTATTATTCCTTTCCTTTTTCCCAATAATCCAACATAGCTCTGAAACAATTGACATGACTACGTCGTAGGCTGGAGTTCTAGTATTTTTTTAGAAGTAGATTTATGAAGCTTTTATTTTTGCCTCACACATGTTCTCTTGTAATGATTAATAACAAATTTTTTACATGCAGTGTCTTAATTCACGCCTCAAGCAAAAAAAAATTGTTTACAAGCTGGAAACGGAAGTCCTTTTATATCATACACATAATAAAAATATGCAGCATTATTAGAGCTTGATATTTAAGCATCAAATGATTAGCCTAATATCAGAACCAGAAATCTCACATTTACCAAGAAATCAAAAGGAAATTCGTATATCCTTCTACGTATGGACATAATCATTTAAGAGGTCAAATGATTTAATTTCAAGCTTGATAGTATAAAATAACTTCTTGTCAAAATTGGGCTGAAAAACAAAGTCAGATATATCCAAATTTAAATTAGGTTTCATTTCGATAATCACCATATTGTTCAGAATAGGTATCGTGTGCGTAAACCAAACTCAATTCATATTGGATAGTAATGTCCTCAATCGCTCACTTTTACTCGTTAACCAGAGAATTGTTTTTTGTTTGTTTGCGTAATTTAGAGCGTATCTTACTATCAAGAATTTACTATCTGAAGTTAAAGGTGAGATTAAGTCCAAAAAGATTTACCCCCTGTCTGACACTAGGCTAGAAGACTCAAATAGATATTCGATTTGAAATGCCATTGAATTTGTTGTTAATTTAGGCACATTTTATGCTTGAAATGGTATCTTCTATTATTCCTGCGTTAATTTTTTCTATTCTATTATTCGTTAATGAATTTTCGATATTTTTCGTGTCTTCAGACTGGCTTTCAAGGATCTTTGAACATGTGAAGAACATTTTATTCGCTGTATTTATGCCCACTTACCGGTTACATCAAACTACGCCTTCACTGATTTAAATGAATTGTCTTGTAGATTGCTTCCCAGGTTATTTGAACCTTACGTTCCTGAAGCTGATGAAGTGTCGACATATCGACCGGAGTCTGTTCCTAATGAACTTGTTGGCTGTGAAACTCAATTTCCTCCTCAATTGGCATTAATGACCAGATAAGAAAAAATACCAATCCTAATCTGACAGATACCACCAGATTTGGAGTTCCAGATTCTGCAGGCGGTGTAACACCAATCTTAAATAAAAAAGAAGAATAGGATGATCAGTGGTGGCTCGTGTTTTTAAAACTCGGGGAAGCAGATATATTTTTGCGTATTTTTCCAAGATAAACAAGTAGGTATTTCATCGCAGCAAATATATCAAAAGTTGCATTCGATTTCCAATTGTTTGATTCAATGACTTTTACTCACTATGATCACCGTCAATCTCATTAATGTTTAAATGGTGCAAGATTACAAATTACAATGCAAGATATTTCAAATTAGAACCATTTTTCTTTTAAATAAAAAGTGTAATTAGTAGTTATGGTCACCACAAATCTATGAAGTGCCTTTTTCTCTTCAACTAGTATAACAGAAAAATATCCTTGCTGTAGATTTTCTATGGTGAAATTCAATTTCCAAGACAAAATCAATTAGACTTCGGCATAAAACGTGAAAATAATTCCTCACCCATACAAGGTAGAGTTAGATTTACCCCATAAGACATTGCATATATTCCATGTATAAATATATAATGTAGAACGTGCTCAAATATTTATTTTATTCCATGTATTAACAAGCTAATAAAAAACACAAAAATAGACTATTATTAAGCATTTGTTAAAAAAATACTTTCATATCTCTTCCATAAAATCAGCTTTATGTCTAAAATTTGGGGTTAAGATAACCTCACGTTGTATGCCGAACGTTAATACTCTTGTACTATTTAAACTATTTATACTATTTAAATAACAAATATCTTTCTTTAATCATTCCAATACTAACTTTCGCACTTTCCGCACAAACAAGCAAACAGACAAATCAAATGAATATCAATCTACAGTAAACATTAAACTCTTGAGCTCAGTAATAAATCCATTACAGAAATGAAACACACAAATAACATCCTATTTTAAACAATGATTCCATTATATTATTCATACATACAAATATCATCCTAAACTCAGTCACTCAAAGCAAGCCAGCTCCAAGTTCTCTAGCGAAACAGAAACTGAACAGAAAACGCAGCAAATTGTGATGCGTCCATGAACAAATATTTCTGGGCCATTTAGCGGGCGAATAAGCAAGGGGATTTTTGATTTTCTCTACCTATGAAGACGCGGTGAGCTGAGCAGCATCCGCGCTGCTATTTGAGAACATTCATTGCAAAGTGTTTACGACCATCAACTGTGTAATGCTTGCTATGACATGTATGCACACATCATGGTACGTGCATTGAGGCAAGATCACTTCAGTGTTCTGTGTAGCATATTTCAATACGCTGCAATGAACGGAGCGTTCTCACTTACAATGGTACAAGATGTTTGAGGTTTTCACTCAAACGCAAGATATCGAATCGCGTTGCTATAAAGCTGCTTTTAAAGCACTTTGGCTGTTAGAACTACCTCGTGTATAAGATGAATAGTGTTTTGTGTTTTTTTAATTTTTTTATTGATGTTGGATGTTAATTTGTATAAAATAAATTGATTTGTTCAATATGTATCGTTAAGTTATTATTCTTGTGTATGGAATATTTAGCAAGGGAAGCACTGCTTTCTTTGCGTACAATGGCGAGCCGCCCCTGAGGATGGTCCATATCAGACAAGACACGTGTTAAACAGTGACATAGGTCTGCTATTCCAACATAGACGGGGCTGTCCTCCGTGTTTGCGAAAAGTGGTTTTCCCTGAAACTAAGGAAATCCCGGAAGGGTTGGATGAATACGCACGATGGTTTGACAACAGTAAAGATCAGCAAAACGGCATTTACTTTCTCCCCAACAGTCTACAGCTACAACCAGTCACAGGTGATCGTTAATGGAGAAAAAAACTTGAAGGACAAATACTTATAACACGACCCAGAGAGTGTCTTCGTTGACACTCTCATTCAGACTTTGAATGATGTCGCGAGCATCCTCAAGACAGTCGATCTCCAACTGCAGAGCTTTAATCTCAGAAGAATATGCTTATATTCACATTTCCATTCCATGTGCACATGTACCAGCGCGGTGGTATTCAAGATGATAATCGCCTAAAATTTAACCTAGCTTAACATCATGCCAATTGCATAAGTACGTTTTGCAATTTTATGTGCACATTCAATTCACTTCAGAATTTATGAAGGCCAGCTGAATAAGTATACGCTGAGAAATAAATATATTAGCATCTTAATATTGTTATAGTAACAGCATTGTCACTAATATATAATTTTAACAGCACAATATTGAATGTTAGGAAGTTACAATATTAAATTTGCAGTTTAACTTTATATATTAAGGCTGTTAACTTATTATGTTAAGAACACCTGTGAACATATTTCGACAAAATGTTTTAACATTTTAACATACATATACAACTATGCCAATATAAATGTATTAACCAAGGGTGGTGAAATTGTTGCTGACCAAAACATATTCAGAATTGAAGTTTTTAAACGCAGTGCCTCTCTCTCTCTCTCCACAGAAAAAACTCGTTGAAAGCTCACGCTCAAAAGACCTGCAACCACAGATATAAGAGAGAATGGATTAGAAATCGACCGAGAGAAATGTGCCAATTTTCGACTTTTTGCTTACTGGTGTAAGAATGAGGTTCTAGTTTGTGCCCTACAGAGTTCACATGGTAACGCTCATGTAAAAACCAACGTCGTTCGACATTTCTTTCCCCCAACCGGCAAGTGGAGATTAAAATGCTTATTGTGAATCAAATTAATTATGATTTCACACAAAAACTATACGAAATTGATGCCAAAGGTTAATTTTACTCACCCAAAATACAATATCACCTGCGGTAGCTACTTTTGCAGCGTAGAACGCGGCACTTCATTATCGCCCTATTTTATAATTTTTTACCGCTAATTTACTCGCGAAACTGGCACAAATGATTGCGCACAAACGTTGATGTACGTTTACACCGAATACGTCGACAAATTTTCAAATTTTATTTGAAAAAAATTGACTGAAAGTCAATGCTCTCAGTTCCCGACACAAATCAAACTGACATTGACGTTTTTTTCCGTGTTACCCGTTGCACGCTTTTACACCGGTCTGGTGTTCACAGCATTAAGACACAGCATTAAGGCTTTTCGGTTGTGAGTGCGATAGAAAGGGGCGCATTGAGCGGAATTTCCGTGAGAGAGTAATGTTGTGCGTGGATTAAAAAAGGCACACTCACGTATGGGTACACGGATAGCCATTTCGGATCCATATTCTTTCATATCTATGCCTGCAACGTAGCTGTGAAATAATCTCATCTGTTGTTAATTCGCCTCGGTTGAATTTTTGCGTGTCGTGTGAGTCGTTGTTTTTCGACAGTGCCCAGAAGTAATAAATTTACAAATTGTTTTATTTCAAAGAAAATCCAAACCAAACAACCCCAACAACAAACCACAATGCTAGTATTGTATATTAAGATGCTAATATCAACTATTGACCTGCTAATATAGCTAATAAAGGCGTTAATATAATATATTGATATGTTAATATTAATTGTTGGTAATTCAGTAAAGTATTGTATTGTATGGTATTCCAATATAATATTGCAACTTATTGCCATTTTAATATTAAATACTGGCCTACTAATATAATATTGTAACAGAAAAATTCACCACACGCATGTCAATATATAAAATTACAATAGTGATGTCTGCTGGGAATATACTGCTATTGCTAGGTCAATATAATAATGTTAGGAAATGTTTTTAATATAAATATATTAGCTGCAAAATATATTAAAGATAGAATAATGGTTTTTTAGCTTTTACGCACACCATTCTTGTCCCTGCTCGCCACCTCCTATCAATTTTACCGTACGTTGTGGCCAAATACCGAATTTGATCTTCCTTCCTAATGAATAACAATGATCCCATCAAAGTTAACAAAACCCCACAAATTCAATTTACGACACATGTCTGGAAACCCAGTGTGCTACTTTATATGCACTTTTTCTTTTCTGCTGCCGCTAATGCATCTTTTCGAAACCCCAAATAAAGTCACCCGTAGCCATTCGCGGAGTGCACATTTATTTCCGTTTTTGATGCTTTGATCCAAAACTATAGTTAATATCATAATCTTCTGCAAAGAATCTTTCTTCCAATGAAAATTTAGAAGCATTATGTTCCTAATGGTATTATACTAAACCAAATAATCATTAAATTTCACAAAAGTTACATATCCATTGTCATATTTATTCCTGTTTAATTTGACCACATAATGTATCTAACATCATTCCATTTCGAAACAATGAAAATTTGCTTGAGATAATTTTCCATATTCCCACAGTAACTAAGTAATTTTCATGAACATCATAAAAATTAGTATCTTAAGTACTCACTGAATGCATGAGAAATGCAATAAATAGATGAATGAATACAAATGTACAGAGTCCTAGAAAATATGGCGACACTATACTATTGAGTCATTTGACCAGCTTGAAAACCACAATTTTCCATTAATCATCATTAGAACTGGACGGTGAGTACCGCGATTGCTTAGGCGACTTTCTCACATTTTATATCAGCCATACAAAATTGTCGTTACAAAGTATCATTTCAAATGAAGTGATAGTAAAAAAAAAAGTGTTACCATACGCATACGGAAAATTGAGAAGATAAGAGTTATTTTTTCTTCTTCTGTTAAATATATCCATCCCCCACTCTACACAAAGATGATGGTTTGCAGTGGCTTATCATGCACCATACTGTAGAGGTCTTATAAAAGTCATATATCTAGAATTATCGTTACTCTATTATTAGTAAAAAGAATAAATACATAAATTAAATTGCCTTCCACATAATAGGAAACCGTATTAGATATTGTGAGCTATGAATATACCAGGGCCTTCAGCTTCGAAAAGAAATAGTTCTGTGATCGATTCACAGCATTCAAAGAGATCTCGGTTTAGTATAAATGAATCAAATCCAAATTTTGAACAAGTGATTTATAGCTAAATCCGAATCCGAGGTTGACGACGTCGGCGAAGACTTTTGTCCTGAGCACAATGAGCATGACACGGACACCAGCACTGATATATCTGATACAGAAGAAATTCAGCCTGAACACCTGGACGCACCGTCATCGTCATCAGATGAAGATGTTCCGCTATCAAGGATAGGTTTTTACGTTTTTAGAGGAAAGAATAAATATAAGTGGTCTAAGTCAGCTTCAAATAGATCATCAGTCAGAAGACCACGACACACTATTATTTCCCGAGTACCCATATCCAATTTGACCGAAAATGATGGTAAAAATCCTTATTCTTTATGGAAACAGTATATAAATGACGAGATGTTATCGAAATTTTGCCAAGGACCAACGAGGAGCTAGCTGAACATAGATCTAAATATATGAAGCAAGATCGACCAGAACTAAAAGATACCGATATAATTGAGTTGCAAGCTTTTATTGGATTATTGATGTACACAACTGTATTCAAGTCTAACGACGAAGATGCAAATTTTGTCATGTCAAAAAACAGATTCCTGTGCTTGCTTCACTCTATACGGTTTGACAACACACTTAACAGAGCCCAGGGAAAGGAGACTGATAAATTGGCTGCAATATCGAATGTTTTCAACAAATTTGTATCAAATTGTCAGTAGGTGTATTATATACGTCAATATGCTACAGTTGATGAAATGCTATTTCCATTCAGAGGGTGATCGTTTTTGATGGTATATATGCCAAAAAAGCCAGCAAAATATAGGATAAAACTAATATGCTTATATGATGGTGAAATCGAGTACTGTTATAATTGTTATGTGTATTGTGGAAAAGGTTCAGATGTAGAAACATTAACAGATGAAGAAAAAAAAAACTTTTAGTTCCTACACAGGCTGTGATCCGTTTGAGTAAACCATTACATGGCAGTAACAAAAATATAACGTGTGATAATTGGTTCACGTCAATGCAACTAATTGATGCATTGAAACAGAGAGGGTTGACCTGTGTGGGTACGGTAAACAAAAATAACAGGGAAATCCCTCCAGAGTTTTTGCCGGCTAAAATGAGACCAGAAAAATCAACCTTATATGGTTTTACAAAAGACACAACGTTATTGTCTCATGTGCCCAAGAAGGGCAAAGCAGTCATTTTGACTTCGTCAATGCATTATACTGCAGGAACAGATACAGTCTCAGAGAAACTAGAAATTATAAAGTTGTATAGCTCTACAAAAGGTGGCGTAGATGAAATAGATAAGAAAAGTTAAAAATAGAAAGAAACACTTGCAGCCGCCGATCAAGACGCTGGCCTATGACAATTTTTTACCGGATATCGGATATAAGTTCAATCAATTTTCATATTTTATTTGGCGTACATGTGGGAAGACAAACTGATATAGGAGCCTTTATAACAAAAAACTAGCTCGAAAGTTGGTTCTAGACCACATGAAGCAAAGATTTTGTAACCTAAGGTTGCCTCGCGATCTAAGGATGAGTTTGGCAAGAGTGCTTGGTTTTGATAAGCCAGAGACATCTGAAGATACAGTTGAAGAAGCCAAGACACGAAAAACTTATCTTTCAAGTCAACTTAAACTAAAAAGAAAATTAATAAAGTTCATTTTCTTTCTACACTTAATCTTTCTTAAAACCCTTTATTTTTCATTATAATGCAGACATATATTTAAATCATCACATTCTTTAAAAACAAAACACTACATAATATACGCGGCCTCTCAGGCCTCACATCGATGCTAACGTTACAAAAAATGCACGTCGGTATATTATATTAAAATAATAATTGATAAAATGACAATAAAATATAAAAATTCTAAAATTATCAAAACTTATTCAAGCTGTTTGCTAACAAGTTTTTCATTATAATTCGTGCTAAAACTACGAAACACGGCAGTATAAGTGTTTTCAACAAATTTTAAAAACAAATGTCAAAGATTAACTAATGTATAGAATAAATTAACATGGTTTCAAATGACTATATTTCACTTTAGTATAAATACTTGATTTTTATTTTTGTATATACTTATTGTTATTATTTTAAACAATTTAGTTTCTTCAAAAAAAAATAAAAATACATATGTTGATTAGTTCCGGAAAACAGTTAATTTTGTTTGGAAACTGTAAAGTATGCCTTTCACTGAAAATTGATTGATAAAATCTATGCTAGACGAAAAACATGACTAAACTTCTACTAAAACTCTAATTCAGAGTCTCTACTTTAAATCTTCTCAAAGCTGGTATCACCTAGCCTTTACATTATCTATCCACTTGCAACTGTTGTAACCTAACCACACCGACTTGCCTGTTGAAGTTGCATCCAGAAGAAAATACGACAAGATTCAGTGAAAGTGCATAGGAGCGCCAAAGAAAAATTACAACATTTCCATTGATAATAGCAATTATGACATACACAACAAACGACAGTCAAACGGCTAGCTTGACGTGACAAAGCATTGGGTCCGCTAACAATTCACTGAAGCCCACAATATCTGATAAAAGTGCATTATGAGAAAGCATCGGCCGTGCAGCTATGAATGTACATAGTCAGCCTGTGTTAAGATTGCGCGTCAATTGAACGAAGAAGTGCCAGGTGTGCCCGTTACTATCATATGAAGGAAGGTGGCTTGGATACGTGCATACATATAATCATAGTTAGTTTTTAATGGGCATTTCAATTGTTCGTTTGTTCTTCTATCATATGGTAAAGAGGTGAAAGTGTGGTGTGGCTGATGTTCATTGTCTCCTCGTTACGGTTACTGTCCAGATGACAATTATTGTGGCGTTTGTCGTAATGCCGGAAAATGGAAAAATAGTTTTTCAACTGTTTTCTATGGAAATTTCTTGTGTGAATGCAATATTATGTAAGTTTTGAGATTTTTCTGCAATTTTTATTTCATTTCGAATTAGATTGTTTGATAAATTTGATAATTTTGACCACGATTTGACAGCTATGCGAATCTTTTTAGCTTTCATTAGAGATTATCTGTTGACAAAGCAAAAAATATACAGAAGGATGTTGGGTATTGTGGGTAAAAAATCTCAATTTTACTCGCTTATCCGACGAAAATAATTTGATCATCCCAATTCCGAATCCCAGCATGTAAAAAACGTGGGCATTGTAGTTCACCTATTATTTTTATACGACTAGTAGCCTATTGTCAAAATGTCAAAAGAATTGCACTAGAATTGAAGTATGTTTTCAGTTTTTAACATTAGGCTACCAATACTAGATCAACCGTTAGTTTTTAATTTTTCGATTTAAAAAATTCCTGTACATTTCTTGTCCAATCGCACAATCTATATTCAATTAACTCAATTCGATAATGAGTAATGAATTGTACGAAAAGTATCGTCAAGTCGACAGTGATGAGGACAACGAGATAACTGTGGATTTCGATCCCTTCGAAGAAACTGAAGTACCAGTAACAGAAGCTCAATTGGAAGAAGTACAATATGTACAGAAATTCATAGAAGAGGATCCGTTTTATTCATTCATAGTTAAATCCGGTGAAAATGCAGAGAAACCCACTTTTGAACGACTGAAAGCGCTACCGCCACCCACTAAAGAGGAAATTGAAGCGAAAAAGGATGTGGATAATTGTCGGGTGTTGATTTGGGGACAGATAGAACCCATTGTAGGAAATCTGGGACAACGGAAGAATGTCTTGCCGTTAGTGTTTTCGACAGTGCTGCCTTCACCTTTTGGACTGTTTCGAGTGATATCTATCAGTGCGAAATCTAAAAATGTTTCAGATTTTAATCCACGGCAAGTTTTTTTCGGATATATTTTTAACGATTTGTTTTAGAATAAACATTGATGAAGCAGGTAAGTTTTGAAATTTTAATTTTTCATTCAGATATTGGTAACAAAAAAGGCACGGAATATAAAACTTGCTGAGATTTTAATGTAAATTAGCGGAAACTTTTAAAAAAATAAAATCTCGTGGCAAAAATATAATTTTCAATGGGCATTTGGCATTTCCTGCGAACGCTTCGCTTTGTAAAGCAAAATAGACACAACACGTTTCGTATAGAAATTGCTCATAGAATTGGTTCCTCGAAGATTTTGCTTCTTATGACATGGGAAAAACATAAATTTTCAGTCAGTTTAGTTATGTAGTTGTAGCTGTAAACACTGATCAGTGTAGAGGTTGCAGTGGATTCTTGTACCATTTTTTTTATGGTAGGACGGACTTAGGTAAAATTGATTTCTTAGAGTAATTATTATTTAGAAATTTCATTATTATTTAGAAATTTCATTATTTACCAACAATTATCATAGAGAAGTGGGGAAACATGTTTGAGATCCTCTAACTCCATCCTAATAATACTTTTTTACTAATGTTCGGAGAACATTCGTATTAAAATCGATTCGGCCAAAAATTCATATTTCCTCGCTGTGTTCCATTGAGTAACTTTGTACCTATGAAACGCTTTTCATGGATCAAACCAGATTTAATCAATCTAAAAAATTTAAAAATTAAGGCTTGGAAAGTGTACAATTCGACGCGTTTAGAAAATGACTATAAAGTATATGAGGAATCACGAAATAGATTCGTATCTGAAACCTCATCTGCCTACTCAAATTACATGGAGGAGCTAAGGCAGTCTTTCATAAGCCATCCTAAACGTTTTTGGAATTTCGTAAATTCAAAAAGGTATCATACGAACTAATGACTCGCACTTGGAATTCCAGGTTCATGTGAACAGTTGCAGTTCACAATCCCAAGCATGAAAGTGATTCAACGGTTTGCCCGTACCTCTCGGTCTAGGAAATACACGTTGATACTTTCATTGTAGCGCGCGTGCAGCCCAGGACATCTAAGGGCATCACAGACCTGTTATTGCTTAATCTCATTATTTCTCAAAAATTCATATGTATATATATATATATATATATATATATATATATATATATATATATATATATATATATATATATATATATATATATATATATATATATGTATATTTATATATATATATATATATATATATATATATATATATATATATATATACATATATATATATATATATATATATATATATATATATATATATATATATATATATATATATATATATATATATATATATATATATATATATATATATATATATATGTATATATATATATATTTACGTATATATTTATATGTAAATATATATTTATATATATATATATATATATATATATATATATATATATATATATATATATATATATTTATATATATGTATATTTATATATATATATATACATATATATATATATATATATATATATATATATATATATATATATATAAAAAAATATATATATATATATATATATATATATATATATATATATATATATATATATATATATATATATATATGTGTATATATATATATATATATATATCATCAAAAAATTTCAGTGAGCTAATCCTCGGGAACGCGCCATCCGATTGAGCTGAAACTGTCAGGATACATTGGTGTATATGCAGACACATATTTCCACAGACAAAAAAAAAATTCGATATGGTAAAACGGGCTCGCCTGGTAACCCTTGCCCGATTTACCTATATTTTTAGCATCAAAAACTTCTGTTCACGGAAACTGACGATCCGATAAGCAGAATTAAATAAAAATTGCAGAATGTATTGGTTTTAAATAGGACCAGGTCTGATAGATGTGATTTTGAAATGCAGGCGATTCTGTGCCAGTGGTGCCATCTTGAAAAATGACTAAAAAAGATAACTGCTTTTAGCCCTATAAATTCTGATTGAATCGTTCGATTTTGACGATTCCGAATTTTTAGCTGGACCTTACTTCAAACGATGTTTGGTAAAAATTCGATCGAAAAATTCGGTTGGAGCTGCCAGCTATGATAATTATGGTGTCTTAAATTTGAAAAAATAAAAATTTGGAATTGAAAACATTCAAACCATCGAATATCCTAAAAAATGTCCGCTTCTTACAATAAACCAATCTGTATACAAATCTTATACTTTATTTACACGTTCAAAGTAAAACTTTGGAAATTTCATGTCGGACAAGAACGGTAACCCTTCCCCAGTTAACCTATATTTTTAGCATCAAAAACTTCTGTTCACGGGAACTCACGAACCAATAATCAAATACAATTGAAACTTACAAAATGCATTGGAATTAAGTAGGACCAGATTTGAACGAAGCGATTTTGAATTGTGGGCAACTTTGTGCAACAGTGGTGCCATCTTGAAAAATGACAAAGAAAAAAAACTGCTTTTTGCCCTATGAAATGTGAATAAGTTACCAGATTTTCATGAAATTGACACAGTACCTGAACTTTACTTTAAACTCTGTTTTGTGGAAATTTGGTTGAAAAATTCGATTGGTGCTGCCAGCTTTGGTAATTTTTGTGTCTTTGGTTTTGAAAATTCGCTCAGGAAAATAAAGCTTTTTGCCCTATAACTTCCAGTGCAGTCATGAAATCAATACGAATTCCATACAATTAATGGAACCTATTACAAACATTATTCAGGCCAAATTTGGTTAAAAAGCCACGATAGGGCTGCCAGCTATTGTTGGTTTTGTGTTTGTTTGCAATATCTTTATTAAGCGGTTTTATCGTAGAATTTTCAAATGGTAATGATATTGTAGTGACAATAAACAGCAAATATTAAGTTTTCGGTAATTTGAAAAAACTCGCTGCAGGTAACCCTAAATTTCTTTATTCTCCTATAACTTTGAATGTTATTCAACAACGTGAAGCAGATGTGATATATTCTTGGCTTTGATACTGGCAGAAGGTTGCCAGCACAAGTCGGTTGTGCTTCTTTTGTATCAATAAATGCTTACAGTTAGTATTCATACCGGAAACATTTAAAATGAAAATAAATAACCGATGTTTCAATTCCCAAAGTTCTGCAAATTTTTCGGATCACAGCCCCAAACACCAACTTCAGTTAGAGTGCTGCAGGTAATGAACATTTTCTTCATTGATATTGTATGAGATGCTGCTTTCAAAATTTTGTGAAATTAGCAACTGATAACGAATATAATTAAGCCGTGTTTTGCCCCCATAAACGTTGAAATTCATGCCAGTAGTAATAGCTCAAACCTTTCCACCATATGAGTTATAATGCATTCTTGAGACCAAAGTAAAACGTGGCGTTTGAAACAGTTTGGCCGTAATAAGCAGCTCATGTGGTGGAATATGCACTCAAAACCTGCACGATTCTTCTACTGTTCTTCGAACATTAGTGTTTCTAGCGGTTCAGGTGTGCTAGAGTTTTTTATCGTTTATTATGTAAGGTAAAATTACCAGATTCATGAGGAATGCTTTATTACTGATAAACGACAAATGTTCCGGTACAAAATTTAGATGAACGTCTGTAATTCGAATATTTAAATTATATTCTTACATTAAAATCCTTGCAGAAATGGCTTCTAATATCTTCATTTACGTGCGTACTGGTTTGAAATACTTACTTTTTGCGGAACAGCTCTGAATAGCCGCCACCGCAACATAATTTTATCCTGACCTTTTACTCGCGCGACTTATATTAATTACTCCTGTTGAATGCAAAAAATAGTTATCTGTTCTTTCCGCGGAACAGGAGTTTTTGAATTGGAACTATCTCTTTCAATGAAAACAAGTGTTTCTATTTTGAGTATACAGCTTTATTCTGTATTGGTCACGTTCTTGAACTTGTCTCAAAAATACTGACTTAATCAAACAATCTTAATTTTTATATACCATTCTTCATACAGCCTTGTAAGCATTTACTGTGGGAAAGTGTTGCGTTTGTACATTTAGTGTTTACATGATGGATCGATTTCGTTAAGAGATTTCTGTAAGTTAATTGATCGCGAAAGAATTTTATCTTGGTCAGCAATGAGTGTTTACGTAAAGATTATGAGTCTTTGAATTGTTGAAGTGGATAACTTATGTGGGTTTATGCTGATCGTGTATTTTATGGATTTGAATTTTATGATTTGAAAAATATCTTTATGAATTTTGTCTGGGTGTAATTATTGGATATATGTTAATGTTATCTAACATAACTCGCGACTAGTCACCTGTGTCGTGGGTACAATGAGGGACAGGTCAAGCCCTAGCTGCGTCACACTGCCAGGTGAAAGGTATGGGCTACGAATCTCACCAGCGCATGGCTTCACTGAACCTAAATCTTATGGTTTCACAACCTATTACTTGCTCACCGCAAAAAAGGAGAAAACCACTGATAAAAATGAAAATCAAAAGTTTTACCAAAGCAAAATAAATAGTATATTCAAATAAATCAAAATCGAAATTTGGATAAAATCAAAAAGAGTTAAATTGTGAATAAAAATATAAATTAAAAGTAAATTCAAGAAAAAACAAACAATAAATAAAAAATGATGTCACTTACCAGTGGATCTGGATGACGGTGCCGTACCAGCTCCTCCGGTTTTACGCGTGGACGTTCGGTGATGAGAAGACGCCAAAACACCATTCTCAAGATCTTCATCTCATAGAAATAAACATCCGCTAGTTAGAAAACGAATAAAACTCTCGAATTTTCTGTAAATGGGACACGTAACATAGTGCCCGGCACATGTTCTACCCATTATCTAGCTAGATTGAGATTCCGTTGTTTCATCAATTAGATTACTGAATAGGTATTGAACGGAGGTAGCCTTCCAAGACACATGTTTCGGATAAGCCTTCTAGCAACAATGATAATTCAACAGAAGAACGCTAGGAAACGGGTGAATTTGGAGGTGCGACAAGCACTGGTGGTGACGGGTCGAGCTGCAACTCTGTTACACTAAGTTCCTGTGGCGACCTAGGAAATTTATATTTGCATCAATAGCGTTAGCCTGCAATGAAACCAATTTGGACACCAGCTTGTCCAAATGAACGGAGATACACTCACAGATATTGACTTGCCGACAATAGAATTACAAAACATCAAAAGGATTAAATTATGAGATTCTCCACAGAGTTTTAAAAAGTTTTCACAGAACGCTCACGAAACCGTTTATAACATCTATAGCTTTTCAAAACTCCAGTGCTCACCCGCATTGTTTGATGGTCTCCACCAGACTCACTCTCTGCGTCAGAGAGCTCACCACAGATTGTTCACCACTCACCACACAGCGCTCATCGCATGTCGGTTCAGCGGTGGAATGTGTCCTTATAAGGCAAAACAGGAAATGGAGAAATCGATGGATGTGGTGAATAAAAGAATTGATCTCTCTCATGGATGAGCAAATAATCGATTGTTAGGTGAAATATTATTATAAAATTAAACTATTATTTTTATTTTATGAAATTTGGAACAAAATCATTTTGATTTTAGTAGAATCAAATTGTTTATGAAAGTATGTGAAGCTCAAACTAATTTTGTGACCTTACCGAAAAGCAGTGGTATGGGGTAAAATGCGACGAAAGAAATGATAAAGTAATAGCCCACTTTGGCCTCGTGCATCAAAACAAGATCTCCCCTTGCTCCCGAATATGCACGCCACTGATTTGGTGCCGGACAAGTCCTCGCTACTGTGCCTTAAAGGCATTTAGGTAAAATCTCGCGTGGCTAACTGAGAAAATATACGCTTACATCTAAATACGGTTTGCTGAAAATTCAGGTCAGCACCCAATTGCACACCACTGTGTGTCTAACTCTCTTATATAAGATGAGAAGCTTAATCTAAGCCAAAGTTGGCTAAAATTCAAAAGCATTTGCACACCCACTGTGTGACTAACTCTCTTATATATTCTGAGACGCTTAGTCTAGGCCTAAAGTGGCAAAAAAAAATTCAAAAGTAATTGCACACCAACTGTGCGACTAACTCTGAAGTTCAAATAAAGCTTATACAAGTTACAATTTATTACTTGAAGAGCTCCAATCTAAAATCTATTGAGCTTTGAAATATAAATGATAAATATATTGTGGTTTAATTTTTTAAAACGAACATAACTCTGCATTTTTCCTCACATCAATTTCTTTGAATCAACCGTAGCTAACTTTTTTTTCTCAAAATTTCGTTTCAGACTTCGAGTTCTTATCTTCAATCAAAAATATATATTGAAATGTGTCTGTGACATCGGTTTCCGTTTCATTTCTCTCACTTACAATACCCCGCCTCCGGAAGACGATCTCGAAGAAGGCGAAATCGTTCAATCCACCGTTAACGAATATAATTTCTCACTTCTTCTTGGACCGCGAAAGTTTTCGTACTTAATGGATAACGAAGTTCATAATATCCCTTTCGAATACCATCCAGCCCCTCTGATATTTCCCGGCGATTATGTCGAGGTTCGCGGTACTATTGATTACGTGTCACAGTTCCATTGTCGCACCGTGTATCCGAAAGTATGGCCACCACAGCAAAATCGACATAATATGGAAATATTCGATGGTTATTTTCATTATACGATCGGTGCGCATGTAAAGCCAGGACATTGTTTCATTGTCACATTTCGGCCGTTTAATGAAAAAGGTGGCGTCGGAATACAATTAAAAGCTGGACCCTATCGTCAAACACCATTTCTATTGACTGGATATTTTGATTCACCGAAACCGGTCGAAATCCAAGCAACAAACGATGAATTCGAGTGAGTATGAGAGCAATTTAAAAGAAGTCCGAATTATAAGAAAGATATATTTCGTTATTTTTTCACACACTCCCATACCTTTAGCAAGTTTTAATTATTTGTTTTTATTTGATTAATTGAATACAAAAAATATTATACTTATTAATGTGTTTGCTTATTTGAGATTTTTTTTCTAGGTATATCAAACCGGACTATGGAGATTATTTCCCGTTTAAATTCGATGAATACAATCGTGTTGCCATAATGGCAGGACATGATCAATTCGTAATTGCCATCAATGGAACTTTGTATCACAAATACCGTTATCGTCAAAAAGATCTGCCTCAATCGTTGACAGACATCAAAATCAATTGTGAACTAGGTTTGAATGTTCGCTGTTCACAAGTCGATAATTCCTTCATTGAGAACTGTGAAAGTAAAGCAGCTGATAGGGAGCTAGAACGATTCTCTCGACTTGACACAGAAGTTCCAAAAGATTTTTATATCAATCATTATGGTACGGGTTGGTGAAAATAATAAAAGTGTGTCAATAGTGTATTATTGTGTTAGTGTAAAATCAGATCGAATAAAGTGATGTGAGATTTTATGTTTTAATTAATTTTATGAGGTTTTATGTTTCGACTGCATGTACCTAGTTCCTATTGCTCGAAAACAGCTAACAAACTAAATCATACATTTATCAATTCAATCAAAACTCCTTCACGCTCCAATTAAGCTTCAACACATCCGTGCAATCAGCCAGCTTTACTATTGACCACTAGCCTCATTCTATCAAACATCTAATTAAGGAATTTGTGTCGTCGCTGAATCCAATCTGTATCCATCAGAAGCAACATAGCGCGGCTTGCACTTAATTCTAGGTCAAATTAACACGAATGTACGTGCTGCAATAGCCACACACACACACTCGTAAACGTTGTATCTGATCCTAATGGCTGCACACCGACCAGCTCGACTTTAATCATAACTTAATAAAACAGATAAGTCATCATAATTAGCGGTCGATACAGATTCGAAAATGCACCGCAAACACAGCATTACACAAACTGCTCGCAAGCTGAATGTGAATCGGGGCATTACCATGCCGCAACCATTTCACCAGTTGGGCTCAATTTTGAGCAAAGTGTTTGCCAATAAATCGAATACTGCGACTGGAACTATCTACGAAGATTTTCATGTCATCTAGCAAATAATGTTGGTATAACTTCCGCACCCACCATCTAGTGACTAGCTAGAAGTATTTAATGTAGAACAAACTCTAGTACCGTAACTGTGCATCGTATTGCACTTTGCACATCGGCAACCATCTTAATTGCAACTTTATGCATCTTCTCGGTAAAACACTGCACTTGCAATCATTTTTCATCTCGAGTCGATTCGATGATGACGCTCGTGTTTTTCATAATTGCGGAAAAGCGTGGCGCAGCGCACACGCAAAGGTAATGAAAAAATCACTAATGTGTAGAAGAATTCATCACGAGAAGAGAAACATTTACGATGCAATTCGATTTGAAAAGTTTTGCGATGGTTGTTGTTAATTAATTGAATTTTCCAGGCGAAAAGGCAGCTCCGCTTCGTTTGCCTTTGGGGAAATGAAATTAATATTGAAAGGAGGAAATGTTTACAGTTCAAATGTTTTAATTACCTGGCAAGATTGAATGATGACTTCGGTGAGGGTATGCAAGTGTCTTTCAGTTCAGTTATTTTTTAGTTTTATTATAATAATTTTTGCTGTGTTTTGTTATTTTTCAGTTCTGAGTTTGTAAAAGAAATTCTGAAAACCACATTTTGATTGGATATGTAATAGAAATCAATGCTATACCAATAGATACTAATTGAGGACTTTGATAAACGATCGACTTGAAATCTGACCAGAATAAAAGAATAGACGCCAAAAAGATACCCACGGACTGTCAATATCTTCTTAAAAATCGACTGATGGACTGTTCGTGAATGGGAGTTTTTAGTTTTGAGTCAGGGGCTTTAACATAAGCAAACCGACAGTAAAGCTCAAAGCGCAAAAGCAGATACACTACACTACAAACTATGTAGTGAAGTTTCATACAAAATTTTGAAACTTGCGTAACATTAGCACGCAGGACGAAATGGCGCACGTGTCTTCATATTTTGCAATTTCTGACGGCATGGTCATTAATAACACGCTCGCTATCAGTAACTTGTTTGCATACTACTTCCGATCTGCGTATGGAATACCTGTCTATGAGGTTGACATAACTAATTTCAATTACTTAATGGACTCCCCTAAAACGACGTTGACAATGAAAGACGTATACATTGACACTGCCACTATACTGAACCATATATCTCATCTTGAGAACAGTTTTCTTCCTAGCCCTGATGGTTTACCGTCCATAGTCCTTAAGCGTTGCGCCAATTCTCTCTTACCCCTGTTGGCTCACCTTTTTAATATATCCATTTTTTCTGGCATTTTACCAAACGTGTGGAAATATTCATCTATAGCACCAATTCACAAAAAAGACAGTAGAGATGTCGTGCACAATTATAGACCAATCGCTAAATTATCATGCGTTGCCAAGCACTTTGAAGCTATAGATGCCAAAGTACTATCTTTCCACTCTAAGGCAATTATCTCGCCTTGCCAGCATGGTTTTATTAAAGGCAAATCTACCACTACTAATCTTTTAGATCTTGCAAATCTAGTCACCCCTGTAATTGAAGAAGGTAAACAAGTTGACTGCATTTACATCGACCTCACAATAAATTCCTAATAAATTTATTGACTGGGTTAGATCCTATCTCACAGATCGCAAATAGAACGTTTGATTTCGTGGCACTCTATCCACTAACATAATCTCCTTTTCGGGTGTGCCACAAGGCACCCACCTCGGTCCGATTCTTTTTGCTTTTTATATTAACGATTTTATCACCTTTGCCTTTGAATCCTCCATTCTACTCTACGCTGATGACGCAAAGATTTTCAATTTAATATCATCACTTGACGGCTGTATAATACTGCAACGCAATGTGATAAATTTTTCTAATTGGTGCGCTCTAAATCGTCTTTCACTAAATGCTGACAAATACTCAGTTATCTCTTTCTCTCATAAATCATGTCCCATTAATTTCAATTACTTTTTTAATGATATTATATTAACCTGTTCCAATAAAGTTCGTAATTTAGGTGTTCTATTAAACTTTGCTTTTACTTTTAATGACCACATTGACTCTATAATAATAAAAGCCAACTGTGCATTTGGCTTCTTAAAAAGGCGGTCTAAAGAATTCAATGGCATTCGGATGACAAAAATCCTTTCGTGCTCTCTGGTTCGTCCGATCCTTGAATATGGATGCTTGATGTGGTCTCCATATTATAAGGAGCATATTGATCGAATCGAATATGTTCAAAAAAGATTCTTAATCTTTGTTTTTCGTTTTTTCCGCTGGTTTGATCCTTTTTGTTTACCTCCTTATGAAAGCCGCTTGCAATTATTGACCATGGACACTCTTGAAATTCCAAAGCTCTATTCGCTGCGAAGTTGCTCAATGGAAACGTGAACTCTGAGTTTTTATTATCAAAGTTAAAATTTCGTCTCTGTCATGGTGAGCGTAGACATCATAGCGCCTTATCCATCCCATTTCATAAAACCAATTATGGATTAAATGAGTCTACCTGCGCAATAGCCCGAAGCTTTAACTCAGAATATCAAATGTTCGACTTTAATCATACTGCTGAAATTTTCAAGTGTCGGCTTATCCGACCGTTTAACTGTTCTTTATAAATTCATAAATGTATTTTTTGTAGTAACCATTTTGTTGGTGAAACTGTGATTAAATAAATAAATAAATAAATAAAAAAATCTTGCAAGTTTTAAAGTCTTATGGGAAACTGAGTTTTAACAAATTGTCGCTATATGAAGTCAGTCTTTATCGACCATTCAATTGAATAGCATATAGTGCTTTAATAATATTTTACGTAGCTACTTAGTTGTTAAGGAAAGAACAAAGTGCCTACAAATAAAAGTGTTAAAGATTTTGTAAAATAAAGTACGAGTTTTTAACTGGCGCCCAACGTGGGGCCACATGGGTAGAATTATGAAGCTCGAAACAAGTGCGATTTTCGAGTATATAATAAATTTGCTATTATCAAACTCGTTTTGAGCTGAACTGTACTCGAAAATGAAAAAAATACCAATTTCGAATTGAAATCGGAACTACAAAACTCGAAACTACCTTGTTTGACAACTCGAAACAACGTAATTTTGATCGTATGCTATCAAGTGTTCGAGTTGTACATTCAAAAGATTATTTTTTAATTACTTATTGTTTTTGAAGAGGTTACTTTTTTAAAATAAAAATATATTGCAGAAAAATATATTTTTTTAGCAGTTATTATTTATTATCATTCAAAATTTTACTAATAGGACTGAAAACTTTGCACTTCTACTTATATGCTGGTATATAAATATTTAATAAAGAATTTGATTATATTTTTACAGTGACAGATGAGATAACAATTACAGTGACAGATGAGATGACATGATGTCATCTCATCATGATGAGATGATATACTGATGACAGATGAGATGTTCCGTCATTGTAATAAAAATTGCTCATCAGCTGGTAATTCCATAGAAACTGATGATGTGACCGCCCATAGCGATGAATTTTCAACCAATACCATTCCTACGGTCCCAAACCCAATATTGTTTTAGGAATCAAATACTTTTGGAAGCGGGAATTGAATTGAAGAAAGTGCAAAAATTATATTTAAAACAAGTCTAGCGAATCAGTGACCTAAAAATTTGTAAAGATGTAATACACTTCTTTGTAGTATCATATCAACCATTTCTTACTCCAGACGAAAATTGAGATTTTCATGCTGACGAAAAGAAGGATACCAATCGTGTTTTTCACGGCAGTCGGTTGCCAAGTAGTTTACACTAAAAAATCTGCGAAGCTAAAACCTATTAAAATTTTTCGACATCCTTAAAAAAATGGCAAGCACAACGAAGCGAAACGAAATTCTGCTAAAGTTGATGTTGTATGGGATTTGACATTTTGTTTTGTTTCGTGTTGAATACAATACTAGGGTTAAGAAAGGATAATTTAAAAGCTTCATTTGCTGACAGGGCCTTCTTTGCTTGATTTAAGTGTCAAATCTGACGCGAGATTGACAGTCCAATTCAACATTAATTCAAATTTAAGAACTGTGATAAATAGATGATTTTTAGAAACATGAGATCTTAGTACTATCACCTTATTTCCTGTAATCATATTTCATTTTAAATTTTTCATTATTTATATCTACTGTAATATGCGTATTTTCGCTTCAGCCGGAGTAAAACATGTGTGTTCTCGTCGACGTTTCCTTTAATCGTGAACATTTTTCTTCTTCTTCATTGACGTTTCACATTTTTCCGCTTACTTTCACTAGCGACCTCTACTTATTTGAATAAGCACAATTTCTCGTTTACATTTCGTCCAACGTGACAACAGGTCGACCTCGACCATTACGAATATAACTATTCACACTAACTTCTTCTCGGGCTTACTTCTCTCCACTTAAGCAACCTCGCGGCTTCCACTATTCCATCATAAGGCCTCTTCTCGTATGGGCACTTGCTTTGATAATGGCCAAAAGTGCAGCAGTTGTAGCATCGCGGCTGCTGCAGATCTTCTGACTCCTCTTCCGGCCTCCTAAGGACATCTCGTAGCATACTTCGGCCTCTGTTATGTCCCGCCGCCGACAGTCCGGTTGTAATGGCAGAGGCGGCAGTTCTTCTGGTATTTTGCCTAGCTGAATTATTCATCAGGGTCCTTTTTTCATGGTCCACTACGGCTTCTTTCAATGCGTCCATTGTTTGATTGCCAGGAGCAGCGTAGCATTTTCCCGCGGGAGCCGTATTCCATCGACCACTATATTCACTAGCTCCTGTTCAGTCGGCGTACTGTGGCGCGCCAAACCCTGCATGTCCAGCACATATCGATGAAAGGGCTCTGTTCCACTTCTCCAGTTTCTTCTTTGAAGTAATTCAATAACATCGGTTGTGGTCATCACCTGGCCAAATTCTCGAAATTAGTTCTTTCCTCAAGTTTTTATATGTTGCCGCAGTCATCAGTCGGCTTCGCAGTGCCATAAACTTGAAAACATCACTGCATTCTATAATCTTAAATAACTTCTCAAAATCGGTTAGAAACTTATGAACGTCATATGCCGATGACTTATCGCCACTCAATGCAGGAATAACATCTCCAATATCCCTAAGCGTCATTTTGATTTTTGCTTCGACCGTCGGGCTATTCGTCTGTCTAGCTTTCAAATGCTCGATTTCTGCCTTCAATCTTAAGATCTCTTACTTTTTCTGAACCATCATTAGCTCACGGTCCAGCTCGGCCATCTTGTCAGACATATGTGCGTCGGGCCTCTGAGACGTCTGAGCGATATGAGGCAACGAAACTTGGGCATCCTGCGGCCATTGCCAAGACATCGGCAGCGGTGTGCATACCATCCGCGGCGATGGCGTCTCTTCATCATATGGCGGCGGCCCTTTCCCGGCTTGCTGCGGTGGCGTCATTGGCAATTCTTCTCTATACAGCGGCACTTCTGTCACATGTTGAGGTGGCTTTTTGGCATCGGATTCCTGCAGCGGCGTTGATGCTTCGGCTCTCAGCGATATCATCTCTTCGGCGTCTTGCAGCGGTGTGCGATCATATTGCAGCGGTAGACTCGTCGGCGACTATTCCGCATGCAGCGGCACTTGCATCACACTTTGTAATTGCCTCTCGGCATCGGCCTCCAGCGGCGGCATCAGCACGTCAGTTCTCAGCGGCATCACCTCTTTGGCATATGGCGGCGGTATTCGATTATCTGACAGCGGCTTCACCGGCAATTGTCCTTCATGCTGCGGCAACGTCTTGGCATCGGCTTTCTGCGGCGGCATCTGTGCTTTTTTCGGTGGTGGCGTCTTCTTCTGGGTGGCTTCTCTCTTCAGTATTTGCATCAACTCGTTCTTATTACTTAAGACCATTTTGACCCCACACCTGATTTATAATATGCGTCTTTTCGGTTAAACCGGAGTAAAACACGTGTGTTCTCGTCGACGTCTCGTTTAATCGTGAACATTTTTCTTCTTCATTGACGTTTCACATTTTTCCGCTTACTGTCACCAGCGACATCTCTACTTAAACCTAGTACTTATATTCGAATAAGTACAATTCCTCTCTTACACTACTGTATATTAAATTATTTATACATGTTGCTTATGTCTCAAATTTGCGCATTTTTCAGACACTTTCTTCCTCTATCTCGCAATCACATTCTCACAGTATTCGAAATTATATTTGTCAATAAAGCATGTATGCACTTTCTTCGTCTTCAAATAAACCATTCGTTCAACCTGTTACTAGCCTGCAATCAAGAAGACAGCATCCTATTGTACTCATAGAACTTCCTGTCAAAACAGTCTTATTATTAATCATTCTCATCAGTGAAAGCTTACCATCAAACAATCCCTCAAGAATCATATTTTTGCTTCATCGTCTTCCGCATCAAAAGTGAAATTTCGTGAGAAAAATTCCATTACCTGCCAACCCCAAGCAATCCATGCTCAATTAAAGAAATCACCCAATTCACTTTTATCGACCTTAATTTCTTCTAAACATTTCGAAAAAGTCCATCATATAACTCTATCCAACAAATCATGTTTCCTTCATAGATTTTACGTAGAATTTTTATTTATAGCTTTAGTTTTTTTTCCGTCGTAACTGGTTGTCACAATTTAGTTACGCTCGCGATTTCACAGAGCATGTGAAAATTTCCTTTTCATTATTGGTCGCCTCGTTTGCAGTTCACCTTCTATATGAGCGTATGTATGTAATAATGGCCAAGCCAACAAACGTCTCGATTCGAAATTAACGAACATTTCATGGACATTATATAGTAAATTAGTAACAACAAACTTCAAGAAATTTTTCGGCTAAAGCTAAAATTGATTAGCACTGGGACCAAATCGACCGGATCACGCTCTACTAATTTGATTTTCGTTAATTTGTTGACGGACGGTTTGTATTCGATTGGACGTGCAGAGAAAGATTCAAGCAGGGTCTCAAATGTGTTTTTTTTCTCTATCTCTCGATGATTTCAGATATTTTAAAGTGGTTGAAATCAAATGTAAAATTAAATGCAAACCTATTAACTATAGGATGGTGTGCATAAGCTGTTTCATGTGATATAGTTTCTTTTTGATTTTGAGCAATAAAAGGAAATAATATTTAAAAGTGAAATGTTGATGTGATGTGTGAAATGAAAAATTTTCCGATTTTTTCAGCTACATTGCATTCTATTTCTCGTGTCCTCTAACAGATATTTCGAAAATATATATTTCAACATTCCTTCATCTCAGATTAATTTTTCATAAGTCCTTTCTTTAACTTCGTATGGTTAAATTTTATATTTTCGCTCTCACAAAACATTTTTTTTTATTAACATGTTAATTTACATTTTCCGTTCGTTTAATTTGCATTAATTGTTGGTATGATATCTTAATTACAGGTCTATCATGTGTATCGTTGTAGATCATTACTCGGCAATTTTACGTTTTTTCTGGTTTTTTTGCATATCGTGTCTGAAATATTTAAATACTTTACCATTTTTTTTGGTTTAGTTAAAACGGTGCATAGCGTAATTGGTGCTCGAAAAAAAACGAAGTGCAAATTTCATGCCAAGTTGTTTCATAGCACGTGAAATCAAAATTAATCTATCTAATTGTTGGTGCATTTATGTGAGAATTACATTTGTTACGCTATAGTGGTATCAGTAACTGAGTGCAGACAATTTCGAAGCAGAAAATCATTTAAGAGTGGGACAAGATTGGAACGTACATATGTGATACACTTGAGACTTTGGTACCAGTAAAAGTGAATCGAATATACTTATGATGAAAGCGATTTGAAATATTTATTTGATTCGGTATAATGAAACAGTAACTTTGTGACAAGCCAATTAAACGTTATTTTTTAAAAAGGAACAAAATAGAGTGAATGATAACACCAACGTAATTTTAATTTCTGACACGAATTGTGCAAAGAGTAAAAAAAACCAACGAAAAATTAGTAATCCATCATCGGTTTTTTACATTCGAATTAAATAAAAAAAAAATCTTGCGTACAGAAACCGCTAGAAATACTAATATTCGTAGAAAAATAGAGGAATCGAGCAGATTTTGAGTGCATATTCATCATCAACGCTGCCTTCGTCGAAAGTTACTGGGATCGAAAGGTGTTGATGATGTAAAATTTGCATAACTTGGTAAATTTAAACATTGGTTATTTTTTTTCATTGTAGATTTTGGTCAAAGCGTTTATTGGTACGGAAGTAGCGAAAATACTTGGTCCTGTGATCCCTTAGCTAATATTAATTTAAATCTGCTTTACGTTAAGGCTAACTCACCATGCAAAATTCGTCCAAAAAAATTTTGGGCTTCCACTCGCAAAAGCTATCAAATTTCCAAAATCCAAATATTTATTGCTTATTCACTTCAAGATAATTGCCATTTGAAAATTTAGTAATAACATCGCTTACTTAAAAATTGTTGAAAAAAAAAATACAAAAACTACCATAGCTAGCAACCCTATTTTGGTTTTTCAACTCAAATTTTACCAAGTTTTACTTACCGTAAGGTCTATTTACTTCATGAATTTCGTTTTGATTTCATGACTGCACTCAGCAAAATGACTAGGACTAGGACTTGTTCAGCAATTTTTCAAGATTCAAGAAACAAAAATTATCACAATTGGCAGCTCTAATCAAATTTTTCAACCAAACTTCTATCAAACGTGGCTTAGAGCGTCCGCAAACGAATCGACTCGTACTCGATTCGTACTTGGTGAGATTGCGACACGAAAGGCACTCGTCTCATTCGAAGTGTTTGGGACGGGAAGACGCGTGAAGACGCGTGAAATTTTTTTTCCGAAAAATATGAGAGCGTATCATTGTATTATTTTATTTTCTATATTATCTTTGTATTATTTTATAAAAATATGAGTTTTTCTGATAATATTTCATGTATGTATTTTTTTTAATGTTTGCATTATTATGGTTGATGTTACATAATGTAATGTTATATAATGCTTGTATTATTATGGCTATCACAAGTGCATAACTATGTGTGCAGTATACTGTTTAGGGATATCTTAACAGCTGCGTTATGTAGTCTTGTATCTAGTATCAAGGTTGTTTGATACGGAAGAATTATTTAGGAGAAACTAGTATGAAACCTTGTATGTGAATTTTAACGTAGCCTGAAACATACTATAAAAAATTTGATTTTGGCACATCTTTTGCTAATAATAATGATGATTTTGGAGAAAACTTGGATCGGAGTCAAATCTTGGCTGCAAGGGGACCCTCTCTTGCTCGCAATGATAGTTTGTGGAGGAGTTTAGTTAAAGTTATGGAGGAGGCTTATTGAAAATTATTTTAAAGTGCATGTTCTGAATTAACTGAAATTTAAATTTTTGTCATTATGGATAATGTATGGTATCATCAGAGAGGCATATAATATAACAGGCTGCATTAACATCTTATAAACCAGCAGTTTGCTAGTAACTAATAGTTTAAATTTTCTATTGATTATTGGATAAATAACGTGAATTTTCCTATATATATTTTAATTATGTTGGCCACAAAATAGTAGCACCTATACATTTATTTAGGAAACAGTGAAGTGTTTATAATATAGTTTCCTTATAAAGAAACAAGCTTGCAATTTTTCAGGATTAATTTCCATTTGCTGTAGAAGCTTTTAGTGGGCACTTGTTGTTGCTGTCAATTGTTAATGATTCGATTGGGATTGACATTCTTAGATGATATAGCAGTGCCATTTGCGATGATTACAATTTTGCAATTAGGGCAAGGATTCAAAAGAGGCATATATCAGTCAAATTTATTCGGGCCCTGGGATATTCTAATTAGAATATTAAAGGAAGTGTTTTATATCGGATTTAATACAGGTTGAATCATTATTACTTGTAGTAATCGATAGTGGGTGGATATTAATAATCTCCAAATTATCCCAGAAAGCATTAGCTGTAGAGTTATTACTTATTTTCATAGAACGCAAAAAAATTTTAATCGCCCTCTTGTAGTTTCTTAGCTCCTACATAAAGTCGACAGCGAAAGTTCCATTCTATATACGGATGCACTCACACTCTTTTTCTAAGTAACATATGATAACCAAGCATTATAATTTTTGGTACGATAATATTTATACATATAATATTATATATTATATACATATATTTATACATATAATAAACATATAATATAACCGCTTCGAATAATATTTCAATACCATAATAATATAATATTTCAAAACCAATATTTCAAAATTCAAACTGAGAGACAAATCATTCCTACATGGAGTCTCTTGTCGCCTACATTATTTATTTGCCTTGCTTCTAGTTCGAAACGCACTCACTTCGAGTAGAAAGTGATTAATAAGGCAAAGTGCATTTTTTTCTTAGTGATTTATCAAATTGGCACCATTGGCATAGGGTTGTCCATATTTCAAAACCACTTCTATCAGACCTTAAAGCCAATACATTCTGCAAATTTCAATTAGATTTGAATATCGGGACGTTAGTTGTGAGTAAGTAAATGGGAGAAAGGTTACAATTCTTGTCCAATATGTAATTTCAATTGTTTTACTTTGGTTATGTAGCCAAAGCATAAAATTTAAATATGAGTTGCTTTTTTTCTGAAAAACGAAAATTATTTAGGAGGGTCGATAATTTTAAATTTCGATAGGTCGATAATTATAGCTACAGAGTTGCCAGCAAGCTCACGGAAAACTATTTTAGCCAAGAACTTTAATGCTAATAAATTTCATAATGATTTGATAGGTCGATCAAAAGCTATCACATTTTAAAATTTGCAAATTTTTTCATTGTTTTTTAAGCAACTAGGGTGCACATAGGGTTGAAGATTTTCAAACCGTGATCATATCCATATATGGGATACATTTGAAATTCATTTAGTAAACGTTGTTTTTTGGAAGTAATTTTTTGATGGAATTATCAAGGTATTTACAATAACACTAAAATAATCGCCGGCACCAAAGGGTGAAATTAAACTAATATGGCGTTCACATTACACTCTAAATCAGGTAGATTTAGGAGCTGTCAAGGTGAAGCGTTGTAATCAGGTGAAGCGTTCACACTAGCCGAAGGGATTTATAATGAGGAGATTTAGAGAAAAAAATCTTATTCGAATTTATGTGTACAATTTTTTTGGATAAAAATTGTTGAAAATGGTGCATGAACAAGCAAAAACATTTTCTTTTCATTTTGTACAACTCACTTTTTCTTTTAGTGTTCAATTTTCACTATTTTAGAGCAAAATTCGAATGACATTTCATTCAAATCTACTCTCGCTCTCACGGATGGAACTCAGCACGCTCTGAGAACAATTCAGCCGGTACCAAATTCACAATAGTACCTGGTTTGTACTTGGTTAACTCTAAATCAAACGTGTCCCCTTATTGGAATAGCTGTGCATCCACCCCTGCCAGTTAACCCATCATTTCTGCAAATATGGTTAATCGGGTAGATTTGTGGTAGATTTAGCTCTAAAGCGATCAGCTGATTGAAATCGCCTAATTTAACGCCAGTGTGAACGGGCCATAACATTTGAACATGTTTGACATATACATTTTCTTGGAGAATCATTGAAAAAAATATGGCTAACTAGTTCATGCTATCATTGCTGACTTTTAAAATGTCTATAGATTGAAATCTAGTTAGTTGACATCAAATATCGTTCTCTATATTTGACACAAAAACCTTTAGCACAATTTTCCCTATAAATTAATAGTTTTTAAACACTGAAAACTTGCAAATTTTTTCATATCAATATCCACATTAACACTCCTGTGCACTGCAGCAAACGCTTTTTGATATAACTGCCTTTGCTAGTAGAAAATTATTCGTCAACCAAAAATTAAGTAATTCAAACCATTCAGAAGCATAAACTACTCATTCAATAGTTAGAGCAACTCAACAAAAAATTAGGGCAGCTTCAGCGAATAGTAAACCCTCGCGGACTGCTAGCGTCTTTTATTAAAGCTGCGGTGAAACATGAGTGAATCAATCATTCGAATAGTGAAAGTCAAGTTTAACATACCCTGCTGAAATTCCAGTGAAAGCACAATGCATTGGAAGTAAAGGTAGGGAGAGCGATGAATTTCTAAAATGATTTTTTTATACTGCAATAAAAAGTGAAATCAAGAGTTTCACTTCCGTAGAACCAAACTAAAAAGCGTGAGCCCGAAAGGAGCAAAAAAATATCCAAAAATAATTCTTCTGAAACATACACTAATAATTGACATATTGACAAGAAATTATTCATACCTTCAATTTCCCCAGCTTATTTGAATGCGTTAAAGCTGCTCCAACTATACATCTAGAAATAGTATTTTTTTTTTGTTCTTACACCCCTACAAATACTTTAACTTCAACTTACTCCAAACTATTTCAAAAGTGCCGAACCATCTACCACAATCATTTCAATCACATCCATCGATTCGAAGTCATTTAAAAAGTTAATTCACCGCATAGTAAAACAATTAGCTTCCGATAAAATCTGCTTTGTTATTCACGACGCTACAGACATGCAAACAAGCGGCTCCTCGACATGCCACCATAGGGTCCATCCAACAATTGAAATAAAACAAATAGAAAATAAATACGAATTCGTGACAAACTATGCAAAATTCGTTTTTTCGAAGCGGCTTCATTGCATCGATCAAAGAGACCACTAAGTGCGCTATTGAGAGCTTCTTGTAAAATACGCTACTCACTCTGTCCGCATGTTGAGCGCGCGGACCTAGTTGATTTCGATTGTCTATCAGTTTCACATAGTGCACTGGCAATGGTGGCGGTGGCGAAGGTAGCAATGCGAATGTAGCTACTATTTCGCGACCATTGATAACTACTGGATTTTATTCGAGTTAGATTTGTATGCAGGTTGTGAGATGATTGCACATTTGTTTTAGCTGATAGCGGTTTATATTGAGCGCATAGCAAACGTTTTATATTAAAATGTTAATTTAAATGAGATTGATGATTGATAACTGTCCCTTCGCACAGTCATTGACTTCAAGTTGATTTTAAAAGAGATACTTGGATCAATGAAAATATTTGAATTTAGAAGCCGTTGCTTAAAGAAGAAGAAGATTATTTAACGACCTCATTAGACAATATTTTTAAGTTATATTTTAAGTTGTAAATTTTCAAAAGCTCATGAATGCGCTATTTCATTATGTAGCTCTCTTGTTGAAGATGATGGGCTACATTTGATACCTAGGATAAAATTAAAGGTTCTTGTTATCTAATTTGAATTTGGTATAAGTTAGATAAAATGTGTGGCTTAAGATAGATTGTAACTTGCTGTTGCCACGATAATCCAAGAACTTTACTGACTGGATAATAGTGCGGAAAAATAAAACGCCAAAACGATAAAAGCTAACAATTTACAACATGTTTAAAATATTTATATAAATTATTATACAAAATTGAAGTTCACTGCAGTTTAATCAGCAGTCTTAACAAAATAAACATTTTTTTCAATACATTCATCGCTCTACAAAAATTGAATTTATAACGTAGTCAATAATATTTTACGATGTTTCTGTGAATTTTCGATTTATTCATTGTTTTTTTTTTATCCTTTCGTCATTAATCTTATTATCATTTAACTTGATTACAGTTTCCGAAACATTTTCTCTGGATAATAAATGTGTGCACCTATAATAAATAAATCAAATAAAATTTCGTGATAAGTCGGTGGTAAAACTCCATTATGATTCACCGCCGTTTTAAAGCACTTACCATCCGATGTTCAAACAGCTTCAAATTCAATCATGTTGGAAACGTTTTTCTTCTGTTTTTTTTTTTATTTTTAGTTTGGAGGAAATGGCTGTTTTTTCTGGCTGTTAGATCTCAGAGACAAATATTTTAAATAACACATATCGTTCGACATTTTGTTACCTTACTTTCTAATAAGCCGAGTAGTATCACCTGGAACACATTAATCCTGAACTCTTCATACTTGCGAATACCATTGCTGCTTTAGTAATCTCATTAATTTATCAATGTCCGCAAATCTAAAAATGTTCGTCTTCAGTATTAGTCGGATGTGCCAGGCCTGATCAGATATTAAAACTGGGTTACTCGAAGGTGCTATTGTGGCATCGATTCATTTTTTTTATATATTTAAAAAAAAAAATCGTTGTATCAGCCAAAATTCAGCCCTCAACAAATGGCAGCTTGTTTTGTTCATTTTCCATCAAGCCTCGTTATTCAGCTCGATTGAATCGAGTATTCTTATACTAGGGTAATTCTTAAACAAGCCTGATATATTGGCTTTGGATCATTTCAAAACACCTTAAATATATTTCGTTGCATGCACTATGCGCTGGAAATGTGAAAATCCATCAAAAAATTTCTAAAAACAATAAAAATTTTGAACTTTTTCTCAAAATGGCCCAGAATTTACGCGCCGATCAGGAGTGTCTTTGCTTATATTGTCCTCATTTCTACAAAAAGCACAAAAAATGCACCATGGTGGTTATCACCAACGCTTGTCCACTGTGTGGACTTAGAAGCATTTTATTAGGTTTTTTCTTTATGCAATACACTACATATTTCTAAAGCTTTTATATAATTGTTTTATTTTATAGACTTTAATAGATTTTTGCTGTTTTTTTTTCATATTAGAATTAAGACCATAGAGTTCAAAGATTAATTGTCGTATTTAGTTATTTATAAAACGGCAATCGAATAAATAATTCAATGGTAGTTAAAATGAATACATTCAAGTTTTTGGGCGAAGTGATTTAAAAAAAAATCTAGCACATCAGAGCCGCTAGAAAACTAATTTTCGAAGAAATTGTCTTTGATTTACAAAAAAATGTGGAAAGACGTTATACACTTTTTCGTAGTATCCAGAGCAACAAAGCCCAATTGTAACATAGATGAAAACTTTCCGTGCTGGCAACACTTTTCCAACGAAGCAGTAATAAGTTTACCATACCAAGCTCATACTTAAATTAACTTATCCCTTGAATGTTGTTCTCGTCGCAGGATTTCATCGAAAGTTTCAGTGGTTAAGCGTTGTTTAAGGCTGCCATCCGAAAAATTTTCAAAGCTCGGAAAATTTAGAAAGTGAATCTTTATTTTTATTGCAAATGCTTTGCATATGAGTATGTAATTTGAAGCATCTGTTGGTGCAATATTTACGAAAATGGCTAATGCTGGTTACCCTGTGTCAGCAGCAAAGCAAAATTCTCGTATTTACCAAATCTGCTTCACGTTAAGTTAAACCTATTCTGTGAATTTCGTTGTTCATCGTTCGCTGGAAGTTATACGGGTGAAATGAATTTTAGAGTTACCACCCTCAACTATTTTCAAATTTTCAAAACGTTAATATTTGTTGATAATTTTCATTGCAGGACCATTCCCATTTGCAAATCTAATGGCATAATTGCTTGGTAAAAATATTCCAATAAATTACAAAAATGGTCATAGCCAGCTGCCCTCTCATAGTTTTTTTACGAAATTCCTGTAAGTCCATTTACTGCATTAACTTCGTCTTGATTTCAAGACTGGACCAGAAGTTATAGGGAAAAAAGCTTTATTTTGCTGAACAAATTTGCAAGATTTAGGAGACAAAAATCACCATTGCTGGCAATTCTATTCTAATTTTTCAACCAAATTTCATCAAATGTTGTCTGGGGTAGGGTCCAAATATTGTGTGAATTTTGTTAAAATGTGATAGCTGAAACGGAAGCTATAGCCCAAAAAGCAGTGTATTTCCTTAGTGTTTTTTCAAGATGGTACCACTGCCACAGTGTTGCCTGCATTTCAAAATCTATCTTCTATCATACCTGGTCCCTGAAAGGGCACTCCATTACAAAGAATACGCCTTGGGAGCCTTTCTAGATATTGAAGGCGCCTTCAATAATGTGCACACAACAGCTATTATGGAGAGCCTTCTCGCACACAACACTCACCCCGCTATTTGTAGCTTCATAGGCAACATGCTTAAGCACAGGCTCATATCAGCAGAGTGGTCGGGTGCGCAAATTACAAGAAAAGTCTGCAGAGGCACTCCGCAGGGAGGGGTTCTATCTCCTCTCTTGTGGAACCTTGTAACAAACTCAATTCTGGAAAAGTTGGGAAGCAAGGGACTCACGGTTGTGGCCTACGCCGACGACATTGCAATTTTAGTCTCGGGTAGGTTTCCACACTCCCTTGGTCAGCTCATTAGGTACTCTCTTGGGCTGGTTGATGAGTGGGCGAATACCGTGGGTCTTGGCATTAACCCCAATAAGACGGATATTGTGCTCTTCACTAGGAAGTATAAAATCCCTGATTTAGACCATATCCTGCTGGGCGGCTCCAGGCTAGGTCTCAAGCTACAAACTAAGTACTTGGGTCTTATTTTGGACAGCAAGCTCACATGGAAGGCAAATTTAGAGGAAAGAGTTAAGCGGGCAAGCAACGCGATTTATGCCAGCAATAGAGTGCTGGGTAAAACGTGGGGTCTAAGCCCTGCTTTAACGCACTGGATCTTTTTGGCGATAGCTAGGCCGATCCTTGTTTACGGCTGCTTGGTCTGGTGGCCAGCAGTGAATAAAACTTCCTTTGCTAGCATGGCGAATAGAGTTCAGCGGTTGGTGGCTCTCTGCACTACAGGAGCCTTAGCCTCGACTCCCTCGTCTGCTCTGAACGTCCTACTCCATCTCCCCCCACTTGATCTCTTCATCAGAGGCACTGCTGCAAAAGCTGCTGTCAGGCTTAGGGAATGAGGACACTTCGAGCCAGGATCCTTTGGCCACAGCAGTATTGAGCGGGGGTAGGAAGCACTGACTACCTGGTTCCCACTCTGTGCTTTGAGCGGGGATATCGAGCGACTGTGGGAGATGGGCAGGAATGGAATCGACAAATGTGTCCTGCAGCTCTTAGCATCTACACTGACGGCTCGAAGACAGTTGCGGGTGTGGGGGCTGCAGTATACTTTACAGATGCGGCTATGGAAGCAGCTTTCAGGCTTCCGAATAACAGTAGTATTTTCCAGGCGGAGGTGTTTGCGATACGTAAAGCCGCACACCTGATATACACCAAGGATACTACTGGCAAAGTCTTAAATATCTTTACGGACAGTCAGGCGGCGGTAAAAGCACTGATGTCTCATACATACAAATCGAAGTGTGTATTCGATTGCATTCAGGCCCTGAACAGACTGGGTAACAGCAGAAGAGTCAGAATCTTCTGGGTTCCCGGTCATAAGGGCATTGATGGAAATGAGAAGGCGGATGCGTTAGCCAAGTATGGGGCTAGTCTTCCCCTTTTGGGAGCGGTTAACATCGTTACTCCTATCCAGACGATTAAGTACTGAATTGACTCCCAAATGATGCAGGGTGCGACGCGCAGATGCAACTCAGACCTGCAAGGCAACCAAAATCATGTGGGGGTCGTACAATATCGCATCGACCAAATACCTCCTCGAGTTAACGCGGATTGACTGCAAACGACTCGTTGGTATCATTACTGGTCATTGTCTTGTAGCAGTGCATGCTATGAAAATGGGACTCTTAACGAGCGACAACTGTAGAAGGTGTCAAGAGCCGGGGGTCTCAGAAACTGTCTTCTGTGTCACTGCCCGGCACTGGGGAGAACCAGACTGCGATACTTCGGTGAGCCCTGGCTGGTGGATCTCTCGCACGTGGCAGAGCAAAAGCTGAAGGACATCCTTCAGTTCGTGAAAAAGTCCGGGGCCTTTGATGGCTGCCTGGACTGAATTCTTTTCTCTAGGTCCATATATCTGGTATCGCTACGGACCAGTAGGTTTATGCGTGGCCACGTGCCAGCCAGTACAACCTAACCTAACCTACCTGGTCCCAGTTAATACCAATATGTCCTGTGAATTTCATTATGATTGGATAAGCCGGTCGTCAGTTCTCGAGTTCTGAAAATAGACGTAATTTGGTGATGGGTCGCCATTCTCGTGCAAGTCGGAAATTTGAAAACTACAATTTAAAATGATGGACAAAGGTTAAAATTTATCAATGATTTGAAGTTTTTGTCAAAAAGCAAAAAAAAATTTCAGTTGGGTCGATGATTTGAAGGATTTTCTTTCAGGATCCTTCTGTAGCTACAGAGTTACAAGCACTGTCTTGAAAATCCGAATGTGTTAAATCTTTGTCAACTTCAATACGCTCAGCAGTTTTCACGATGATCTAATGTTTTTGTCAGAAGTTATGGGAAATCAAAATTTGAAAAAAATCTATGCCCACTTTTAGGCACTCAGCACCCACACACGGCTCAGCATTTCCAATTCTTTATCATAAACAAGCTAAAAACATAATAAGTTTTCATTCCCAATACTTTTTCTAACAAAAATTTACACTGCTTGGAAATATAGGAGTACTTGTAAATTCACTAAAATGCCCGCCACCACCAAACGGTTAAAGATATCTGAATTCTAGTAAATTATGGACCTACCCACTATATAAATTTATCTCCTCCAAAAATTTCAGCTCAATGGGACTGGCCACTCCAGAGATTATCTCCCTTTATCATTTTGCTGATATATATATGTATATATATATATATATATATATATATATATATATATATATATATATATATATATATATATATATATATATATATATATATATATATACAGTGTAACCTCGGTAATTGCAACTAATAGAAACACAGACTTGTTGCAAATTTCCAAATGTTGCAATTTTCGGGTCAGTACTTTTTTTTGAAGAAAAACAACCAATTAAAACAAATGAAGTTATTTTTATTGGAAAAAAATATTGTAATTCAAAAAGAATGAGTGCAACAAAAACTTCTCTTACACCTTTATATTTTTCAAACACATGTATTCAGATTTTCTCAAAAAAGTTAAAAAGTGTTGCCTGCTTCTGGCTCTTGCCTTGCTTCACAATAGCTTTCTCCTTCAATTGTTGCAAAACGAATATATCCTGAAGATTTTCGTTATTCTGTTCAGCCCATTCAATACAAATGTCGAAGCTTCGTACTGCGTCTTCATTTTTTATCTTGTTCACTCTTATCTCCAAGGTGCTTTCGTCAACTGACTTTGTTTCATCGTCGTCTATCTCTTCAAAACAAATCTCAGCTTCAGTTTCCACAATCCAGATAACAATATCATCTGATGTCAAATTATCATCAGGCCCAATTTGTTTCAGAAGATCACCTATTGGGTCTATTAAATCTTTCATGCACTGCATTTCTGATCTTATGATACTCAGCGGAACGTCATCCTCTTGCGTCCAATCAGAGACTGGTGTCATTAATTTTTCCCAGCATTTTTCAATAACGTGTGATCTGACCTTCGCTCATGCTCCAGATAAATGACATACGTCGTGTTTTAAGTTTATTCCCTTAATTATTTGCTCCGTGTCCGATTCCTCAGAACCTACAATTAGGGCCAACAAGCTGTTTTTGTAAAAAAAAAGTTTTGTCAACCTAATCACGTTTTGGTCCATAGGTTGTATGATTGCAGTGCAGTTCGGTGGGAAGCACATTACGGATATCATACCGTCATCACTTTCAAGCTGGCCATCTTTCGGATGGCATGGAGCATTATCAAGCAGTAAAAGTGCTTTTGGTGGAAGTTCCTGAGCACTTAGGAATCTGCGGACCTAAAGCAAAATAAAGTCCATTGAAATCAATAAATTTAATTTCGGAAATTGAAAACCTTACTTCTGGAACAAATGTGTGATGAAACCAGTCGTCGAATAAACATCTCGTCATTGTTTCGTCACTGTTTCTTCACACCACAGGAAGATCTCCAGCATTTTTGAATGGCCAGGGATTCTTGGCTTTTCCTATCACTAGGATCTTAACTTTATGCGTTCCGGTTGTATTTTTACATGCTAGAAAAGTTATCCTCTCCTTACTAGTTTCCCGTCCAGGTGCTAAAGTTTCCCGGAAATTCACCAAAGTTTTTTCTGGAAGAAGCTTCCAGAACAGGCCAGACTCATCTGCGTTGTATATCTGTTCTAGCTTCTTTTGCAATTCCTTGATTTTGGAATGGCACTTTTCAACAAATTGGTCAATGGCAGCTGCATTGTTTGTCTCCACAAATTTTGAGAAGCCGAATCCCGTGTCGCTTTTTGAATTTTATGAACCAACCGTTGCTTGCATTGAATCCATTCGAATTCTCTGGAATTTTGCTGTGAAAAAATTTTGCCTTTTCCTTCAGCAATTCCGCAGACATCGGTATGTTTTTTGATCGTTGATCCAAAAACCACTTATACAGCGCTGCCTCCATTTTCGGAAATTCAGACTGGCGCATCGTTTTCCGTTTATCGGATCCAAATTCTGCATTGGCCACAAATTTTTTGAATTTGTTTTGGTTTTTCATAATACGGCTAATTGTCGATTTGTTTACGCCGTATTTGATAGATAAAGCGGCAATAGATGAACCACTTTCGAAATCTGTTATAACTTGCGCTTTATCTTTAAATAATAAAAACTTATGTGCTTTTGTACCCGACATTTTCAAATAAACCACACGAGCGACGTAAGAAAACGAAATTTAAACGAAAATCACATGAACATACCACTTGACAAGCACGCGTATTAGGGAATGTACCGGAAAATACTATTCTGCCACTAGACTTCCAATAAATGTCTTGTGAGTGCATACAACAGGGTAAGAAATTTTAAAGTAACGGTCTTGATTTGATTTCGACTCTAAAATTGCAACAAGAGTTGCAACTTTAGAGTCTACAATAGAAAAATATTGACTGTTGTAAATTTCGAGTATTGCAATTATCGGGGGTTATATATATATATATATATATATATATATATATATATATATATATATATATATATATATATATATATATATATATATATATATATATATTTATCCTTCGAAAATTCAGTAAAAAATATTGGACAAATCTATCCCTCGCAACTCGTAGGTAGATTTGAATTTTTCGGTAGTTGATTTAGCATGTATTTGTTTTTATAAGCCTAAAACTATCGTAAAAATTTATTTTTCCCAGGAGTATTTATGCCTGCTGGACCTTAGTCGTCCAAAGACCAGTGACTCGGTTGTTCGTATCTAAAATTCTACATTCCTTAGCTCAGATATCCTCATAATAATGGGTGCTTTAACTCAATAAACACCGTGACACTTCATCAAAACTCAACGTAAATCTCAAATTAAACTTACTTGAAATTAATAATTTACCACAAACGGCTACAGCCAGCGAAGGTTTCTAAGATTATTTATCAAGCTTCCTCATGATCAAACGGATCAGTTTTTGACGTCGTTATGAAAAGAATGCAATCTTATCTGTACAGATCCACCGACGTGTTCCAAAATCAAAATGAAAGCCGTCACCCATCATCAGTCTAGAAAACCAACTTATTATTCATACCGTCTATTTTTCCTTTATTTTTCTCTTGAAAATCAACCATTGTCATTGCTGTGCGGTACACCATTGTCACTTATCGGCAAGTTGCGTTTGCGCACCTCTACACCACCCATATCATTCAAAATGATTTCACTTCGTTTTAATTTCATGTATGCCACGCAAAGTGTCACTCGTAAACAATTCAAACTATCTTCCGTGCCGGCGAATCGGCGCAGGTCGCCCAAACCAAAATCAACCATAACGCAGCGTATGCAGAATCGCGGAGCATAACTAAGCCTAGCAAAGTTCCCAACAGATTTGTAACGTACATATTTATTATAATAATAATATGTTTTGGTTTCGACTCACATACTTACCATGAAACTGCTGGTTGCCTATAATGCACGCTTGTTTACATACGAGTCAGACATCGAATGGTTTAAGAGAGACTGTGTTTCGATACGAGGTGACATTCAGAGGAGGTTCGGGGAATTATGCCTTTAGTTTCGATCGGCCTACCAAAGTTGCTTTTGATAACTGTCGGTTATACGTAGTTTGGTTCAAGCTGGCTTCTAACAAATGATCATAGATTTTGTTCGCATCCAGATGGAATGGTAAAGAATAGAATGTCTGTGTGCGACATGGGCACGAAATGAGAAGGATAGATTTATGGAATTTATAATCAAGACTCGAAGATAGTTATGGTACATTTATAATAAATTTCTTGATGTGTATGTGATTTGAATAGAAAATATTTAGAAGACGAGTGAAAAGTTATGAAAATAAGTATGTTTTAGATCAGGGGTGGGCAGGGATCGACATTAATTTTTTGTAATTTATGCGTAATCGACTTCGTAAAATGAGTTAAATTAAAAACAATTAAAAATTTAATTAATGTTTTTATTGATAATAATATATTAAATAATAATATAATAATAATAATAATAATATATTAAATACATTGTATTTACTATTTTGTGCAATGTACTTTATCAATAAATATATTGGATTAATTTTTGATTTTGATGCGTGACACTTCATTTCATCAAAAAGTATTTTAGGGTTAGGCTTGTAAGCACTGATGCATAATCGAATATATACCATTAAGTAATCATCGGTGAGAGAATTCCTAAATTGCAATTTAATGTTTTTCATTTGAGAAAACGATGCTTCACATAGATAAGTGAAAGCCAAAAAAATACAAACATCCTCATTGCCACCAATCTCAATAATGGATACTTTTTTATGGTAATAAAATCCAAAAATAATTTTCATTTGCACGTCCTTTCAGAATTATATGTGATGGTATTGTTAAAATTTCTAGCTCTAGATCCAATGAATTCAATTGTAAAGCATGAGCTAGATTTGATGAAATATCCTCGTTTCCCAAAAGGAAATGAAATAAATTCAAAAATTGATTGAAGATTATTGAGATTTGCAAATCGTCTCTCGAATTCTAGATTAAACTTTTCCAGTTCGAAACGAAACATTTCAATATAACATTCACCAGTAGATTAGGTTAAGTTGTACTGGCTGGTCCATAGTGATATCAGATAAATGAACCAGGTGAAAGAAAGGTCAGTCCAAGCGGCCATCGAAAGCCCGGGACTTTTTCGGCTTTTGTATTTTACATTCACCAGTAAGTTTAATATGTTTTTCAAAATATGGAAAATATTTAAAAATTGTGCCATTTTAATTGTGAAACAAAAAGCTTTAATTTTGCTTTAAAAGCATTCACCGAACTGAACTAGTCAACAATATTTCTTCCTTCTCCTTGTAATTGTAAATTAAGCGAGTTAAAATCCGTAAGCAATGTTAATTTTTTTACCCTTCCAATTCTCCTAATGTATCCAAAAATGCAATAATTTCAGGCAAAAGATTTAGAAATCTTTCCGAAATGCTTCCTCAGCTGAGCCACATAACCTGACAAAAAAGCAGTAAATCTTCATATTCCGAGCCATGGTCTTCAAGCTGACTACGGATTAGACGCCTAGTTAAACTTCGCGCTCTTATGGAATTAGCAATTTTCACTGCCACAGCCATATTGTTAGTGACATCCAATATTTTTGCACATAAGGCATTATTATAATTTATGAAATGAAATTATATGAAATCAGGAAATTGTTCATTTTGTTTGCAAAGGGCTAAAAATCCAAATTTCTACAAATCATAGAAGGTGCTCCGTCATTAAACATAGCAGCCAATTTATGCAAGGGGCAAATTTGTTTTTTCAGCAATTGGCATAAAAAGTTGCAATTATATCTGCATCTTGCGTTGTTTGTTCCTTTTATCAGAAAAATTCTTAAATTTTTTTTCTTTTATGGAAAAATCGAGAAAAAAGCCCATTCTTGTAGAAACAATTTTCTTAAACATTGAGGGGACCTTCAATAATGTCACTGTCGCGAGTATCATCGATGCCTTGGTTCGATATGGAGTGGTTAAAACTCTGGCGACCTGGGCATCGGACTTGCTCAAGAGCAGGCGGTTATAGGCTACCTTTCTGGAAGCCAAAGCGGAAAGAATAGTCGGAACCGGAACACCACAAGGAGGGTTTATATCTCCCCTTTTCTGGATCCTGACAGTCAACGAAATACTGGAGAATTTAAGGGCCAGTGGTTTTGAGCTGGTGGCGTATGCCGAGGACATTGTGGTACTTGTGAGGGGTGCGTTCCCACAAACTTTGTCGGACCTTATGCAATCGGCGCTGGATCATGTCCAAATCTGGGCCAGAAAAGTCGGTCTTAGGGCAAACCCGACAAAAACCGAACTTGTACTCTTCACAAGGAGACACAGGGTACCAGCTATTGCCATGCCTAATCTCAACGGAATAACATTAGAACTTGCTGATAGTGTTAAATATTTGGCCCTTATACTAGACAGGAAACTGAACTGGGGGGCCAACGTGAAACACAGAGTTGGTAAGGCTCGCGCAGCCTTTTTCGCGTGCCGGTCCGCCTACTCCAATACCTGGGGTCTTAAACCTAGGGCGGCCTATTACATATTCACATGTGTAGTGAGGCCAATTTTGGTGTATGGAGCGATCGTGTGGAGGAAAGCAGCGGAGAGTAAAACTAATATGAAGGAGCTGACAAGACTGCAAAGATTAGTTTGCATATGTATTACGGGCGCTTTAAGAACCGCCCCAATGGCTCGGTTGGAAATGATTTTGGGACTCATGCCCCTAGATCGTTTCATCTTCAGAAGCGCAAGCCTAGCGGCGATACGCACTAAAAGTTAAGGCATGTGGAACGTTTCAGATCAAAGGAGCCACAGCGGTATTCTTACAGAATGTCGCAAAAGATTTGGGCTCGTGGCAGAAGACACGGACCACATGAGCAAAATAATACATCTTGGCAGGTATTTCCAGGCCAAGATACCCACAAGAACAGACTGGAAGAAAAAGGACGCTACCACCGATGGGGGGCCTGGATTTACACGGACGGGTCAAAGACGGACACAGGAGTTGGCTCGGGCGTGTTTTTCACGGATTTGAGCCTTAACCTGTGGTGTAGATTGTCGGACCATGCTACCATCTTTTAGTCTGAAGTCCATACTATACGCATGGCAGTTGAGTCCAGTAGCGGAATATCAACCAGATCAATGACGATTTGCGTCGACAGCAGATCAGCCATTCTCGCTCTTACAGATGTTCTTCAAAAACTGTCAGCGCTTGTAGAGTGGCTTTCAATGAAAAGGCAAGGCATATTCTTATCCGGATTATGTGGGTGTCAGGGTAAAGTGGGGTCATAGGCAACGAAAAAGCCGATGAACTGGCGAGGAAAGGTTCAGGAGCTAGCAATAACCCTTGTATCACTGTACCTCGGTCAATCGCTGACGCCACAAACAAACTTGATGCCGCCATATGGGCCAAACTAAAGTCCGAATGGGAAAACAGGCTTAACTGCAGGGTGGTCAGGACATTATGGCCATCACCTGATCTAAGCAAAAGCAGGAAACTGCTCAAACTCAGCAGAAACTGCTTGAGAGCCACGGTCGGCTTGCTCACAGGGCACTGCCTTACCGCATCTCATGTGAACAGAATGGTACTGACATCCAGCAATTTATGCAAGAGGTGCGAGATGGAAGAGGACACCACCGAGCATACTCTCTGCGATTGTCCGGCCCTAAATAATAAACGCCTCAAAATTTTTGGTGCACACCATTTTCAAGGGTTAGCAGGGGTGGCCAGTACCGTCACGTTGAGTCAAGTGATATATCTCAAAAACGGTTATGATTACAAGAAAAAGTTCCATAATCTTTTTTGTTGGAAATTTTTTAAGCTACAAATTTGTGATACAATGTTTTTCCGTAGACGTGACCGTTACTGAGACATTTAGGAAAAGTCACTTTTGGTAACATTTGACCCCGTATAAAAAGTAACGCAGCACTCGGATCGATGGGGACTTTTGACATTTTGTTCAACACGCCAGTATCAAGGTTCACACCAAAATCCAGTTTTTCTCTAATTTTTTCGAAGCACCATGTTAAATTTCCCCGGACTATTAGGCTTTTCCGCCACCTATGCTCGGCGAGCTTTTGTGTGAACTGAAACTTCGTTTACTGTCCTATCAGATCTATTAGGCCAAGGCCTATTCCAAACTGTAATGCATAAACACAGTGAATTTACGAACAAAAAATGTAGCCACCTTGTCAAATGAACCATATATCAATTGTTTTGTAGGTGTAAGCAAAATGCTTCATTTCTCTCGGCTATTTTCATTTCCTTATAGTCTCTGTTTTAACGTGCGTATGGAATTGGTCTTGGGAATCAATCATGTCAGCTGTGTTTAATTTTAAATTCATGTTTCATCGTCTGCTAAATTTTTTGTATACATTTTAAATTAACCTAGTAAATTATTTAAAATGTCTGTGATCAACTGTCAAACTGTTCGCGATCAACCGGTCGATTGAGATCGACCGTTTGCCCACCCCTGTTTTAGATTAAGCTTTGATTATATAATTCAATGGTTGGATTTTGGTTGAGGCTCTAACCTTTTGGAAGAAATTTTGGAAATATTTCTACCTTCAGGTCCAATCATTGAATGTAAGAGAAAGGCGAAATGAAAAATACATAAAATTATTTTTTATTGTGATACATCTCCCACAAAACAATAGATAAGAGGATAAATCGATCAACAATTCAGCTTCCAAGGGAATAATGAACCATATTTTTTGAAAGTTTTTCGATATTCTGATGTAGATGTTTTGTCGAGGCTATGTAAAATTAATTCATTTTAATGCTAATTTAATGCTAACATTGTAATTGAGCGAGTGCAAAACATCAAAGAATAACATACCTAAAGTTTTAAAAAATTTAAAAGAATTCCGATCTTACGACCGTTAAGAAGCAAACTATTCAAATTTATCCTGATATTATTACTATTTTAATCATATCTTTGAAGCTATTCATAGCGTTTGATTTTGTATAATTTTTTGAAAACGGGTTTTATTTTTAATTTTTAGCAAACTCTATAGTTTCCATTTTTCCTTAAAACTTTAGAGCAAAACATTTTTCAGGAAAACACTTAAATTATTCATCTCCTCTCAACGTTTTCCACCAACGTCTCATAAAAACGACAATCCGATTATCAAACAAAACAAAAAGAATATTGTTGCCAGCAATCTTTTATGCAAAACAAAACGCCTGTCTAATAGCTTTTGTGTGCACTTAGACCTTAAAATATGCGACATTGATTTCGCTGCATGCAAGCATTGTACGCATACAAAAATTATCCTCTTCGAACAATACCTAACGACTGTAACGTTTTCTTAACGCTTCGTTATTATGATTTTACTTCATACATTCATTCATACACTAGCAGTTATTCGTAAAGCAAGTGACAACATGTTAATCGGTCGATTGTCGTCTGATGATATTAATTTCAAAATGGTAGGCAGTAATATACTGCAGATGTAGGCAGGTTGGCATACCTTTTTGGAATTTTTTTCCGTCCATGATCTCAATTTGTTTTTGTATACCTTAGAATATAGGCCTTACGTGATGATTTGTTAATGTAGAATGTATGTGAATAGTGTGAATGAAATATCTATTTCGTATTGTAAGAATTGGTGGATGACAATATTAATCCAAATGCATCAAGTAGGCAGAGAAACTCATAATGAGCCCTGGTTATAATATTGAAAGTAACTTAATATACATAAAGAATATTAGTAACACAAATTATGAAAATTCATTTCTGAATAGACAAAAATACATTCATTTCAACAAACCAAAGTTCTGCACTTTGATCTATTAAATTCAGGTTACTCGCTCAAGTCTTTCGTTTTTTACCAGTTCGTAAAACAAAAAGTCAGCTCTTGGTTTCGTTGAGTTATCTGGACGGAAGCTTTATCTATTGGTTGTTACAAAAGTCTATTCCATCAGTGAAAGAAAAAGCTAAACACTCAATTTCCCTCAATTGAAAATTGATGAGTTTTAGTGACAGATTACCAGCAATCTACAAAAAAAAATCGTATTAAAATTACTTTCAACAAACTATTTTTCCATTTCAATCGACCACTTTGAAAATTTCACTCAATTGATTCTCAAAATACACTCAACAAAGACAATTCAGAACTTCAACTATTTTTTTTTCAGAAAAGAGCATCCATTTGAAGAAAAAAAGTATCTCATTTAGTTTTGGCAAGAATGACCGACTAAGATTTAGAGCTTTGATTTGGTCCAATGTTCTACATCATTTTCAATAGATGATCAAATAAAAACTAATAGTTTTGCCTGAAGCATTTTGTTTTCAATTATGTTTGTCTGGATTCGAAAAATGGATATGTTTTTTTCTTTCGCGAAGAGAACTCATTTACGAAAATTGATTTCGAATTTAGGTCGGGTCAATAAGATCGATTTGTTATATACTTCCTTTCGTTTGATTGTTAATCTGTTTTGATTTAACGCATTGGTTAGGTTTTTGTGTTACAAAAATTAAAAACGTGATTGTAATTGATAATATGAATAATTGAGAATAGTTTTTGTTGAGTTGACAAAAGTTTTGTGGTTCCTATACCCGATTTCAGTAGCAAACGAAAAATTGGGAGTAACGAAATTTTTTTGAATGAGTATTTGCTAATTTTCGGTATAAATACTCTTCTATTATGCCTGCATTTTTGATAGTTACAGTAAATATGTAAGATACAGTAAAGCAAAAAGTTTCTATTAATCTTTTCATAGAAACAATAGCTTAAAAAAATCTATGATATATTAAAAAAGTACATTTCAATCAATGTAACTTAAACATACTTTATTCTTTAGTTTGCTAATAATCACCATTAGCTCGAAATTCTAATTCAATGCTTTACATGCTTTTGATTCTTTAACATTGATCATAACTCTAAACATCCTGTTTCATAAATTTTATTGGACTATTCAGTATATTTCATAAAATCTTTCAAATTGTTACAATCCAAAAGAAGAAGCTAAGTATATATATTAGCTATAACTTCATTCCAAACTGGCGCATTGATTTTTCAGGACTTTTTTTCCAGGAATTGTATGAAATATGTTTATCCAATTTAAGCTTTAGATTAAACATCACACCAATATCTCTAAAATTATTCACAACATTAAGAGAAGAGCAGGACAGGACAGTTATCTTGTGACTCGAACGCTTGAAACATATTGAAATCGTCAGCATATGAAAAAAGAAGAAGATCGATATAAAAGAGGGAGATCATTTATGAACGAAAAAAGAAAATAGGTCCAAGGATAGACCCTTGCGGAACACCTGATACAGGATAAAAGGGAATTGAAAAGTTTGAAAACTGCTGTTGCCTTGTTAAGGGCCATCTGTATAGGAGCTGAAAGAAAGAAACAAATCGAAAATAATACTTAGATACTTAACCTTTTTTGATGGCGTGATTAAAGTGCCATGTATAGTGAGACTGAGTGTTCGGAGAGACCTGGTTCTTCTGGAGTATCATTGTCCTGGTTGCCTGAAATAAGTAAATTCGCTCTTTCTGGCGTTAATTTTCATACTCCATTTCGGGTAGTAATAACAGAGCTCATTGATGTATCTTTGTAGTTTGACTAAAGCCATTCTGGGACTATGGGCGTCACACCAAGCCAAGAGATCATCTGCGTATGGATTGATTTTAAGATTCAAGGGACTCGAAATGCCGGGAATGTCAGAAGTTAATGTCAGTATGGGACCGAGAATAGAGCTCTGGAAGGAAACTGGCTAGTATATTTATAAGATATCTAGGAATATCAAGGGAGATGAGTTTGCAGATCAGACTATTTATCCATACAGAATCAAAAGCCTTCTCGACATCAATAAGACAGGCCATAGTAAATTTTCCCTCAAATCAGAATTTGCTTATGTCAGTCGTGAAGACTTATAGAGCGCCGAGGGTGCCGTGGCCTCTTTTGAAGCCAAATTGCCGATCAGAAATGATTTGTTATTCTGTTACAAACTTGCTGAGGGGAGAAAGGATAGCTCTTTCTAGAAGCTTCCTTAGCTTGGAACACGAATAGCCATTTCATATCCATTTTCTTTTATATATGTGGCTCATAACGTCTGTTTGGAAGCAATAAAGAATTTGCTTCCTTTGGGAAATTCTGCTATGAAGACAGAGAGAGAGAGAGAGAGAGAGAGAGAGAGAGAGAGTGGAAACTATCTCTGCGTTCTCCTCACGCGTAGCAGAGTATATTGTAATTATTTTACTTTGCTTGTACATATTTTTTGTGAACGGAGAGTGTATGTTGTGGTTGAATTTGAGTTACTAGATGTCTCAAGGGCTGCCAGAGGCTGTTTATTCGACAAGACGTTACTTTATGTATGTTTTTTCTATGATTTATATAACGACATTATTTTATTTATGTTTTATTTTAAATATAAATTTTTATGAAGGTGTATTTAATTTGTGCAGATATTTCGTCACTAGTAGCCTATAGTATTAGTTAATAATATTGCATGGTAATAATAGGTGAACGTATAGATTAAAATTATGTAGAATTGAACGGGTGAAATTGATCTGTGGAATTGCTTAACTGAAATTACGTTTTTGTTCACTATTTTATAGTACTTATTGTGCATTATGGAAATTATTATAATTATTATTATCATATTTTTGTTCGATATTTGCAATAGTGAAAGTGCAATTAATAGGTGAATGTATTTGTTTGTTCTGTGAATAGCATGGGCCAAAATTTGATAGTGATGAAATATCTAATATTAAATCTAATATTAAATATTAGGTGAAACTACCGATGTATCATGTCGTTTACAACTTTCAGCAACCATCTATTACATGAATTCTAGAGCAGTTAAAGCAACTTTTAAGTTTTGCATATGTTTCTGATAACCAAACAGCGTCGGGTTTATTTAACCTTGTTTTTCATATTTTCCATCAATTTAAAACTATGATGGAGCCTCTGTAATATCTGGCAAAACAGCCGGTTTGCAAACACTTGCAAAAAAATGCATAAAATCGCAATATTTATTCATTGCTTCGCACATCAACTAAATTTAGTTTTATCTAAATCGTGCAATAGTATACGCTAATGTCGATTTTTTCAAATTTATGACTTGTTTCTCAAAAATGGTAAAAACTTTATTTGCTTTATACTTATTCCTCAAAAAGGCTTCCAAAATTAGCTCCAAACCGATTGACTTTCAATGGTCAGTTGATTTAATTAAAAGAGCTCTTTGAATTTACAACCGAAAATGAGAATGCAAATTTCCAATGCTATGGCAAGCACCCAAAAGAAAGAGATGTATTGAATGTGGTGTGAAGAGGAGAAATTAACTGTGCGATACATTTAATAAAAAAAGTAGGAGGAAGAAGATCGATTTCAGGGCCTTTTTTACTATCAAGCTCCAAGATAGCTTTAAAAACATCATCTCTGGAAATAGCTATAGACTCAACAAAAATTGTTCTAGATATTCTAAGGATACTCTTAGCTATAAGAATGTTATTATCATACTGATATATATTGGCATACTTTCTTTTAGTGTGATAGACTGTCAGCTTTTATTTTCATAACAATACAGTTTATCTACTCTCAACTCCCCGTTCTTAATTCCTAGGTACTTTTATAGAGAGGTTTTGTAACAAGTAACAAAATTATATAAAGTGTAACCAACCACGGGCATGAACAATTTGCTTCCCTTTGGTAAATTATCACGCCACGCCACTTGTTCTAGTGTGAAAAAGGTTTTTGAAATTTTTTTTAAAAATGCTGTGACTGATTCTAGATCTCTAAATTCAAATTTCAGGAAATCTGGGTAAATCACCAAAAGTGTTTGATGATTTTCCACAGAAAACGATTATTCTCGATCACGGAGGATATGTTTTTACGAGTTTTTACCCCGTATCTAACTTCTGACATTGATTACCGTCGAATACAAATTCAAACAACGTCCTGCAAATTTTAAAAGACCCATGTTCAGCCGAGCGCTTCCTTGAACACGAAACTCTTTACATTGACTGTAAAGCAAAATTTGTAGCCTCTGCATACACATAATCTCTTGCAGTATCTATTTCAAAAGCAGAGTATCTTGTCTAGCAAAGACGTTACTCGTTGATAGCATGTTTGCTCGGAAAGATGCTGTAAAAAAGCCAAGAGTTATGAGAGTGTGACCATAACTTTACTTTTTTCAGGGTTAGCGTAGTAATGTCACTCACTCAAATACCCATAAATATATGGATAGGCCTGAAATCTTTTATTTTATTATCATTTACACTAAATGTGTGCAAATAATAAAATGTATGCAATAGGTATTAATATTTGTTTGTTACAGTCAAGTGCTTTGTAGCTAAAACACCGATTGTCTGAAATGTCTAAGAAACAAAGTGACCTTCAGATTGATTACAGTAAAAGCCATCGCCACCAGATTTTCTCGAATATCAATTCATTTGAAAATAAAAAAAAACTAGTAATCAAATCAAATGAAATTGATTTGTCCATCTTAATATTTATAGAACTGTTTTAATAAAATTCACTCAGCTCCACAAACTCCCTTAACTTTCAAATCTGTTCACCAAACACGAAATCTACAATGCGAGATTAGCTTAGATTAGACTAGAAATGAAATGATATTTAACTATGCTAAAGATCAAACTCTCTCACCTTTCCAAAGTGTCACTTGTACTTGCACAGTACAGTTCACAAAGTGTCGACCACTGCAAAAACTAGCAAAATTGTATTATCTTACGGAAAAAGAACCGAGAAATATATGTACGAAATAAATTCCAAGTTCAGCCTGGATCTTCTTAACAAGCTAGCCAGTAACCGAGCAAGCAATCTTCTGAGTAAATATGGCGAACTCGAACTCAGGTATTCTAATAACGCGTACGCAATTAGAATTAATTGTCAACATGGTCGGTCTATTGGTACTGTCGTTGGCATGGTAGATGCAGCAATAGTACAGAGAGAGATTTCAACTTGTGCTCGGTTTCGATTCCAGCGGTTGTATCTAATGCTAGCATGTGCAGACTTGCAATACATTGAGGAGGTTCCGCGTTTCGAGACAAGATACAATTTACTTGACACGTGCTACGGTGTTATTTGACTTATTTCTGTTGTTTCTGTTGGAATCGTGGTTGTTGTTAGATGTGGAATTTCGAGATCATTTTGCATAAATGGAGCATAACGGACAGGTGAACTGGATATAGATTGAAAAATTAGATTGAAAAATAAGTAATAATAGCAATAATAATGATATCTAACAATCCGGAATTAGAATTGAGTATAACGAGTTGCGGATTATTGATGGGAGATACTTTGTTTTCCAACAATGACAGGTAATATATGTGTTGGAATAAGCTGAAATAATTGAAAAACGAATGAGTGTTTGGAAACTTTGTGTGTATGAAGGTAACGATTTCTTTCAGTAAAGCTTAATATAACCCATTATTTTTTATATTTTATATATAATTATTTCAGATCATACAACTTTCATAAAAAAAAAAATACTAGCTCTTCTTACACAAATTATTCAGTACTTGCGATTAACGGAAAATGTTAACCGTAGATTTTTCGTCTCTTCCTTAACTTTTCGCATGAAAACTTTTGGGCTCTCCGTCCTTTGCTAATCAAGAAACTGACCGGTCTTAATTACGCGGATGACATTATGGTCGCATTAAGAAGTTAATAATCGGATGCCTTGACATTCCGATTGTAAAAGGCCAATAAAATGTTGCGAGGAAAGAGTTTAGTTCACAAACGTTCAGAAAACCGTTTAGAAAAGGAAAGTCAAGAAAAGTAAGTAAAGTAAAGTAAGTAAAGAAAAGAAAAAGTAATGGCACAGAGATGCCTCTGCAGCAAGAGATGCAATATATAGAAATAAGCCTGAACGTGAAATTTTCCTAGCATATATAATTGAAAAAAAAACAATAATGAAGGTCACTGTGGGGCTTTAGACGGCAAATCAAATACTTATAAGCAATCGGGGACTATCTCCAAAGCAGCTATACTGAGTATTCCTGCAAATGGTGAGACCTAGTATCTTACATGAAAAAACAGTATGGTGGGAGAATATTAAGCAAAAAAACACTCTAGCGCACCTGAACCGCTAGAAACACTAATGTTTGAAGAACAGTAGAAGAATCGTGCAGATTTTGAGTGCATATTCTATCACACGAGCTGCTTATTACAGCCAAAATGTTTCAAGAATGCATTATAACTCATATGGTGGAAAGATATCAGATACTACCACTGGCATGAATTTCAAAGTTTATGAGAGCAAAACACTTGCTAACTTTATTCGTTATCAGTTGCTTATTTCACAAAACTTTCAAAGCAGCATCTCATATAACATCAATGAAGAAAATGCTTAGTGCCTGCAGCACTGTAACTGAAGTTGGTGTTTGGGGCTGCGATCCGAAAATTTTACAGAACTTTGGGAACTGAAACATTGGTTATTTATTTTCATTGTAAATGTTTCTGGTATGAATACTAACTGTATGCATTTATTGATACAGAAATAGCACTACAGACTCGTGCTGGCAACCTTTTGCCAGTATCACATCTGCATCACGTTGAAATTAACCTACCCTGCGAATTTCGTCTCGATCCGATGACTGCGTTCGAAGTTATAGGAGTATAAAGAAATTTAGGGTTACCAGCCGCGCCATTTTTCAAATAATAAAAAACCTAATATTTGCAGTATATTTTCACTACAATATCATTAACATTTGAAAATATTACGATCAAATCGCTTAAGAAATATATTGGAAATAAACACAAAACCAACAATAGCTGGCAATCCTATCGTCGCTTTTCAACCAAATTTGGCCAGAATAATGTTCATAATAAGTTCCATTAAGTGTAAGAAATTCGTGTTGATTTCATGACTGCACTGGAAGTTATAGGGCACAAAGCTTTATTTTCCTGAGCGAATTTTCAAAACCAAAGACACAAAAAGTACCATAGCTGGCAGCACCAATCGAATTGTTCAACCAAAGTAATATCAAACACGGCTTAGAGTAAGGTTCAGCTACTGTGTCAATTTCATGAAAATCTGGTAACTGAATCAGAATTCATAAAGCAAAAAGCATTTTTTTTTCTTTGTAATTTTTCAAGATGGCACCACTGGCACAGAGTTGCCCACAATTCAAAATCGCTTCTATGAGAGCTGAGCCCACTTAATTATAATGTATTCTGTAAATTTCAACTGCATCTGATTATTGGTTCGTGAGTTCCCGTGAACAGAAATTTTTGATGCTAAAAATATAGGTTAACTGGGAAAGGGTTACCGTTCTTGTCCGACATGAAAATTCCAAAGTTTCCTCTTGACTGTTTAGACAAAGCATAAGATTTGTTTACAAGTTGGTTTTCATTCTAAGAAACGGACATATTTTAGGAGATTCGGTGGTTTTAATGTTTTCACTTTCAGTGCCTGCCGTAGCTACAGAGTTGTCAGCACGTTCACGAAAAACTACGCAAGTGTGCAACTTAACAACTGTAAGTTTCATCATGACCTAAAAACCAAAAAAAAATTTATCACAATTCAAAATATTTCAAATTTTCCCTATCTCATTTTAGTCGCCTAGCGCACACATAAGGTTAAAAATTTCAAAAACATTATCAAATTTACATTTGAAACAAATTCAGAATTTTTTATGTAAACTTTATTTTCGCAAATGTTATTTTTTGACAGAAAAATAGGTATATTTAAAATATCACTAAAATGGCCGCCGGTACCAAAGGGTTAAAGATTATTAACTTTTTGTGAGACCTGGCACTATTTTGCGGATACACCAATGTACCCTGGAAATTTCAGTTCAATCGGATGGCGCATTCCTGAGACTTTTTCACTGAAATTTTTTGATGATATATATATATATATATATATATATATATATATATATATATATATATACATATATATATATATATATATATATATATATATATAAATATATATATATATATATATATATATATATATATATATATATATATATATATATATATATATATATATATATATATATATATATTTAGATATATATATTGAAATGTGAATTTTTGGCCAAAGTGATTTTAGTACTAATGTTCTTCTTCGAACATTAGTAAAAATGCTGACAACAAGATCAACAAACTTCAAAAGATGGCCTTGTAACAAATTGCAGGGGCAATGAGCTTCACCCCAACGCCATAAAACCCATGGATGATAAATAAAAATATATGGAAAAAAAACTCTAGCGCACCTAAACCGTTAGAAACACTAATGTTAGAAGAACAGTAGTGGATTTGTGCAGATTTTGAGTGTGTATTCTACCACTAGCTACTTTTCCTACACGGTTGGATATATGCGGATTTATTTTAATACGCCTTTTGTATTACAGCTAGAGAAGAAATCAAATATCAATTTTCTATGAATATTAAGGCATGTTCTAAATAATACAAACTTTTGGAATGAGAGATAATAAGCTGATTTTTTGTATATAACTTCATTTTGGGGTCCTCAAAGTTGCCTCAAAATTCTCATAAAATCTCGTGTCTGCGTTGAAAGTTATTCAAGGTCAAAGGTGAGAAAAAACAATTTTTTGCGATTATCTTGGTTTCTATTGCTCCAATGATGTTAACACCTATGATCGAAATTGTAGAGCATCAAATTTGCGACAAATTTTCGCCCGTTGTAAAATTTCAAATGTTTTACTTTGGCTATGTAAACAAAGCATAAGATTTATATATGAGTGACTTTTTTCCCAAAAAGCGACAATTTTTCAGGATAGTCGATGATTTGAAGGTTTTCGCTTTCAGCTACAGGGTTGTCAACATGCAAATTTACAACTAAATGTTATCAATACGTTCTGAAAGTTTCATAATGATTTGATAGCTGTATCAAAAGTTATCGTGCGCGATACGTGCGCGATACGTGCGCGATATGAATACTTCATGTAAGCATTTATTGATACAAAAGTAGCGAAAAACGCCTATCAAAACCAAAAAAAATATATCACACCTGCCTTACATTGAAATCAAATTAACCTGCGAATTTTGTTTTGATCCAATGACTGCATTGGAAGTTATAAGGGTACAAAGAAATTTAGGGCTACCAGTCGCAAAAGCATTCAAATTTTCGAAAACTTAATATTTGTTGTTTATTGTCATTACAAGAACATTACCGTTTGAAAATTTTCAAATAAAATCGCTTAATACAGATATTGCAAATAAGTACAAAACCAACAATAGCTGACAATTCTAACATGGTTTTTTAACCAGATTTCTTCTGAATTATGCCTATAATATGTTCCATTTATCAAATGAAATTCGTTTTGATTTCATGACTGCACTGGAAGTTATAGGGTAAAAAACTTTATTTTCCTGGGCGAATTTTCAAAACCCAAGACATCGAAATTATTATAGCTGGCAGCATCAATTCCGGCGGCATCAATCGAATTTTCCAACCAAATTTCTACCAAACACGACTTAGAGTAAGGTCGAGCTACTGTGTAAATTTCATGCAAATCTGGTAACTGAATAAGAATTCACTGGGTAAAAAGCAGTTTTTTCTTTATAATTTCTCAAGATGGCACCACTGGCACAGAGTTGTCCGCATTCCCAAATCGCTGCTATCAGGCTTTGTCCTACTCAATCCCAATACATTCGGTGAATTTCAACCGTATCTGATAACTGGGTCATGAGTTCTCGTGAACAGAAGTTTTTGATGCTTAAAATAAAGATAAACTGGAGGAGGGTTACCGTTCTTGTCTGATGTGAAATTTCAAAAGTTTCGCTTTGATTGTATAGGCAAAGCATAACATTTCGATACGAGCTGGTTTTCACTGTAAAAGAGAAAGTTTTTCAGGAGAGTCGATAGTTTGAAGGTTTTATGTTTCAATGCTTGCCATAGCTGCAGGGTTGCCAGCACGTGTATTTATATTAGCAAGATCAATATGTTTTTAAAGTTTCATAACGATCTACTAATCTGGTCAAAAGTTGTCGCAATTCAAACATTTCCAAATTTTCACAATTTCATTTTAGTCACCTAGCGCACACATAGGGTTAACAATATCAAAAATATTATCATATTCACATTAAAAACACGTTTGAAATTTATTCCATAAGCTTTGTTTTACAAAAGTTATTTTTTGACAGAATAATAGATATATTTAAAATATCACGAAAATAACCACCGGCGCTTAAGGGACCTGGCGCTTAAGGGACCTGGCGCTATTCTGCATATACACCAATATATTCTGAAAATTTCAGTTCAATATATATATATATATATATATATATATATATATATATATATATATATATATATATATATATATATATATATATATATATATATATATATACATATATATATATATATATATATATATATATATATATATATATATATATATATATATGTATATATATTTGTTTTTTTTTATATATATAGAAATATGAATTTTCACCCAAAGTGATTTTAATATTAATGTTTTTAGAACATTAGAAAAACGATAAGTGCTAGATTTTCAATTTCTACTGCTTATTAATTTTTAAGCTTGATATATTTTATTTTATTAAAATTTGACATTCTTAACACTTTGGTTAAAAATGTCAAAATTTGATTTTCATGTCAAAATCTAATATTTAACTTCACTAAATCTAAAGGCAGCATATTCTTTTTGAAATCAATTCCCCAGACACGTTTTAAAGCGCAAAGTCGGTTCCTATAAATCCATATATGACTGAAAAATGTTGTGTAAATTAAATTTGATCTGAAATTCACGTGTAAATTTGATCGGTTTTCTATTTTTTTTCTGTTCAGCTAGTTGCCTATGGAACCTTTGATTGATACAATGGTACATATTTCATATCAGCTGTCAGTCCAAATTGTGAATTGTCGAAGTGCTGTTTTATTTCAAACAATTTTAACTCTCCTCAAATAAATTTTAGTCGGTTTTATCTCGTCATAATGTTTTCTGTTGGTGAATCGCTACGTGAAAATCTACCCCTGGCGTTTGTCGCTACCTTATCAAGCGTCATCGATAAATTTCAATCCATCACAATACGAGGGAAACTGAATCCGGAATGCAAAATGTAAGTTTCACTACTTTCAATCACAGTTACAATCACCATATACCAAAAAAAAAAATTTAGAGTAAACATTGCAATCAAACCGATCAAATGCCGCAGCACTGCTGCACTCGACTTGAACATCGACGTATCGAAAAGAGCTGTTGAATTTCATCATATGGTAAACAATCGTCTTCAAACAAGTGAAGACAACGCCGAATATTTAATTCGATATCGACAGGGCAAGAACTGGGAAGTTGCCCTTGATCCAAATGAAATGTTTACGATCCTGATTATCAATAATCTTGAGGAGTTTCTGATATCCATCAATGAGCAAAAAATCTTTAGCTACAGTCAAACTCACAGTCTGAGTATGAATGTTGTTGAAGTTCGAGGCGATGTCGACCGCGTGACTCAATTCGATTTCCGAACTTTTTTCCCGATTGCTATTCCCGCGACTCAATATCAAACCGATGCGAATGTGTTTAGCCTGGAATATCCGCACCTGTTGTTCCCCGGGCTAATCATTCTGATCAATGCTATCGTAACAGGACCGCCGGACGGAATGTTTGTTGTATATTTTCCTTCGACGTATCGTTTGAGAACTATTTTGTGGTTTGGCGTTGATTTCGCAACCAGAACGATAGGTCGAAAGACAATGGATGAACAGATGAAGTAAGACGTTTGGTGAGATGTGTATTTCTTAATCTTAAATATTTAATTTCAGATATAAAAAGGAAGAATACGATGGTCCGTTTCCGATTGAAATGAACAAGGAATTTAGAATGGCATTTGGATTCAGCGAGACTCATTTTTTGTTTGCCATCAACGGAGAGATTATTCCGTCCTATCCGTATCCGAACCAAGTTCCAAGGAACCAATTCAATGCTCCCTTGTTCAATAGTC